>OZ025884.1:3058692-3226192 GCA_964019415.1 Ianthella basta
TATAACGACATGCAGGGGATTTACCTTACTAACGTAATTAGTTTCCGGACCACGCCCACTAATTTATGATCAATATAATTTTCAATAACAGCGCTGATAATACAATGTAAAATAGAAATAGTACAATATGCATATGATCATAAAAACTTGCAGAGTGGTGGTCATGGGTTCGAAAAATCTGTTTGCAAATTCTGAGCACAAAAAGTTGAACTGAACTGTAGCTTGCTGTTGTACACAGAGTATGGTGTCAGAAACAGTTAATGTCCCTCTGCATGCTGATGACCACGCCATGACTGCACGGATGGCAGTCATGCTGTCAAACCAGCTGCCTGTGCTGTAGAGTCAAGCAGGATCGATGACGTGGTTGCAACGCTGTGTCTTCTTAGTTGTTTTACCCATCTGAGGACACTCTTGATGGATGTAGCGACATTCTGGCTATTGCTAAGCATCGTTTGCTTCAACCTCTCGACGGCTAGTCTCGTAGCCGCAAAGAACACGGCTTCCACCTCCCCGTGTCGTGGCGATGCAGCAGAGGTCTCGAAGTAGCTGCAGCCCAGTCGTGTAGCCGCCTCCGTCGCCTCCTCCTCGCTCACTCGCCGCATGTGAGCAAGGTCGCTCTTATTGCCGACTAGGACACAAGGGCAGGATCGCTTGTGGCGGGCATCTATTCGCTCCTTCAACTCCACCACGTTCCTCAGCGTCTGGGGCTCCGTTAGAGAGAACACGAGCAGCAGTACGTCCGCAGATGCAACGTGCTGCAGTTGGAAGCAAGTCTCAGGTTCCTACAGAGGTGGAAAGACGAGAGATTGTCAGGTAAAACAAATATAATAGCGAAAGAGATTAGAGAAGGAACGCGATGTCGAGTGTACGTACCTGAGCTTGTCCGGCCGTGTCCACAATCTTCAAGGCGTATAGCTGATCGTCTATAGACACTGGGCGCTTTTCATCTTCGTACACGTCCTCTGTACAAGTAGAAAGAAAGGCCATTCAAGACACTGCATCCACAGCTCCTCCACCAATCACCTAGCCACGCCTACGCCTCTATCTAACTACAGCTGTAGGCCCCACTACTTACCGAATGTTGGGTCATAGTCGCGAATGAAACGATCCGTGAGGTACCGGACAGTCAACGCTGCAGCAGGACAGATCAGTAAGCAAACGATGAAGCCAAAACCCTTCGCTTGCTTGCTACGCAACAGCGCGCGTAGGACGCGCGGTCGGCACCCTTACCTGACTTGCCCACGGCTCCATCGCCGAGAACCACGATTTTGGTCCATTGGATAGCTCTCTGCGCCTTCTTTGCACTCAGCATTTCTTTCTCAACTCACTTAATGTTCACAATGAAGGAGAAAACAAGACACTTGGATTGATGAATCCGCTGGCTGGGGTAGCAGCTTTATACCCGCGACCTAGCAGTAATGAGATGCAAAAATTGACAGGTGATGATGACTGCGTCATAAACGCAACCAATGAATATCATTACAGGACTTACAGCTGGCGCTGTGTGGCACAACAGCGCAATGGAGACATCTTTTCCGATTAGTGCCCTGAACAGGCTCTAATCTCTGGAAAAATGTCACCCACCGCACTGATGGGTGTCTGTTCTGTGATGCAAGCATCATCAAGAGTGCTGGCATCACTGTGGGGGGTTGGTTTGGGAGTTGCTCGATCCATCCTGCGCGCATGTTCTCCAGCGATACGGTTGCACTGCCAACAGCCTTCGTTCATACACAGACTGCACACACATTCAGCGATCCGTTCTTCCAATACGTGCTGCATGGCTTTCAACCATACTTGCAATATTAAAGTATTGTCAGTGTCCGTAAGGGACCACATAACTATAGTAGCAAGCGCAGACTTGCATGTTGCTTCCCCTTGGCCACTGGGCTAGGACATGTGTGCATACACCTGCTTCCAATTATCATGCAATAATTGACAGTCAGGCCCACACATTGCACCAAAGGTATGATTGATGCTTGTGTGTGATTGTGTATGTGTGTGTATTTGACACTTGAGTTAAGATTTGGATAGTCAGTGCACACATGTATACTGCTGAACCCTCATGTCAACACAATCAAGGCTGAATGTGTTGAAGTCACATGACAGCAGTAGATGCGAATGCACACAGCAACACGTGGACGCAGTCAAGCACTGTATCCAAACCTCAATGTAAGCCACATACACACAGAATACATCTGGGTGTAAATATTGTAGAGGTGACCAAAGTCTCCTTGCATAAAGTACATAGGGGTGAAGCCAGCTACTCTATTATGTGAAGGCGGGTGCATACAGGCTTGGTATAGAGTATACAATGGGTTACAGGTAATGTTAAAGCTAAAGGTGTGTCCAGGGGTTGCTAGCAGTGGGATGCTACCAACCACTGAGGGGCCACCACTGCTTGTAAGCCTTACTGAGGTTTAGCCCTCTTCTCCTCTGGCGCTTCGTCCGGAGCATTGTCGGAAGGAGGGCGCTTAGCACCGGGCGTAGAGGAGGAGGGGATCTTTCCACTGTCGTCACTTCCACCCAGCTTCACTGGGATGTCCACCTCGAGGTAGGTGGCCAGTCTGTCAAAGGCAATGAGCCTCACAATGTGCTGGAGCAAGGGAACAAGCAAAACTGTCAACCCATGTGTGCAATACCATGCATATCCAACCATGCATGTACAGAAGTGAGGGCTTCTCAGCTGGCTCAGGCATCAGAAAGGGTTGGTTCTCCAATACCAGCTCCACAAGGTTTTCAACCCTGTTGTGAAGCTGGTATTGGAGAACCAACCCTTTCTCAAGTATGTACATGTGTGCATATTCCGCAAGCCGCAGTGACCAATGATAGGTGCATGGAATGTGTATATGGGACTGATGTTACAAACTGGCCAGAACGCCATATGTGGGCTTTACAAAGAGTGCCACAGACACCCCCCACAAAAACACATGACCCCCATATGTACATACGTATGTACATACATAGCCATACCTCTATACAGTGTGTAGATAGTGATGGTGTCAGGTGCATGTGTGTGGTTATAGTATCGTGCGCTGGCCCTTCCTGCCATGGGGAAGGGATCTCGATTGTGCAATAGGAGAAATAAGGGCTGTCGCATGAGACTAGTGTGCATGTGTGCATGGTTCTGTGTGTGTGTGTGTGTGTGTGTGTGTGTGTGTGTGTGTGTGTGTGCACGTGTGTGTGTGTGTGTGTGTGTGTGTGTGTGTGCACGTGTGTGTGTGTGTGTGTGTGTGTGCACGTGTGTGTGTGTGTGTGTGTGTGTGTGTGTGTGTGTGTGTGTGTGTGTGTGTGTGTGTGTGTGTGTGTGTGTGTGTGTGATCTCACCTGTGCAGCAGCAGTGACATCTTCCCTCTCCTGAGGTGTCATTACAGCATTGGCATCCACAGTCTCATGCTCACAGGGGTCAAGGACACCCATACCCGCTACAGGGAAGGAGGACCACCTCGCACATCACACACACACACACACACACACACACACACACACACACACACACACACACACACACACACACACACACACGCACACACACGCACACACACACACACAAAGCCAGTCTACACATACACCCATCCTGCACACTAGCACACTCTCCACAAGAGCCCATCTCTCCATCTACACTCATTATTAAAATGACATGTACGTACGTACGTACTTGACACACATCACAATGGAAAGCCAAGTGTGCGTGTGTGTGTGTGTGTGTGTGTGTGTGTGTGTGTGTGTGTGTGTGTGTGCTGTGTGTGTGCATGCGTGTGTGTGTGTACGTGCATGTGCCATATATCACTTGAGAGAGTACCATTGAGGAGTATGCCGGTGGAGATGCACTCCATCACTCTCTTGAAGATGTCTCCCATCCGATGGAACTCAGGATGGGCTGAATGGGCACAGCGGTGGATGAGGAGCTCAAGTACCTGAGAGAAGGGAAGGAGGGAGGGGAGGGGAGGGGAGGGGAGGGGAGGGGAGGGGGAGAGAGGAGGGGAAGGGAAGGGAGGTAATGTACAATACATGAATGTGTATACTGGAGGGTATTTACCTACTCATACATATTAAATTTACACACGCACGCACACGCACAAACACACACACCTGCAGTAATAGCTGGCACACACCTGTGCACTCATACAACATATTCATGGCCTGAAGGCATGATTCCATACAGGTGCACCACACTAGAGGTATACAGCTCATTAGCAATGCAGTGTTTAGTGACAGTAAACATATGAATACACTTAACAGGGAGTATTGGGCAACCACAATGCCTTCAAGTACAGTTGTATCTGGTAAGAACTGTCAACAAGAGAAACTGGCAGGTGGCATTGGAGGATGACCAGTGCAGTGTGGTGGGACCACCCGTGTAGTGTGGTGGGAGAGTCTAACATACTAGGCTAGACCACCAGCAGATGGTTCACTTGTAATAGCTACAGTGGATTGCCATATAAGAGGAGTACCTGGTGTACACAGCATTCTTTGAGCATGATATCAAATAAGGACACACAGCCACATAGCCACATGTATACACATACACGCACGTACACATACACACACGTACACACACGTACACACACACACACACACACACACACACACACACACACACACACACACACACACACACACACACACACACACACACACACACGTTCTCACCCAAGGAGGCATTCCTGCAAGCTCTGGCTTGCTATAGCAGATACCCTTGAGCACTCGAGTGAGAATGGTAAAAGGTACAACTCCCTCCATCTCATTCTACATGGACAAGGATAGGACACACAGCAACGCATGGCCGTGTGTCACTCACTTCACACAAACACAGTCCACATACATTTACATACATACATATGTACATGTACGTCTAAGTACATACGTATGGTAAGGTGCATAGAAAACATTACAATAATTCCAATTCCGTTTCTCGATTATCACTTTTGTTGTTTGCCCTCTTTATCTGTGAATATTTCCAGTAAGCGGGTAACGGTTAACCATTAAAAGGTACAGGTTTTTGTAGAATGGTTGTCGTGCAAACGCCATTCGACTCACGTCTGAACTTTGAACCCACTCCTTATCACGCGCCTACAGTATAAAGTATAAGGTTAAAGTTCAAAGGCGAGTTGCGAGTCCAATGACATTCATGACAACTATTTTGCAAAACCCTGTAACAGTAGTGCACCTACGTACGTATACGTATTTGTATACGTGCACAACCTACTGTATGTATAAAAGGGCTTCGATCGAATTGATCACTGAAGATGTTGCAGCTGTTGGTTCATCTTCCCGATAGGCTACAAGTTGTGCACACATGAGATGTGGCAAGGGGTACATAATGCCCTTAGCGAGGGATGAAGCAACCCTCAAAATGACGTGCCATTGTGTTCGCCGTGGCCTTCGTTCAAACTTTTAAGTTGCACAATCTGCTGCTTCCAATATGTATGCTGATAAGGCCATTCGTTCCTATCTTCAGCACCGAACACTGGCTTCACCTACAATTAACGCCATCCTTCAGAAACTAGCTAACCGTTACTCACTAACTTTCAACATTTAGCGGCTTGCCATTCTTTAACCTTTAAGCAACCACAACCTTACACAATGTAATGTTTTCTATGCACCGCACTGCACTGTACATACATACGGATGTATTTGTCCTTTCAAGGGAGGTACAGTAGACAAGTAGTTCACAACAGCACGCAAAGAACATCTAATCACAACACACCCACACCCACCGTACCCAAGTGTAGGTGTGTGTATACATTTGCATACAGGAGGCCGCTAGTAACATAAACAGTATATGTAGGCCCAATGCACCCACACAGACCATCCACATGTATAGAGCATATGTACGTATGTATGTGCACACAAAGCTATAATTATGTACAGTATGTAATGTCTTGTATGTCGCAGGAACTATCCAAGTGACCTCTTGGTTTGTGTACCCATTCCCAGTACACGTGTGTGTGTGTGTGTGTGTGTGTGTGTGTGTGTGTGTGTGTGTGTGTGTGTGTGTGTGTGTGTGTGTGTGTGTGTGTGTGTGTGTGTGTGTGTGTGTGTGTGTGTGTGTGTGTGTGTGTGTGTGTGTGTGTACAAGTGTAGCTCACCTGGAACCACTTTGTGTGCCTCTGCAAGGCAAGGGCACGTGCACACGGCTCTCTGTCCAGAATGCCCAGTTCTGTGTAATTGGATGGCATGGGGGAGGAGAGAGTTGTGGTAGGAGGGGAGGAAGAGGTGGAGGGGGTAAGTAGTGGTGTGAGGGGAGTAGAGGAGGAAGGAGGGAAGAGGGAGAAGAGTTGGTGGTGTAGATGCTGTAGCCTCTTGAAACAACTAATACCCAACCACTGAAATGTGTGTACGTATGTGTTTGCACACACGCATGCATGTGTGCTAATGATTAGTACTGCAGATCACTATCACTTGATTAACCTTTGCTTGTACTGGTGTTCACAGTGCACATACATAAGCTGTGAAGGAGACCCACACCCCTCCTTGTGTTAACCTAGTACAATTAAACAAGCCCCCTGGTACAGTGAGACTTATAGGAGCCCTCATGTACATGGTGCAGAGGTCATTACTCACCTCCCTTTCATGCATCCACACATGGACAGAGGGAGTAAAGGGAGTAACACTAGAGGCTGATATCACAACCACAACTAACATCAGATTCTCAAATTACACCACCCAATGACGTCTAGCTGGTATATCTTACAGCTTCACATCCACCACCCCAAAATCACCCATTCAATAGTAATCCAAACTCTACAAAGTAACATATTGCATGTGTGTGTAGGGGAGGCAGAGGGTGGTGGAGGGGAGGGGGAGGGGGAGGGGAGGGAGACAAATTGAAGTGCTATCACTCGGTGATACTGATACCATACAGTGACCTCAACAGAGCTGAAAGGAAATGCCCACCTGGTGGGTGTACATTACCAGTATCTTAATAGAGCACAAGGGAGAGCTCTGGATCGTGACTCCTTGTTAACTGATACCCGTTTACACTGATCCGGTTCAGTTTGGCTCAGTTGGAAGGTTTGCTACTGATACCAGGTGCACCTGACCCAATTTGCTGCAAATGGCCTGCATGGCACACTTATGTATGTACATAGCAACAGTTGCTATGGACGAGGTGGTGAAAACACTCAACTAATTAACGTACATCGTATGTACACACCCACAGATACTGTAAATGAATCTTTACATTGTGCTCTGCAATAAATGGGAGTATCGACAGACAAACACATGTACACACGTACACACCCACCTACAGACCACACACACACACACACACACACACACACACACACACACACACACACACACACACACACACACACACACGCACGCACGCACGCACGCACGCACACACAGTGCTACACACACACACACACACACACACACACACACACGCACACGCACGCACGCACACACAGTGCTACACACACACACACACACACACACACACACACACACACACACACACACACACACACACACACACACACAGTGCTACACACACACACACACACACACACACACACACACACACACACACACACACACACACACACACACACACACACACACACACATGCATGCATGTTACTGCACTGGGCCTGACATGCCACACAGTAGATCCCCTTACTGTCCATGTAGTGTACATACATGTACATACATACACACATACACCCCCAGTACATGCACCTACTAGTCTATACAACCAAGTAGGGTAGGCTTGATATCATGCTACTGTCCAAACCAAACACTACCCATTCACACCTGCCTTGTAGTACCTCTGTCACTACGTGTGTTACTATGGCAATAACATATGACAAAGCAGTGAAGTCAAGGGAAACGCAGACATGCAGGCACACATACACATTATGTGTGGAGGGTCGAGGGAGACACTGTGCCTTGAAGGGTCACGTACGAAGGCCAGCAGCTGTGCCAAATCAGGGGGGCGGAAGCCAGCAGATAGTCTGCGCTGCACTTAGCCAGTGGAGCAAGGCTAAGTGGAGCAACACTATAGCTACAGCTTAATGACTAGTAATCTGCACCGGCAATCAAATTACAGACAGGCTGAATCAGGCTGCACCTTCATCATCAGAGTCACAGCTGGAGGACCTGGTTACATCACCCACTTCTGTTCACAGACTGACACATGCCGTAGCCAAAGCAACGATAGCAGCTGGTAGAACAATAGCACCCACAGCTTCTGTCCAACACCTGCCTGCCTACGTACCTTTCTCATCATCCTTGCTGGGCGCTGCTCGCATCTCGATGGAGGTGAGTACCACTCTCAGAACCACTTCCTTGTTGGACTCTTCCCCGGTGAGGAGAGTGCTCACAAACACACAAGCACTGTCAATATCATAGTTGACTGTGTACACCATATTGGGGTTGATCTCCTGTGGGTGTGGGAGGGGGGAGGGGGAGGGTGGAGATGTGAGGGGGAGATGTGAGGAGGAGGGGAAGTGGGAGGGACCAATTAAGCAGGGACTAATTCAGATAAGAAGGGAGCACCCATTGGCAGGTCTATTGCTCAAAGTTTGTCTTGTGAGGAAGGAAGGAGAGGGAGGGAAAAGCTGTCCAATGGTGGAGAGACCAGCCTTCATGCTAGTACTTGAAAAGAACAACGTAGACACATTCACTCAAGATTGCATCTCAGCTTCCTCACATGAGAAGGTGGCACTGAATCATACCAGCTTACAGAGGCAAATGGAAGCTACAGATAACGCTGCATTATGCAACATTTCGAATCACCACGTTTGAAGTTTCAACTCACCGCAAGCTTCTCAGGTAGGAGAGTCGCCACTCTGCGTAACAACTGGCAAGAGGGCTTGCCTGCAATGGTGTGGATGGAGATGGAGGAGTGGAAGATGACACAACATTCAACAACACCCCCTCACACACAGCTCACATCATTGTCCAAAGAGGCACCAAAGCACACATGTAATCCACATACACACGCACTGTACAATACAATACACACTCACAACCACACCAAATGACAGGTGCATCAGGGCAGAATAACAGAGTACTAAGGAGATACGTACGTACGTATATACATATGTAAGTTAACAGTAGTACATCTTGAGAAACATGCTTGACACAAACACACTCTACACATTCACATTGGTAAAGGTGAGGAGGTGCTTTGGATAGAACATGCCATAGTTTGCTACAGACAAGTGGCTACAGAGTTAGCACAAACATGGTGTGTAATGTGCAGACAGACAGTCTCATACTCCAGTCATGTGGTGCAGAGTGTACCATAGGCTCCTTTGTTAGCACAAACAGTGCACCAGTCAACGCTCCCTCCACCCTAGCCCCCTACAAGGTGCAGCGCCCTTATGGTGTACACTGTGATGACTGCACTGTCCAAACAGGCGATCACATCACTCACCACAACCTCCGCTACTGGAAACCCCTTGTGTAGTACAGCTAGCATTACCCCCCACACACACTGTGCCCCATACAGAGCAAGGAATCCACTAAACACTGCCACAAACAGTACACACTCTTCCTGATGGACAACCAATGTGACAATTAATCCTTTTAGGACAACTGGTCAGTACCCACCACAACCTCCATTACCTGACCCCTTGTGTATAGCTAGGCACCTTATGTAACATTACCTCACACACACACTGTGCCCCATACAGTGCAAGGAATCCACTAAACAGAGCCACAAACAGTACACACTCTTCTTGATGGACAAGGAATGTGACAATTAATCCTTTTAGGATAACCGGTCAGTTACCCCCAGTCTGAAATGTACCCGGTCCTGATCAGTTAAATTGGATAAACTACACAAATGGAGATTGACTGATATGGTCAATATCTTATTCTGATATGGATGGGTACACACAACTAAATTATTGCCTTAAATAGCAATCCATTAGCAGTTAGTGCACTTAGTGAACCTCCTATGCCACTCATACATACTATCAGAGGGAGAACATTTCTAGAGGATCTGAGCCCATTTGATCTTACCTAATATCTGCTACGAGTTTAATAACATGCTAAAGTGGCATAACACACATCAGAGAACAGGGTTCGATGTGAACTACCTCCTTATGTCCATTAGGGTATCTTGTGCAACAGCAGAAAGCACTGCAAGTGGGTTCCCTGCGTTTGTAGCAAGTCACATGGTTTACACATTCTTCCAGTGCTGAAGGATCAATTTGAGGGCTATCTTCAAACTATTCCACTTGGCGGAAACAAACGCGAAGCAGACACAATGGCTGGCTCATGCAAGCCGTAGCCTCGTAGGCGGTACGTACATATGTATTGTATGGAAGCGAATGCCATACCAGTGCAGTATCACTCCAGGCAAGTGAAATAACTACATATTCACTAACACATGGCAAGTGATGTACCCATCAGTGCAAGGCACAGCACCATCGAGTTCCATTGATCTTTCTTGATTTATTGTGATATCCCTACTGTCCCCTGCACTCCTCTTCAAGGTCGATGCGAACGTACGTATGTTGCTGTACATCTTGTTTGTGCTCCCCTTGGCTGGGGCACAGTTCCCTGCAGTCTGTAACACGCAGGACAGCCTCAGCTCCAAGACATGCTGCCCAGAAAACTGCGGCTTTCATGGAAGTTGCGAGAACATTCATGAACAAGTAGAGAGTTCCTGGAATTCGGCTGCACAAGACATAGTCGAGATATTGCGTGATGGCCCTCCCAATGCAGGCTGGCCACAAGATATTCGCTACCAGTGGCCTTTAAAGGTGTTTGATAAGGTTTGCTCATGCCATGTGGGATGGGGTGGCTATGCTTGTAGCCATTGCGACTTTGGATTCATCACTAATGCAGCCGGTGAGTGTGTGAAACGAAACACCAGCCAGCTTCTGGTCCGACGGAACTTTAGGAGATTCAGTGACCAAGAACGACGCACCTACGTCCGGCTTTTAGAATATGCCAAGACAGAGGAGAAGAAGGAATGGGCAGTGCTTGATAGTGAAGCAGCAGAGGTGAACGGATCCGTTACGATGCAGAATGTGTCAACTTATGACATGTTTGTGTTTGCACATGTTCTAGCTGTCAGGGGACGACGGCACGAAGTCTGCCTTGATGCTGTCACCCCAGCTAATAGCACAAAACACACCATAATAGACTTTGCTCACATGGGGCCACACTTCTTAACCTGGCATCGATATTACCTGCTACTGATGGAGCTTGAGCTGCGCAGGATTGGTGAGAAAGTGGGAATCAGAGACTTCACCTTGCCATACTACGACTGGACACCAACAAGCACATGTCTCACACTCACACACGAGCTGTTAGGAACTCCTGTGTCCAGCGACAAGGCAGTGAATATCAGTGGAGCTCTGTTTGAGAACGGCAAATGGCCAGTTGTCTGTGACCAGAGCTACAGGGCTACGAGTGACACTAGCTGTGATGTGATTAGAACACTGTGCAACGTCAAACAAGATCGTATACAAGCCTGCAACGCGGCTCCTCTACAATAAAGCAAAAGAGTCCCTTCCTCCCAAGTGCGGATTCAATAGAAATGGCTTTAGCTGCCAATGAATATCCGGGACAATTTGGATTTGCAATCCGCCTGGAGGGATTTGTGGAACTGTGTGCTGGTGAAGCTGTTAAGTGCATGTTCCAATCAGATGTACCTATAACAGCCAACAACTTGCACAATACTGGACACATCTATTTTGGTGGTCACCTCCACGATGCGGAATCATCAGTTAACGACCCCTTGTTCCCTCTCTTTCACTCCAATGTAGACAGAGTGCTTGAGAGTTGGCTGCAGAAGTTCACCGGTGACCCACCTGCCTACATGCCAACCACTGGTGGGCACCCTGGTGGGAACTTACACAACTATCACGTGCCACTTTTCCCACTCAAGACAAACGCCGACATGTACAAGGTGTCTAAAGAGCTGGGATACAGTTATGACGGCTGGGTGTGGAGCATACCTGCAAGTGACTTTCCAATAGGATGTGCCAATCACACAGAGCCCAACACTTGTGATAAAGCCAGTTACCATCCTCGCTGCGGCACGTCTTGACGGTGCATGTGTGATGTTCATCTCCATCCAATGGCATAACCACGCTCAAGTGTACAGTACTGTAACTACAACTCTACAAAGCATTGTTACTCACTTCATCCACTCACACACCCTTGTTTAATCATGTACATAAGCTGATGCGTCACTGTATTTCTATAAGAACACCTGCCTCTCGCTGCAGTTTCTCAGATCAGCAGTTTTCCAATAGCACTCTTAACATACGTATGCACATAATCATGCTTGGAAACACTATACACGCACATGCCACTGTGCACAGACATCAGTATTGTGGACTTGCAAGAAGTTGGACACATTGTGCAACTTTCACTGAAAACATGAAACATCAACAAAAGTAATTACATGTATATGTGAACAGATTTGATAAAAAGGGGCACTTCACACTACGTACGTATAAAGTGTCACAAGAGACAAAAACATGTAATTGAGTGATGCCATCGGTAATTTGGCTTTTTGCGTCTTTCATAGTACCTGTTGTATCATCCCAACATCTTGGCTAAGTTTGAAACTGCTAGTCCACACACACACACACACACACACACACACACACACACACACACACACACACACACACACACACACACACACACACATACACACACACACACACACACACACACACATACACACACACACACAGCTCCACTAACTCACTGGCACACATGAGGACAAGCTCCACAGTGCTTTCTCCTTTGACCATGGTGCGGCTGGCATAGTTTCCCACACGCATCAACCCTCGCACATCACGGGCTGTCTCGTCACGCCCACTAGGGGGCGGGGCAGCACCAGCAGTGCCAGTAGCTTCTTCACGACTGAAGTTAGGGGCAGACACAAATGCAAGCACGTCACTCATAAGCAGACACACTGTACTCTCAAACACCACTCCCACACCACAAGAAGACAGGTACGTACGTACCACGCACTACAAACAAGTACTCTGTCAAACACACTCTAGCACACATAATAGATCTATCCCCACAAACCCAAACATGCATACACTACACACCCACACACCTCCCCACCCCACACACAGAGACAGACAGACACACAGGAGATAGGAAGATTCACCGTTCTTTCATTTTCTCATCCAAGAGATTGTCTGAGACCTGCTTCAGGGCTTTTTCAACTTCATCAACAATGCTATCCATATCGTCATACTATGAAGGAGTGAAGCAGAGTGGAGATGAGTTTGAGCTGAGCAAGGAGTGAAGTGCGTGTGAGTGTGTGTGCATGGTACATGTGTGCTTAGATAGGAAAGTGGGGTGAGGGTGAGAGTTGTGTGAGGGGTGGAGTGAAGTAACAATCAGGAGTGATGATATGTACATCAAGGGCATGTCTGTTGAGCGTGCTGAATGAGGCAGTGAGTGGGTGGAGGGGGGTGAAGTGTATTGAGTGAAGTTGGTGAAACAAGAGTGTGGCTAGCATAGGCAGGCACAGTAGCTCACAGTGACAGCACAGAGCATTTACTGTACATGGTGAGGTGCACATTGTGAGTGCATCACACTCACATCCTTCCCATGCCAGCTGACAGCATTGTGTTTAGCAAGGAGCAGTTTGTCCTCATATGTGTCAAACTTGTAGTCCTGCAAACACACACAAAGGAGATTAGCAATTTCGAATCAACAGGCAGAGGATTGTCACTACAGCATGGCTTGAACCATGGGCAGCCATTCTCACACCTTCAGTAAGTCTTCTACCACACACACACGTACATACATGGCCTACATATCTTAATGGATGGAGATTCCTTTGGAACATACGTACATACAACATCAGGGAGGCACTTGGGTGAAGTGTATTCAGGAGTGGCAATGCAGAAATACGTATATACGCACACACCCCATGTGGCTATACATAGGTATGTAAGTGAATATGCTAGTTACATATGTACGTACGTACATACTATGGTCTGCTCACTCACATGGTTGGCAGTCCAGTAAGTGTAGTCATCAGTGCCATCTGGGATACACTGTGTGGGTGTGGGTGTGGGGGGGGGGGGGGGGGAGGGTTGAGAGAAAGAGTGAGTGACATGCAAAGAAGAACAGTTGTACGTACGTATGTATGGCAAGGTTTACCGCTGCAACCACTGTGTTGAAGTTCCAGCACATTAGTGTGCACTATTTCAAACAAACCACTGACTTCTAACCTCGGTCTACCCACACATTACACACTAAGGGCCCCCTCCCCCCCCTCCCACTTGCTAAGGGAAAGTGATGACACACTGCAACGCATTCACTACGCACCATCTGTCACTCACGTGGTATCTCAGCATGTGAGGTCGCTCCTGCTTCTTCCTCCTTTGCTGTTTAGCCTCCAGCTCTTGTCTTCGCAGCTCCTCAGGGTTGCCAAAGTTGGGCACACCATTCACATACCTGGGAGCACCTCCCTTTGGTTGTAGGCTTGGCTCAGACATAGCCTGAACGGCCCTGGCCTTCTTGTTCTGTTCCTGCTTGCTCAGCTCCACATGGAGGTCAGGCTGGTAGGTTTTCTGCCAAGGGAGCCAAGGCAACAGTCAGTATGCACAATACACATGCACACACACACACACACACTCACACACACTAACACACACACACACACACACACACACACACACACACACACACACACATACATGCACACACACACACACACACACACACACACACACACACACACACACACACACACACACACACACACACACACACACACACACGTATGTACCTTATAGTTCAGTCGGTGTCTTCTCCCTTTGCAATGAAGCATCTTTGCATTCTCATCATTGAAGAAGCACTCACACATGGTGCACTTGAAGGCAGCGTGAGGGGCAGCAGGATCGTTGTGGACGTGCTCCACCAACTCCAACCCCACTGGCTGGGGCTCTTTGTAGTCCATGAGGGCTGGGTTGTCTCGCAGCTTTTCAACTGGGTCTGAAGGAGAGGAAGAGACGGGAGATCGGGAGGAGGAGGGGAAGGGAGCAGGAGAGGATTAACATAGAGTTGAAGCTGTATCCACCCAAAGCTACCCCACATTCACATCCCTAGTTCCACCTTACGACCCTCACCTTTGGCCACCTTTGGTGGCTCTGACCCTGGTGGGTACACGCTCTTACTCTCATCCTCTCCACTAGCCCTGACGTATTCCCCAGTGGAGGAGAGGTGCTGGCCACCGATAAACTTGATCTTTGAGCCCTGCTCCAACTCAGCCTTCTCCTTCCGCTCCTGGATTGTTCCATCGTCGGCCTGCTCTGTTGTGATCTGTGTGGCAATCTGGCTCGGAATGGGCTTGTTGAGCTGGTGAAGCATGTTCACTGCCTGCAGGAGACACAAGAGAGGTACGTACATATGGACAAACATACACAGAGGGCATCTCTCACATTGATCCACTCAGCTGGACAGACGCTGGGGTGTTTACACGTACAGCAATCCTCTCTGTTCTGCACCTCTCCCCACCTTACTCTACATCTTTCCCCTCCAACGCCAGCCTCCCTTTGTCCGTATCCCATTCCTTCCTCCTGATCCCTCCCTACAATCACACTCAACAACCATTCTGCACCCCTCCACTCCTCCCTCTACCCTGCAATCTCACTCCCTACCTTCTTGTGCTTGGCTCCCTGTAGGTGAGCCTCAAGGTTGTCCCTGCCAGTGCAGACCACCTCACACACTTCACAGCGATAGTGCACAGTGCCGGGAACAGCAGGCTGGGTGGAGGATGCCAGAGTCACTTTCTTCTTGTGGCTCTTACCCACCAAGTGGGCCTGGAAGTTCTGTACAGACAGACACACAGACAGACAGACACCAGTGTGGGAATGCACACAAAACATCCTATGTGGTTATATGGAGTTTGATGTACATGGATGGCTGTATATATTAACATATGATGGTGAAAAGACGTCAAACACATACAATCATACGTACAAAGACTATCCACTCACTACTAAAGAAATGGATCACCATCAATATAAATGTATGTACAATCACTATTGCCACACACACACACACACTAGTGGCACCACTTCCCTGATCCACTGACCTGGTCTGAGCCACACTGAATCTTGCACACATCACAGAAGTACTTGCTCATATCCACGGGCGGTTTCCTTACTAGTGGAATCTGCTTCTGTACGTTGGGCCCTGACTCTGCCCCACCCCTCCCCCCTACCGCCCCACCCACATAACGCTGCTGAGTAATGTAATCATCTAAGTATTGGCTGTACGGCTGTGCCACATCTTGCTGCTTGCGTCCATAGTAGTTCTTGGCGGCAGTGACATATTGGCTTGTGTTGTAGCTGTAGCTCGATGCCGCAGGTGAGGTGGATGTGGTGGACGAGGTGGAGCCACTACCCGCAGTCGCCCACCACTTGCTGCCAGTACTCTGCGGAGTAGTCTGTGAAGCACCGTAACCACCATAGGATGGAGACGGCCTCGGTGGCTGAGGCTTTGAAGCTGGCAATGAGCTCTGCAGGGCAGATTGGTAGTAATACCTTTGATACTCGCTGTACTGCGAAGCACCACCACCGCCACCGCCAGTGCTCGGTCTTTGCTGAGGTTGAGAGGGTGGCTGCTGGCTTGGGGCATCATAGCTGCCATAGCCGTACGCAGATGAGTTCCAATCTGTGCCATACACCTTGCTGGGTGCCTTACTGAGATCAGCCTGTGTCTGCTGCTGTGGTTGCTGGGTGTATCCAAGGCCCCAGCTGTAGCCAACCTGTGGTGTGGGGTAGCCCAGCGGCTGGTCTGCCTGTGGCTCAGTGTAACCGTATCCGTAGTTACTATACATGGTCCACTGCACAGATGGGGAAAGGAAGAGCATTAGGGAGCTATAGAAGATTCACAGGTATTTTTTATGTACATAAGGGAATGGACCATCCACACCCAAACAGGTTTGTGGGCATATGTAGATGGTCTGTTCTTTTAGCTGATTGCAATTCTGAGTCCCAGTAACATTACTTTACGCTTTAGCACATGAGGCAGCTACGTACGTACGTACGCACACTATTAAACATGTGCATACTGACTGTCATGATTAAAGTACAATATAATACCTACAGTATAGGCACTGAACAGACGCAAGAGTGGAAGTTTCCGCAGTGCACACAGTCTCCTACTAGTTAAGCACAATTCCGTGGTACTAAAGCACTTTACTAGATAATCAAGGGGACCAAAGGCTAAACGCAATTACTCGGTTCCTCTTCAATGGATGACCAAAGGACGCAGCTGTATTGTGTAAGCTTTGTAAAAACAATGCCATTATTTACAAAGTACACAAACCTCCTTACCAGCAAGACTAAGAGAAAGATAACCCGTTGCAATTTCTTTGGCTTAGTAACTTGCCCGTTTCCTTAGGCCGCCATTTTCTTGGCACGGTGACACGTGGTTTTCCTCTCAAATGATTGGCTGCAATGAAGCACGTGATCTCACCGCCACGGCTTGCAACATGCAAAAGCTTGAGTTGGAACACTATTTCATCAAAGCCAGGTTGTGAGTCTACCATGCAGTGACAACCAGGTGCAGGTAATAGACACTACCTGCTAGTGTTATCGAAACTGATAATGGACATCCCGTAAATGAGAGGCTTGAGAGTGCCCCAGATTTCATACACATTGTTGACAGTAACACGTCACTGTATTGCAGTCCTTTGTATCACTTTATGCCATTAATAGTATTGTACGCATGTAATGGTGTTCGAGGTGTGTGTTGTATAGCTGGTTGTGGACACAGAGATGTGTACTAACAGGTTTTTGATAACTATTTTAATGTACAATTGTTGATCTAGCAAACTGCCTATAGCTGCCCTTTCTTATGTAATGATAATTCGACAACATAGTGTTGTTGTGTGGTGGCACTGCATCTTGATGTATGGTAGTGAAAGGTGGTAATGTAACTATTCTGTCTAGTTTTATAGACAAATCATTCATCATATTGAGAACACCAGCTACATGTTCGACTGTTGAGTCAATGACACTTAGTTTCAGGCATTATGTGCCACTCCATGGCAATTGTGTGCATTCATTTCTTGTACCATTTACTGATAGAGGTAGCTGAAAGCTGCCGAATCGTCTTGTTAAGAACCCTGGCTAGTGCAAACAATCCAAGCATGGGTGAACTTCCTAGCCACTAAAGCCTCTTCAAAGAAAACAGACAATCAATGGATTGCAGCCTGCTATCATTGAGTGGGCCTCTTTAGGCCCATTGTCTTAGTTTTGGGAAATACTTACAATGTGCTTCTGATCTGTTTCATTGTGCTAGTTGTATCTTCTAATGTTTGTTTGCAATGCTGTCCTTTGCAGGCAGTACTCAGCTGATGTAGTCACTGCTGAACTGGTGAAGACCATGGCTGTGTATGCAATGAAGGAACTCTTTGGACAGGTGACGCATGCTTCCATCACCAACCTGTGTCCTGATGCTACCAGCATGTTGACTTGAAGCACACAGCCTCATGGCTGCCACATATTCAAAGTGTACAATATTGTCACTAGCCTAGCTACCTTGGTGCCTAAGCTAAACAACACTGTTAATGTACAATACATTGAAACCAGAAATGAAGAGTGTGATGAATGGTTTGTTATTTCTGTGGCTACAAATGAGCTCGTTGAATGGTATGCACAAGCTCAGGCCGTAAACTACGGTATGTGTACAGTTTTTTTTTTTTGGATGTACGCATCTTTGTGGAGGCCCCTTGCCAGAGATATGCTGTGCTTTTATCTTTGCAAAGCCCTTGTATCCTACGTAGTGTCTAACAACAGTAAGGAGATTCATGTTTTTAGGTTTGTAAATGTTGGCTAACTCGTAAAATTTGCGAAAATAACGTCCCACTTAATTTGCATGCATAAATTATATTGTATCACTTTGGTGCAGTCACTGAGTGTATCACAACACTGCAGTGAAGCAGTTTCAATGTGTGCCCACACATCATTCACTTGTTAATATTTCAGGTTGGAGCATCCATTGCCATTGACATTCTCAAGGTTGCCCCTAGTTCCAGTGGAGAGAAGGAATATGACGTCTTTCTAAGAGTGCCCTACAGGTGTGTGTTTACAGTATCTGTCTGCTAGTACAGTGAAACCTGTCTAAGACAACCACCTATGGGCCAGTTCTACCTGACCTTTATAGAGAGGTAGCTGCTCTACAGAGGTAGATTGCGATGCTTTAGTGCTATTTGGAGCCATGGAGCCTGGCCGTTTTAGAAAGGTGGCTGCCTATCTAGTATCGCGTAGCCAGGCCGCCATTTTGGTCACGCACAGGGAGGGCGGAGTTTGTGTGTGACCAAAATGGCGGTCTGGCTACGCGAGACTACTGCCTAAACAGTGACCATCTTAGACAGGTTGCACTGTACATTTGTCTTTACTTGAATTTAGTCACTTTTGTTACATAGCCAAGCCATTGTAGCAGACTGTGACATGCGTGTTGAGGTGCAGCTACAGTACAGTAGATGATGGTGCTGTGCTTAACACAGAACAGGTATACTGTACTGTAGTAGTAGGTAGTGTTTTTGTATGTGTGTGTTATGTCTGCAGTGAACTATCACGTGTGTGGTCAGCACTGACCCTCCTTGGGACATACAACTCAAAAACTGTGCTATTTACAGTTGTTCAGGTGAGCGGAGTCAGACAGTGGCACTTGCACTGAGTGCAACATGTGCATTTAGCCCTGGCATGTCCGCAGAACTGGCCAGACTTTTAGGCCTGGCTGTTCTTTTTTTTTAGTTTAGTTAATTCCTGGCCTGTGCATGTGGCGGTCTAAGTGATATTCCTTGACTTGGCCTGACCTGACCACCTTTAGTACTTCCTCCTGGCATGCATGGCCCATGTATTGTCAGGCAAAACAACAGCACACTGTTTGCTCACTGCAAGTGTACATACTATACACACACACATAGCTATGGCGAGAAATTTTGGCATTTGGGCCAGACTTATAAATTTATGCCATGGCGACATTAGAATAATGTAAACAATTGTCAGTTGGAAGTATTGCAGATTTCCTACACCAACATTTCTGGCTATACATTTTATACACAGGTTAGAGTACATGACTACCTCCCCCCCTCCCCTCAAGGTATCTGCATCCTTGTGTGGACTGGCTGTCAGCAGTAGGGCAATCCATTGCAGCCCCACATGAGGTGTGATGTGATACATGTACAAGTACAAACGATGTACGTAGAAGGAAGCGTCTCATGCCACAGCAGTACCAGAGCATGACTGTGTGCTGAGGAAGTCAAGGGGATGTAGATCAACTGAGAGGAACACACATCACAAGTTAGACATGTAGTGAATATAGTCACAGGAAGACATGCTTTATGTGTGTAAATTATAAAGGGAGTCTCAAATCTATGTTTGTATGTGCAGCTTGACGGTCACCACTGAGCACCTAAATGGGTGTACACCTTTTGTTCAATATCACTGGCTTCTGCATACACCGCTTGCTTAGCCTTTAATGCTTCCAGCATCTTCAGCGTCTCTCTGCACTCTGCTGTTAGCCGGTCAATCTCCTGTAGTCGCACCTGCAAGTCCTTTACCTCTTTTGCTTTTGAAAGGATAGTGTCATCAACTTCTTCCTGGTGTTGCATTGATTCTTGCAAATTGCCAACCTCTCCCGCTTTCACTTCCACCCCCAGTACGGGTATGCATCTTGGAATGCTCAGCACGAAACGCTTATACCACTCACTCCATTTGTGCAGAGCTGAGTGACAGTTTTCTTTCAAGTCAGCTGAAAGACCCTGGCATCCTCGCTCAATTTCTTCTGCTGCTTCGGGGTGTCTGTCTAAAAGAGTTGATTTCAAGCTAGATACAGCGGCTTCTAAAACATTTTGATAGATCTTGGAAGACTCGGTCAAAAACTCCCGGGTGTTGGATTCGAACATATCTCCCGCCAAATCCAAAGTCATGTCTGGGGCGGCCATTTTTCCGGAATTCCCGCCAGTGACGTAACTATCAGCGCGTTTTTTAGCGTCCTGTTTGTGTTTGTGTGTCAATGGGGTCTCTAGGGCAGTCGCCCCCCGTCCGGCCTTCTTCATGAATGACCTAACACAGGAGGAGGCGAATGGCTCGGAAGACATTAAAAGTTGAACTGGGTGTTCTTGATCGAAGCTTTCCTCGCGGAACGCTACCGATAGAGACACACACCGTGAGTTCTGAAGAAGTTACCTTTCGGTTCACTCATTCCTCCGTTCGACTAAGGATTCAGTGTAATCTACCGGTGAGTTTTGTTCAGTTGGTGAATCGCTCGCATACAATGGGAATGTGGAGCTCAAATAGGCACCATAAACACTTCTGAACCAGTCTAGCGTAAATTCGGTACTTCAAGTTGTGTGTGTGTGTGTGTGTGTGTGTGTGTGTGTGTGCGCGCGTGTGTGTGCGTGTGTGTGTGTGTGCGTGTGTGTGTGTATAGTTGATAGTGTATGTCTGTCTACCTTGTTAACCAGCCCAGTTACCCAAGTGTTCTGCCACTGTGGACATCAGAGGTAGAGGAGCCCTATGTGGTTGAACTGTTGGAGGAGCTCAATGCCTCAGATGAGGCGGCCATGCAAGCCAGTCACCCTGTGAGTAAGCAAGAGGGGGGGGAGGGGGAGGGGGGAGGGAAGGGGCAACCTGGGCAGTGTATGTATCTGTACATTGAACAGTGGGTGGTAACAATGGTTGTATTAGTGTGTGCACGAACTGGAGGAGTTTGTGTGGACCTACAAAGGCAAGGCCAAAGCCAAAGCTTATGAGATTTCATTACCACATCTGGTGGTGTGTGTGTGTGTGTGTGGCAACTTACAATGTGTATTGCAGATGTTGTAGGCTGTAGGTTGGGATGGTCTTACTTCACTGTGATGTTTTCAGTCATTATGTGAGCTACACACGTAGGTATCTGTATAACATTTTCATTTTCTTTTCCAGTCCACTGTGTGTGTAGGTTTCCTCTTGTACAATAGTGTAATGGGATGATTTCACTACCTAATACACTATTATCTGTGGGAGTTTCTTTTTGATGTGGTCAGAGTGATAATAATCAATGTCTGAAGTTAGTAGCAGATTTGTCCATCAAAGTACCTTAAGCAGGATGATAGTGGGTGTTATTGTTCAATAAGCGGGCCATAAAGCAGCCAACTTAGCCTTGTTGCCTTTGTTTGTGTGTGTACTGCCACTTTGCTGAAGGCCATGTTATAGTTAACAGGCTTGGCTACGCCTTATGATTGTCATTGTTCACTGGCATGATTGGGTATTTACGGTGTTCGTAGGTCTGTGGAAACAACGTAGAGCAGTGTGTGGTATAGCAGTTGTTTCTTCAGTAGGAGGGGGAAGGGGGGAGGAATGTGTAAGAGTTAGGATGTACAGTGGAATCTCTATTAAAGGACACTTCCTATAAAGGACATAATACAAATGATCTCCCTATAAAGGACAGTCCCAACCTACTATGCCAATGTATTATCCATGCACCTCTGTAAAATGCTTATGGATGTGTGGCACTGGGCTGTAGGATTTTCCTACAGACCTCATGCTTTGTAGTATGCACCTATCTAGTAAGTGCAGCTATGCCTGTAACCCCAGCTCCCATGGTGCATGCAGGCATGGAACAATCTGGGAGAAACCAATAGTGTCACTACTTGGATCAGAGTGTAATGTGTGTTATTGTGCAGCCGCTACAACAAGACACATGACACCCACAATGTGCCCTTGTTGTCCTTTTATGCCTGAAATGTCCTTCCTCTGAATCTGCGCCAAATTCCTTTTTTTTGAAGTAGTTTAGTAAGCAGGATATCTTCTGAGTTACATGTATTTGTACAGTGTACACATGTACAGCCGATATCAGAATGGTTAGTTAAAAGGCAAATGACGTGACATCAGCAAATGGCAATACCGGACAATAGGAGCGTCATGCTATTTGGCCATTCTGCCATTTGCCATTTTGAAATCGGCTATACTTGTAAGCGTGTGCTGCAGTGAACAGTGTGTCCGCCATGATCGGATCTAGGCATGTGCTAGACGTTGTTGTTGTAGAGTCCACTATCGTTTCCTTTGTTTATGAAGGACCAACTCTAGTGCAAAGTGCAGTGTCTATCATACCTAGGACATGTGTTCATTTGGGCATACACTGTGGTATGCGTTAGCCTGTCTATGTCCTCACTGTACCCTGCAGCTGCTGTTCAAGACACGTCATTTAGTAAGCAAGCTCTGTACCATCTTCAACCTCCCTGTCCCCAGCGTGGTGGCAGAACTGCTCAGTATGGCATCATCAGATGTGGTATGTACGTACACATACATACGTATGTGTGTGCATCATTTCACACACACACACACTCACACACACAACACAATGCTTATATACTATCACGGAAATTAATACTTTTATGCAAAAATAGTAAGGATTTAGGAATAGCACGAAAATTACAGAAGCATGGCATAGGTCCTCCATAGCAACGTCTCTTGAAGGCTCAGAAACCCTCAATTGTGAAACTAGTCTGCGATGGTTTCTAACCTACAAAGGAATACAGCTAATTTTTAGGTGCGTTAAACTGTAGTAAAGGTTTCTTTCTGCTTGTTATGGTTTGTGCGCTACTGCTGTCAGAGAAGAAGAAGTAAAAGACGAAATGCGAAAAATGTTGATGCTGTTTTCTGCTGGAGCATGCACTTTCGTTGGAAAGTAAGGTTAGTCCTATGTTGTACGCAGCAGATACTTACTTCCTCTTGGGCAATCCTTTCCGCTGGTTTTTAGCCCTAAACGGTAATAGCGCTACTTTTTGTTTGTGTTACAGCATGCAAACAACCACCTCCATCCCTACATAGATAGCACTAGTGTGCTGTCTGATACACTATGATTAGCCTGTATACCTACGCATTGTAAGCTAAATCCCATTGCCATCCTGTGTACTGGGTACATATGTACACTGTAGGTGCATGGTGAGGATGAGGATGACGACGAGGATATGCACAGCCTGCGTGGTGACAGCGAGTGTGAGGAGGAAGAGAATGAGAGGGAAGAAGATGTGTTGGACGATGGAGATTTTGACGATGATTTTGATGACCCGGGTATGTTTGAGGATGAGCAGCAGGAAGAGCTGCAAGGAGCAGAGACAATGTGAGCAGCAGTTGCATGTAGACACAAGATCACAGTTTGTAGTGGAGGTGTAGATGGGCTGCTATTGACTGAAGTGAATAGACCTGTCCACAATGCATACAGTAGGAATATCTATGCAGCTACGTACATGTGTAACAGCTTAGGGCTCAAAGCTCACAACAGCGGCAAGCCTAAATAATGTATACTTTGTAAGGAAAGGAAACTGACTGGAGTGAATGCACACTTGAATTTCTTTATGCCTGCATGTATTTTGTGTAACATTGGAACTTTTAGTCATTGTGGGGTAGAGCGTATGGCTAAAGAGTGTCATCTGTGCTGTCTTTGTTTATGTGTTTAATCCATCTCCTCCTTCCTCTCTCCCTTACTCCCTCACTTTACCTGACTGAATCAGGGAGGATGAGCCTTACAGTACAAAAGGCCTTGATGACCAAAGCAAGGCTGTGTTGGAGAAGGTCCGAGCCAACACAAGGGAGGAGTACCTGAAGAAGGGTTCTGCTACTGGGTCTGTACGGGCCTCTGACCGACTGATGAGGGAGCTAATGGACATTTATCGCTCCAACAGCTATAAGAATGGTATGTGTGCACACTATACACTGTACATATCATATATTCACACACTTACACCATTGACCATGGAAGAAGGCCTTCTTTCTAGATGATGCCATTTTGTCGCAAGAAGGTCTTTGGGCATATGGCCATGGGTTTCTGACTGGCAATGTCTTGGTGTCCTTAGGAGGTTTATTTGCATGTGTCACTGGTACGTATGTAGGCATGGCGGCAAGGAGGCGACGTGGATCACCAATGTCTCAGGGCACATGAGACAACTTCGCTGAACTTCACCGAATTTATACAACAACGCGAGGCAAAGCACGTGTGTGTGTGCATCTGTTAAAACTTAATATACGTAGCTCATGAAAGTAAATCACACACACTGGTAGTAAGTTACATGATGTAGTCGCTGTTTCACACCTCACCCTTTAGCACAGGTTCAATTGGTGGAAATACTGTCATTGGGGTCTTCCATACCTGATGAGGTAGGATACTTCGTCTCTTGGAATATGGGAGGAATCCAGTCTCCCGGCACCACTAGGTCCCTATTGTTGGTCTTGGGCAAGGGATGAACTTGACTAGGCTGCAACCTTCTCACAGTAGTGCCCACCTTTAGGAACACAGTAAATGGCTTCTTCAGGTCAACAGCAGTTCATGGACTGACCTGTGGGGGTCCCCCTTGCATCTGGTTAGATTGTGTAACAGGTCTCTTTGTCCAGTCTGAAGTTTACACAAGTTCTTTCTTCATGGTGTGCTCGGCTGACTCCACGATGTTGGTGCTCACTATCTCCCTTAGTACTACTGTAAAACCTTGGTTATGAGGCTTGCACCATACTCCGAGGGCTCTGGTGCTGTTGTTTCTGGCAATCTGGAAACACATAGCAAAAGGAGGTTAGTTGTGAACAAAACTTCAAATGGTGACAGCCCTGTGCTTCATGCTTCAGTACATGTACAGGAGAAGCTGTAGGTTTTCCTCCCAGTCTCCTTTCTCAGTATACGAATGCAGGATAGACAGGAGTGAGTGATTCATTCACCCCACCATTCGCCCATGGGATACATGGGGGTGTTCTTGATTTCTTAATACCAAAGGCCATGCACAGGTCTGCTAGAATTTTGCTTTCAAAGATCCTTCCTGGTCTGAGTTTCTGTGGAGGTTCCACCAAAGGAAACACATTGAATTCAAGACTTGCACTATCCTGTCAGCTTTCTAATCTGGCAGTGCACATGCTAATAGCCATTTAAGGAAATAATGGCAAGTTCCTCTTTAGGTTGACAGGTCTCCAAGGCTGCCAGTTTCTGTGACACCTGCAGGGTTGTCTCTTTGAACCGGTCTAGGCATTCCTCTCTATGCCCAACTTTAACTCGTTTGGTAGGGTTGTCAGCCCGTCGGTAGATTAGTAGTAGCAGTGATGCTTTAGGAATGGTCTCTCCATACTCCAACCTGGACAGGAGCTTGAGCTGAAAAACGACTTTCTCAGGAATAAATAGGATAGAAATGCAACTCAAGAGTGTTAGATTTCTGCTGGAAAAACAGGCAAGGTCTTTCCAACGATTTCTCGATCACCTGCAAGCTAGCTTTTCCGAGCACTCAGCCAGTCCTCCTCTGTGTCCGGGCTCAGCCGTTTCACGAGAGCATTTTTCAGGTGCTCTTGTGTATCAGTCTCGCTCTCCTTCAACGTGTCATATACGTACTGCCCATGTGCATCAGTGTAGAACGGTTGGTTTCAACTTCTGCTCATTCCACTCATTTTAGCTTTAGCACATACCTAAAATCTCTTGAACTATGTCCTCATGTCCCTGTCTTAGAGCAGCTCTGGTTGGACAAGGTTGACACTGACACTGCTGGCCTTCGTCCTGGATTTGGCACCAATGTGATGTGACGGCAGGGGGGCAACAGTGATTACCACCTTCTCGTTATGTGACAAGATGCAACTTCACCGACACAGTCATCTGTCTCATCTTTGCTAGTGAGAGAGGCTTGGAAATCTGGTCCTGTAGCCCTCTGTGGTGTGTTTGCCACATGATGGTTTGATAGCTGCCAAGATTTTTAATTGTCTAGCATTGACAATTTGGCACAGTGAACTCAAAATAATATCCCAGATGTCTGTTACTAGAACTGTCATGTCGGTATCTTCCAAGTCAGCTGTCTGAAATTTGACAGCTGGCTGTCATGCTCGTTGGGGAGTTTTCACCTTTCTGGAGGAGCATCTTTGCTACACCTAATTGGTCTTTCTCAAGAGCCAGATGTAATGGAGTCTTGCCTGTTCCTTCAGTGGTGGAACTCTTGACTTGAAACAATGTGGGGGCAGGACAAGGTGGAGTGGAGGGAATGTTCTATTGTAATCTGGTAACACACAACATAAGTGAACAATTTATTACTGGTGTTTACTAGTAGCAGAGAATGCATTGACAGGCATCCTGCCAAAATGGCCCTTAGCGTGACTTGACTCCAGAAGGTTGTTTCATGCTGTTGTGAATGGGTGAATGCAGGTCAAGATTGCTGTCTGAATTTGACAGTTGCAGGGCTGTCATGCTCGTTGAGTAGTTTTCACCTTTCTGGAAAAGCATCTTTGCTACTCCTAAATGGTCTTCCTCTACAGCTAGAAGTAGAGGAGTCTTGCCTGTTCCTCCAGGGTTGGCAGTCTAGACATGAAACAATGCGGGGGCTAGCAGGACAAGGTGGAGTGGAGGGAATGCTATTGTAATCAGCTAGCACACGGTATAAGTAAAGGACCTATTACTGGTGTTTGCTATAGTAACCGACAATGCATTGACAGGCGTCCTGCCAAAATGGCCCTTAGTGTGACTTGACTCCAGAAGGTCGCGCCATGCTGTGGTGAGTGGTGAATGCAGGCCAAGACTCGTTGGGGAGTTTTCACCTTTCTGGAGGAGCATCTTTGCTACTCTTAAATGGTCTTCCTCTAGAGCCAGATGTAATGGCGTCTTGCCTGTTCCTTCAGTGGTGGAACTCTTGACTTGAAACAATGTGTGGGCAGGACAAGGTGGAGTGGAGGGAATGTTCTATTGTAATCTGGTAACACACAACATAACTGAACAACCTATTACTGGTGTTTGCTAGTAACAGAGAATGCATTGACAGGCGTCCTGCCAAAATGGCTGTTAATGTGACTTGACTCCAGAAGGTCGTGCCATGCTGTGGTGAGTGGTGAATGCAGGGCAAGATTGCCGTCTGAATTTTGACAGTTGCAGGGCTGTCATGCTCGTTGAGTAGTTTTCACCTTTCTGGAAAAGCAGCTTTGCTACTCCTAAATGGTCTTCCTCTAGAGCTAGAAGTAGAGGAGTCTTGCCTGTTCCTCCAAGGTTGGCACTCTAGACATGAAACAATGCGGGGGCTAGCAGGACAAGGTGGAGTTAAGGGAATGCTATTGTAATCAGGTAGCACACGGTATAAGTAAATGACCTATTACTGGTGTTTGCTATAGTAACCGACAATGCATTGATAGGCATCCTGCCAAAATGGCCCTTAGTGTGACTTGGCTCCAGAAGGTCGCGCCATGCTGTGGTGAGTGGTGAATGCAGGCCAAGATTGCTGTCTGAATTTTGACAGTTGCAGGGCTGTCAAGCTCGTTGGGGAGTTTTCACCTTTCTGGAGGAGCATCTTTGCTACTCCTAAATGGTCTTTCTCAAGAGCCAGATGCAATGGAGTCTTGCCCGTTCCTCCAGGGTTGGCACTCTTGACATGAAACAATGTGGGGGCAGGACAAAGTGGAGTGGAGGGAATGCTATTGTAATCAGGTAGCACATGACATAAGTGAACAACCTATTACTGGTGTTTTCCAGTAGCAGAGAATGCATTGACAGGTATCCTGCCAAAATGGCTGTTAATGTGACTTGACTGCAGAAGGTCGTGCCATGCTGTGGTGAATGGGTGAATGCAGGTCAAGATTGCTGTCTGAATTTGACAGTTGCAGGGCTGTCATGCTCGTTGAGTAGTTTTCACCTTTCTGGAAAAGCAGCTTTGCTACTCCTAAATGGTCTTCCTCTAGGGCTAGAAGTAGAGGAGTCTTGCCTGTTCCTCCAAGGTTGGCACTCTAGACATGAAACAATGCAGGGGCTAGCAGGACAAGGTGGAGTGGAGGGAATGCTATTGTAATCAGGTAGCACATGGTATAAGTAAAGGACCTATTACTGGTGTTTGCTATAGTAACCGACAATGCATTGACAGGCGTCCTGCCAAAATGGCCCTTAGTGTGACTTGACTCCAGAAGGTCGCGCCATGCTGTGGTGAGTGGTGAATGCAGGCCAAGACTCGTTGGGGAGTTTTCACCTTTCTGGAGGAGCATCTTTGCTACTCCTAAATGGTCTTCCTCTAGAGCCAGATGTAATGACGTCTTGCCTGTTCCTTCAGTGGTGGAACTCTTGACTTGAAACAATGTGTGGGCAGGACAGGGTGGAGTGGAGGGAATGTTCTATTGTAATCTGGTAACACACAACATAACTGAACAACCTATTACTGGTGTTTGCTAGTAGCAGAGAATGCATTGACAGGCGTCCTGCCAAAATGGCCCTTAAGGTGACTTGACTCCAGAAGGTCGTGCCATGCTGTTGTGAATGGGTGAATGCAGGTCAAGATTGCTGTCTGAATTTTGACAGTTGCAGGGCTGTCATGCTCATTGACTAGTTTTCACCTTTCTGGAAAAGCATCTTTGCTACTCCTAAATGGTCTTCCTCTATAGCTAGAAGTAGGGGAGTCTTGCCTGTTCCTCCAGGGTTGGCAGTCTAGACATGAAACAATGCAGGGGCTAGCAGGACAAGGTGGAGTGGAGGGAAAGCTATTGTAATCAGGTAGCACACGGTATAAGTAAACGACTTATTACTGGTGTTTGCTATAGTAACCGACAATGCATTGACAGGCGTCCTGCCAAAATGGCCCTTAGTGTGACTTGGCTCCAGAAGGTCACGCCATGCTGTGGTGAGTGGTGAATGCAGGCCAAGACTCGTTGGGGAGTTTTCACCTTTCTGGAGGAGCATCTTTGCTACTCTTAAATGGTCTTCCTCTATAGCTAGAAGTAGAGGAGTCTTGCCTGTTCCTCCAGGGTTGGCACTCTTGACATGAAACAATGCGGGGGCTAGCAGGACAAGGTGGAGTGGAGGGAATGCTATTGTAATCAGGTAGCACACGGTATAAGTAAAGGACCTATTACTGGTGTTTGCTATAGTAACCGACAATGCATTGACAGGTGTCCTGCCAAAATGGCCCTTAGTGTGACTTGACTCCAGAAGGTCGCGCCATGCTGTGGTGAGTGGTGAATGCAGGCCAAGACTCGTTGGGGAGTTTTCACCTTTCTGGAGGAGCATCTTTGCTACTCCTAAATGGTCTTCCTCTAGAGCCAGATGTAATGACGTCTTGCCTGTTCCTTCAGTGGTGGAACTCTTGACTTGAAACAATGTGTGGGCAGGACAAGGTGGAGTGGAGGGAATGTTCTATTGTAATCTGGTAACACACAACATAAGTGAACAACCTATTACTGGTGTTTGCTAGTAGCAGAGAATGCATTGACAGGCGTCCTGCCAAAATGGCCCTTAAGGTGACTTGACTCCAGAAGGTCGTGCCATGCTGTGGTGAATGGGTGAATGCAGGGCAAGACTGCTGTCTGAATTTTGACAGTTGCAGGGCTGTCATGCTCGTTGAGTAGTTTTCCCCTTTCTGGAAAAGCAGCTTTGCTACTCCTAAATGGTCTTCCTCTACAGCTAGAAGTAGAGGAGTCTTGCCTGTTCCTCCAGGGTTGGCACTCTAGACATGAAACAATGCAGGGGCTAGCAGGACAAGGTGGAGTGGAGGGAATGCTATTGTAATCAGGTAGCACACGGTATAAGTAAACGACTTATTACTGGTGTTTGCTATAGTAACCGACAATGCATTGACAGGCATCCTGCCAAAATGGCCCTTAGTGTGACTTGGCTCCAGAAGGTTGCGCCATGCTGTGGTGAGTGGTGAATGCAGGCCAAGACTCGTTGGGGAGTTTTCACCTTTCTGGAGGAGCATCTTTGCTACTCTTAAATGGTCTTCCTCTAGAGCCAGATGTAATGGCGTCTTGCCTGTTCCTTCAGTGGTGGAACTCTTGACTTGAAACAATGTGTGGGCAGGACAAGGTGGAGTGGAGGGAATGCTATTGTAATCAGGTAGCACACAACATAACTGAACAACCTATTACTGGTGTTTGCTAGTAGTAGAGAATGCATTGACAGGCGTCCTGCCAAAATGGCCCTTAGCGTGACTTGACTCCAGAAGGTCGTGCCATGCTGTGGTGAGTGGTGAATGCAGGGCAAGATTGCTGTCTGAATTTTGACAGTTGCAGGGCTGTCAAGCTCGTTGGGGAGTTTTCACCTTTCTGGAAAAGCATCTTTGCTACTCTTAAATGGTCTTCCTCTATAGCTAGAAGTAGAGGAGTCTTGCCTGTTCCTCCAGGGTTGGCACTCTTGACATGAAACAATGCGGGGGCTAGCAGGACAAGGTGGAGTGGAGGGAATGCTATTGTAATCAGGTAGCACACAACATAACTGAACAACCTATTACTGGTGTTTGCTAGTAGCAGAGAATGCATTGACAGGCGTCCTGCCAAAATGGCCCTTAGCGTGACTTGACTCCAGAAGGTCGTGCCATGCTGTGGTGAGTGGTGAATGCAGGGCAAGATTGCTGTCTGAATTTTGACAGTTGCAGGGCTGTCAAGCTCGTTGGGGAGTTTTCACCTTTCTGGAGGAGCATCTTTGCTACTCCTAAATGGTCTTCCTCTATAGCTAGAAGTAGGGGAGTCTTGCCTGTTCCTCCAGGGTTGGCACTCTTGACATGAAACAATGCGGGGGCTAGCAGGACAAGGTGGAGTGGAGGGAATGCTATTGTAATCAGGTAGCACACGGTATAAGTAAAGGACCTATTACTGGTGTTTGCTATAGTAACCGACAATGCATTGACAGGCGTCCTGCCAAAATGGCCCTTAGTGTGACTTGACTCCAGAAGGTCGCGCCATGCTGTGGTGAGTGGTGAATGCAGGCCAAGACTCGTTGGGGAGTTTTCACCTTTCTGGAGGAGCATCTTTGCTACTCCTAAATGGTCTTCCTCTAGAGCCAGATGTAATGGCGTCTTGCCTGTTCCTTCAGTGGTGTAACTCTTGACTTGAAACAATGTGTGGGCAGGACAAGGTGGAGTGGAGGGAATGTTCTATTGTAATCTGGTAACACACAACATAACTGAACAACCTATTACTGGTGTTTGCTAGTAACAGAGAATGCATTGACAGGCGTCCTGCCAAAATGGCCCTTAAGGTGACTTGACTCCAGAAGGTCGTGCCATGCTGTTGTGAATGGTGAATGCAGGCCAAGACTCGTTGGGGAGTTTTCACCTTTCTGGAGGAGCATCTTTGCTACTCCTAAATGGTCTTCCTCTATAGCTAGAAGTAGGGGAGTCTTGCCTGTTCCTCCAGGGTTGGCACTCTTGACATGTAACAATGCGGGGGCTAGCAGGACAAGGTGGAGTGGAGGGAATGCTATTGTAATCAGGTAGCACACGGTATAAGTAAACGACCTATTACTGGTGTTTGCTATAGTAACCGACAATGCATTGACAGGCGTCCTGCCAAAATGGCCCTTAGTGTGACTTGACTCCAGAAGGTCGCGCCATGCTGTGGTGAGTGGTGAATGCAGGCCAAGACTCGTTGGGGAGTTTTCACCTTTCTGGAGGAGCATCTTTGCTACTCCTAAATGGTCTTCCTCTAGGGCTAGAAGTAGAGGAGTCTTGCCTGTTCCTCCAGGGTTGGCACTCTTGACATGAAACAATGCGGGGGCTAGCAGGACAAGGTGGAGTGGAGGGAATGCTATTGTAATCAGGTAGCACACGGTATAAATAAACGACTTATTACTGGTGTTTGCTATAGTAACCGACAATGCATTGACAGGAGTCCTGCCAAAATGGCCCTTAGTGTGACTTGACTCTAGAAGGTCGCGCCATGCTGTGGTGAGTGGTGAATGCAGGCCAAGACTCGTTGGGGAGTTTTCACCTTTCTGGAGGAGCATCTTTGCTACTACTAAATGGTCTTCCTCTAGAGCCAGATGTAATGGCGTCTTGCCTGTTCCTTCAGTGGTGGAACTGTTGACTTGAAATAATGTGTGGGCAGGACAAGGTGGAGTGGAGGGAATGTTCTATTGTAATCTGGTAACACACAACATAAGTGAACAACCTATTACTGGTGTTTGCTAGTAACAGAGAATGCATTGACAGGCGTCCTGCCAAAATGGCCCTTAGCGTGACTTGACTCCAGAAGGTCGTGCCATGCTGTGGTGAATGGGTGAATGCAGGGCAAGATTGCTGTCTGAATTTTGACAGTTGCAGGGCTGTCATGCTCGTTGAATAGTTTTCGCCTTTCTGGAGGAGCATCTTTGCTACTCCTAAATGGTCTTCCTCTACAGCTAGAAGTAGAGGAGTCTTGCCTGTTCCTCCAGGGTTGGCACTCTAGACATGAAACAATGCAGGGGCTAGCAGGACAAGGTGGAGTGGAAGGAATGCTATTGTAATCAGGTAGCACACGGTATAAGTAAATGACCTATTACTGGTGTTTGCTATAGTAACCGACAATGCATTGACAGGCGTCCTGCCAAAATGGCCCTTAGTGTGACTTGACTCCAGAAGGTCGCGCCATGCTGTGGTGAGTGGTGAATGCAGGCCAAGACTCGTTGGGGAGTTTTCACCTTTCTGGAGGAGCATCTTTGCTACTCTTAAATGGTCTTCCTCTAGGGCTAGAAGTAGGGGAGTCTTGCCTGTTCCTCCAGGGTTGGCACTCTTGACATGAAACAATGCGGGGGCTAGCAGGACAAGGTGGAGTGGAGGGAATGCTATTGTAATCAGGTAGCACACGGTATAAATAAACGACCTATTACTGGTGTTTGCTATAGTAACCGACAATGCATTGACAGGCGTCCTGCCAAAATGGCCCTTAGTGTGACTTGACTCCAGAAGGTCGCGCCATGCTGTGGTGAGTGGTGAATGCAGGCCAAGACTCGTTGGGGAGTTTTCACCTTTCTGGAGGAGCATCTTTGCTACTACTAAATGGTTTTCCTCTAGAGCCAGATGTAATGGCGTCTTGCCTGTTCCTTCAGTGGTGTAACTCTTGACTTGAAACAATGTGTGGGCAGGACAAGGTGGAGTGGAGGGAATGTTCTATTGTAATCTGGTAACACACAACATAAGTGAACAACCTATTACTGGTGTTTGCTAGTAGCAGAGAATGCATTGACAGGCGTCCTGCCAAAATGGCCCTTAAGGTGACTTGACTCCAGAAGGTCGTGCCATGCTGTGGTGAATGGGTGAATGCAGGGCAAGACTGCTGTCTGAATTTTGACAGTTGCAGGGCTGTCATGCTCGTTGAGTAGTTTTCATCTTTCTGGAAAAGCAGCTTTGCTACTCCTAAATGGTCTTCCTCTACAGCTAGAAGTAGAGGAGTCTTGCCTGTTCCTCCAGGGTTGGCACTCTAGACATGAAACAATGCAGGGGCTAGCAGGACAAGGTGGAGTGGAGGGAATGCAATTGTAATCAGCTAGCACACGGTATAAGTAAACGACTTATTACTGGTGTTTGCTATAGTAACCGACAATGCATTGACAGGCATCCTGCCAAAATGGCCCTTAGTGTGACTTGACTCCAGAAGGTCGCGCCATGCTGTGGTGAGTGGTGAATGCAGGCCAAGACTCGTTGGGGAGTTTTCACCTTTCTGGAGGAGCATCTTTGCTACTCTTAAATGGCCTTCCTCTAGAGCCAGATGTAATGGCGTCTTGCCTGTTCCTTCAGTGGTGGAACTCTTGACTTGAAACAATGTGTGGCCAGGACAAGGTGGAGTGGAGGGAATGCTATTGTAATCAGGTAGCACACAACATAAGTGAACAACCTATTACTGGTGTTTGCTAGTAGCAGAGAATGCATTGACAGGCGTCGTGCCAAAATGGCCCTTAGCGTGACTTGACTCCAGAAGGTCGTGCCATGCTGTGGTGAGTGGTGAATGCAGGTCAAGATTGCTGTCTGAATTTTGACAGTTGCAGGGCTGTCAAGCTCGTTGGGGAGTTTTCACCTTTCTGGAGGAGCATCTTTGCTACTCCTAAATGGTCTTCCTCTATAGCTAGAAGTAGGGGAGTCTTGCCTGTTCCTCCAGGGTTGGCACTCTTGACATGAAACAATGCGGGGGCTAGCAGGACAAGGTGGAGTGGAGGGAATGCTATTGTAATCAGGTAGCACACGGTATAAGTAAAGGACCTATTACTGGTGTTTGCTATAGTAACCGACAATGCATTGACAGGCGTCCTGCCAAAATGGCCCTTAGTGTGACTTGACTCCAGAAGGTCGCGCCATGCTGTGGTGAGTGGTGAATGCAGGCCAAGACTCGTTGGGGAGTTTTCACCTTTCTGGAGGAGCATCTTTGCTACTCCTAAATGGTCTTCCTCTAGAGCCAGATGTAATGGCGTCTTGCCTGTTCCTTCAGTGGTGTAACTCTTGACTTGAAACAATGTGTGGGCAGGACAAGGTGGAGTGGAGGGAATGTTCTATTGTAATCTGGTAACACACAACATAACTGAACAACCTATTACTGGTGTTTGCTAGTAACAGAGAATGCATTGACAGGCGTCCTGCCAAAATGGCCCTTAAGGTGACTTGACTCCAGAAGGTCGTGCCATGCTGTGGTGAGTGGGTGAATGCAGGGCAAGACTGCTGTCTGAATTTTGACAGTTGCAGGGCTGTCAAGCTCGTTGAGTAGTTTTCATCTTTCTGGAAAAGCAGCTTTGCTACTCCTAAATGGTCTTCCTCTAGAGCTAGAAGTAGGGGAGTCTTGCCTGTTCCTCCAAGGTTGGCACTCTTGACATGAAACAATGCGGGGGCTAGCAGGACAAGGTGGAGTTAAGGGAATGCTATTGTAATCAGGTAGCACACAGTATAAGTAAATGACCTATTACTGGTGTTTGCTATAGTAACCGACAATGCATTGACAGGCGTCCTGCCAAAATGGCCCTTAGTGTGACTTGGCTCCAGAAGGTCGTGCCATGCTGTGGTGAGTGGTGAATGCAGGCCAAGATTGCTGTCTGAATTTTGACAGTTGCAGGGCTGTCAAGCTCGTTGGGGAGTTTTCACCTTTCTGGAAAAGCAGCTTTGCTACTCCTAAATGGTCTTCCTCTATAGCTAGAAGTAGGGGAGTCTTGCCTGTTCCTCCAGGGTTGGCACTCTTGACATGAAACAATGCGGGGGCTAGCAGGACAAGGTGGAGTGGAGGGAATGCTATTGTAATCAGGTAGCACACGGTATAAGTAAATGATCTATTACTGGTGTTTGCTATAGTAACCGACAATGCATTGACAGGCGTCCTGCCAAAATGGCCCTTAGTGTGACTTGACTCCAGAAGGTCGTGCCATGCTGTAGTGAGTGGGTGAATGCAGGGCAAGACTGCCGTTTGCATTTTGAAAGCTGGCTGTCATGCTCATTGGGGAGTTTTCACCTTTCTGGAAAAGCATCTTTGCTACTCCTAAATGGTCTTCCTCTATAGCTAGAAGTAGGGAGTCTTGCCTGTTCCTCCAGGGTTGGCACTCTTGACATGAAACAATGCGGGGGCTAGCAGGACAAGGTGGAGTGGAGGGAATGCTATTGTAATCAGGTAGCACACGGTATAAGTAAGCGACCTATTACTGGTGTTTGCTATAGTAACCGACAATGCATTGACAGGCGTCCTGCCAAAATGGCCCTTAGTGTGACTTGACTCCAGAAGGTCGCGCCATGCTGTGGTGAGTGGTGAATGCAGGCCAAGACTCGTTGGGGAGTTTTCACCTTTCTGGAGGAGCATCTTTGCTACTCCTAAATGGTCTTTCTCAAGAGCCAGATGCAATGGAGTCTTGCCCGTTCCTCCAGGGTTGGCACTCTTGACTTGAAACAATGCGGGGCAGGACAAGGTGGAGTGGAGGGAATGCTATTGTAATCAGGTAGCACACGACATAAGTGAACAACCTATTACTGGTAGCCAGTAGCAGAGAATGCGTTGACAGGTTCTGCCAAAATGGCTGTTAATGTAACTTGACTCCAGAAGGTCGCGCCATGCTGTTGTGAATGGGTGAATGCAGGTCAAGATTGCTGTCTGAATTTTGACAGTTGTAGGGCTGTCAAGCTCGTTGGGGAGTTTTCACCTTTCTGGAGGAGCATCTTTGCTACTCCTAAATGGTCTTCCTCTAGAGTCAGATGTAATGGCGTCTTGCCTGTTCCTTCAGTGGTGGAACTCTTGACTTGAAACAATGTGTGGGTAGGACAAGGTGGAGTGGAGGGAATGTTCTATTGTAATCTGGTAACACACAACATAAGTGAACAACCTATTACTGGTGTTTGCTAGTAACAGAGAATGCATTGACAGGCGTCCTGCCAAAATGGCTGTTGATGTGACTTGACTCCAGAAGGTCGTGCCATGCTGTGGTGAGTGGGTGAATGCAAGTCAAGACTGCCGTTTGCATTTTGAAAGCTGGCTGTCATGCTCATTGGGGAGTTTTCATCGTTCTGGAAAAGCAGCTCTATAGCTAGAAGTAGGGGAGTCTTGCCTGTTCCTCCAGGGTTGGCACTCTTGACATGAAACAATGTGGGGGCTAGCAGGACAAGGTGGAGTGGAGGGAATGCTATTGTAATCAGGTAGCACACGGTATAAGTAAACGACCTATTACTGGTGTTTGCTATAGTAACCGACAATGCATTGACAGGCGTCCTGCCAAAATGGCCATTAATGTGACTTAACTCCAGAAGGTCGTGCCATGCTGTGGTGAGCGAGCAAATGTAGGGCAAGACTGCCGTTTGCATTTTGAAAGCTGGCTGTCATGCTCATTGGGGAGTTTTCACCTTTCTGGAGGAGCATCTTTGCTACACCTGATTTGTCTTTCTGAAGAGCCGGATGTAATGGAATCTTGCCCGTTCCTCCAAGGTTGGCACTCTTGACATGAAACAATGTGGGGGCAGGACACAGATGGTTGTGTTGGGGTTTGCAGATGCAACCTTCAGTAGGTCTGTCAGATGGGCTTGAAAGCTGTCAAGCACCAGCGAGGCACATCTGCCTCTAACCAAATCTCTCTAACCAAAATGCATGCGTGTATGTACATGAGGTGCTCATGTGTGTACTTGTCCATGGGCATCTTGAAGCTGTACTCCAATCTGAGAGCATCTGTTGTGATCACCTTCTGGTATTTAGACTCCATTGCAAAGAAAGCTGGTGTCTTCCAAGGTGATCCTCTTTCAGCTATTATCTTCTCTGTAGTCATAGTTAGCCTTTTCAATGCTTTCCATCATCACTGCCACCATTTGGGCTATTGCTTCACTTCTTCTGCTTACATTATAATCCTTCCTAATTACCAGGGGCAGTGACATTTAAGCAGTTAGCCAATATTTCAGGGATATTTCTCTTCCCTTTTCTTCAGGCACATTCACAGTAGAACTGGTCTCTGACAACCTTTACAACTGGCATGTCAAGTTATTCAGGTGAGTCCACAACACATACCTGACAATATGTATAGCGGTATAACATTAACGTTTTGTTCCGTTTCTGTTCCAAATTTTATGGAAGTATTTAACTGTTGTACTGCGCATTCTTGGCACAAACAAAGATAGTATAAATTGTTCCCAACCATTACATTGTATGTAGCAGACCCTTTTCTGACCTTCATTTCTTATATTATGCTACAAAGTGACAAAGTGTTTGGAAAGCACTGCCTACTGACTTTTGCTTTATGCACGCATGTGTGTTTGTGCATGTGTGTGTGTGTATGTGTTCAGTGTGTATGTATGCTGTGTGTGTGCATGTGTGTGTGTTTATGTGTTCAGTGCATATTCTGTGTGTGCGTGTGTGTAATTATTTACCTCACAATAACAATTGGGCAAATAGTTTGAGTTCAGGGACGCCCAGCACCCCACGAATGTACTTGTGTACATGTGTAAATGTGTGTTGCAGGTTGGACCCAGACAGTGAACTGGCAAAGGACATGAAGAAGTTGAAGGAAACGGAAAATATGGATCACGTATTACTCCACTTGTTGTTTGAGGTGTGTTAACCTGCAAATGAACCCACCAGCTCTTTTAGCACTCTGACTACACAGCCCTGTTAGACTGCACTGTAGAATACCTCAGAAACAAGACAGCCCTGCTAACAATTAATGAAGATCTTCTCCCTCTCCACGCTCACAGGACACCTTCCCTTATACTCCACCTTTTGTGCGTGTGGTCAAGCCCCACATGTCCAATGGCTATGTGCTAACTGGCGGTGCCATCTGTATGGAGCTCCTCACACCTAAGGGGTGGAGCAGTGCTTACACAGTTGAGGCTGTCATCTTGCAGATTGCAGCCACCTTTGTTAAGGGCAAGGGCAGGATCATCTTTGGGTCCAGCAGCAAGGTACGTTTGGGGCTGTAGCAATGTATATGTGTAGTGGAGCTCATCACAGATGAATGTATTCTTATAAAACGTGTGTGTGTGTGTGTGTGTGTGTGTGTGTGTGTGTGTGTGTGTGTGTGTGTGTGTGTGTGTGTGTGTGTGTGTGTGTGTGTGTGTGTGTGTGTGTGTGTGTGTGTGTGTGTGTGTGTGTGTGTGTGTGTGTGCGTGTGTGCGTGCGTGTGTGTGTGGACATGTGCATTGTGTGTGTGTGTGAAAGAATTGAAAGCATTTGCTACGTATGTGTGGACCACTGCACCACACTGCAGCTATTCATGTACGTACATATGTTATGTAATGCATAATTATACTGTACTCATCTGGATAGAGGACAGTGCCTCTAGTTTGTGTCTGTGGTGGTTTGACCAAGCCTGTTGGCTTTTGTGTGAAAAAATGATTGCCTAGCATTGGTTCTACATACATAAAGCCTGCGTATGTTATTGTTTGTAGTGGACAGCATAGCTGCCAGTCAGTGGTTGCATTTTCCAACTGTTTCCAGAAAGAGAGCTTTCTGAGAGGTTGCTTGAACCATAAGATACCTATGCACCCCACATCTTTCATGTAATGCAAGAACATTGCTGATGTAGCAATACCTCCAATAGGTGTACATGTCAAGGACCCAGAGTGTCCTTTCAAGACAATTATCACAGTCAGTATCTAATTGAGACTTAACTTCTATTGTAGAGTAGCTTTGCTGAACTGGCCTCTATTCAGCCGAGTTTCCTTGGGAGTGCCACTGACAAGTAGTTGTGCACAGTTGTATGAACAATGCTGAGTTGTATCTATATGTCTCTGTCTGCTTACACACACACACACACACACACACACACACACACACACACACACACACACACACACACACACACACACACACACACACACACGCATGCACACACGCATGCACACATACATGTAGTCCCACTACTCTCTGGCAACAGCTCAACAGGCCTACAAGTCGCTTGTAAAAATCCATGAAAAGAATGGTAAGTTGTACTGTTTGCGTAATATACCTGTGTGTACTGTACTGTAAGTAAATGTATAATATAAGTAGAGATTACCATTATTATAGTATTGTACAGTATAGTGTTCTCACTCTCATCATCATGTCAGTTGTGTGTAGTGTTATCTTAGTCAACCTGCCCCACCCCTCCCCCTCCCCCTTCCCTTCACTGCAGGGTGGTACACCCCTCCCAAGGACGAGGGCTAACTCTGTGAATTGAATTCCAGTCATGCTAACTATTATAATGTGCAATTCTGATTCATTGACAACTACATCCATGTTTATTGTACACCAGTCAAGTATGCAATGTGAAGTGTGTGTCACCGGCCCCATTGTGTGTATGGCAAAAAGTAATAACAGTTTTGTTGCGAGTTGACTATTTTATAGTGCCTTGTCACAGTTAGCTTTTTCACATAATACAATAATAAGGTAGTTTCCACTCCAGCTTGTGTTGGTCCCTCATTTTCAGCTGCAGCTCAATTTAGACTGGTGGGTCCTCCATCAAAATTACAGAATTAATACCCATTGCATGGCACTGGTGGTGGTCTTTTCCTTGCAGCGCTAGCACATATTACTATGATACTGAGGTGCATGTGGTTGTGATGTCAATATGTGATGTTGTGTGATATGACACCACTAAATAAATACATGTATGTGCTGTGTGTTGGTAGCTAATAATAGTAGTGTGTAAAACAGTGATCAATGGTATTTAATTCGTCACTACAATATATCAGTATAGCTAGCAGTTCACCTAGACACTGAGAAATCACCTTGTGGTGAGTTATACATGATTCCCTACTGTGGCATGCATGGTGCTCAAGAGAGTATCTGAACCCATGGCCACAATAGCTAGCTACGTAGCTACCTATAGCTACAATAATCTTAACTTGTGAAATGACTGCATGTGCTAAGTCTGTATGTGATGATGAGCTACGTACTGTTTGGTATTAAGTGCCTTTACTTGCTAATTCCTGCTGTAATTATATAACTGCACATAACTATATCTGCCATTGTCTGCAAAGTCTCATGACTATGCCATGGCCAGATTACTGAGCAATTGTCTGCATTGCATGGCATCCAAGGACCATAGTACCAGCACCATAGTTATTACATCATAGCTATTAAGTAACAGATTTATCTACTTAAGTGAGAGGCTCACTGAGGCTCACCCAAGTAGCTACTCACTTCTATTACAGTGCACGTGGTACCTGTCTAAGACAGTTGGCTGTGGACCAGTTCTAACAGACCTTAATAGAGACGTGGCTGCCTAATGCAGTGACCATCTTAGTCACTTTCCAGCTAGCTAGCTAAATGGGTTCACTATTTAGGTCCAGCTATGGCCAAGGTCACAGTCTGGTGAATAGCTACAAGGTAGGCTGTGATCTGAGTGAATTTTTCTCATGGATGCCACGCGCACTAGGGAAATGACTCGGCCCGGGGTTGCCAAATAATGGCGGTGTCAAGTTGCAATGGGGCGTGTCCCAGGATACCCATGCAACCCCAAACTACCATTTGGGCCTAACACGCCAAGATGGAGGAAACTTCCGTGGAAGTAACAAGGAAAGACGATTTGTCCAATCGAGAATCAGAGGACGCTTCTCCTGCTCGCATGATGCGAAGGACTGTCGGTGAGCGTAGCAGTTTGATGCGATAGTAAGCTAAACTAAGAGCTTGTGGCAAAATTGGGAGAGGCATAGCTACGCAGCCACATGTTTCTTAGAGACATAGGTATGAAGAATATCTACGCATACTGCTAACTAAAAGTGAACAAGAAAGAATAAAATTTTCTGCAAGAACTACTAAAGATGTAGGGCTGGCACAAAAGTACAGACAAGGAACGGCTACTACACAGTGGGAGCATTCGCCATTGTCCCTACATTGAATAGTGTTGCACCATAATAGTACTACGCTCTTGCATGTAGGGAAATGGTGAATGCTCCACTGTGTTGTAGCCTTTCCTTGTTTCTGTACTTTTTATGCCAGCTGTACATCTTCAGTAGTTTTTGTAGAAAATTTTTATTCTTTCTTGTTTCCTTACTTTTTATGGAGTGTAAGCTCAGATATGATACATTGCCACAACATCAGGACAGCAATGCAGGTACATGGCCCTCATGTTTTTATTTTGGAGTGGAACCGAAGTGGCAGCTAGAACCTAGGCTCCGCACGAACTCAGAAACGTTCATTGGAAGCGACCTCGCAGTGATTATAATGGCGGCCCACTGGTACAACCACTGCGGATGTCCTTCTAAATGGCGTGCTGGCTAACAGCGGCTGAAGCTTGTCCCGTATGCACTTGCAAACACTCACCGCGTTGTGGGCTATTGGCCCAAAAAGAGGAGTGACCAACCGTGGTACATTTGATTACGTCTTTATAAAATGACGTCTTGCACCTGGCAGCATTGCAAGAAGGCTGGGAAGCCTTCATTTGTGGACTGGCTCGCAGAGCCATCTAACCTACAAATGGCACTTACCTGCCGAAAGCATCATAGAACTGGGGGTAATTTATCCTCCTGCTCTCTATCGTTTGGGAGCTACAGCTGATGGAGAATAATAATAATAATAATAATAATAATAATAATAATAATAAGACGAAATATGGAAAAAGGAATCGACACTTTCTACTTAACAGCGCACTGGTGCTTGGAAGTAAGGTTAGCTATGTAGACTGTACAGCCTCCCTTCCTGGCTGGCAGTTTCTTTTGTTGGTTCTTGCTTCTGTTCAGGAGTAGCGCTACTTTTTGTTTGTATTACAGCATACAATTAACCACGACCATCCCTACATGGACAGCACTACCGTGCTGTCAGATTTCTATTGTAGCTCTCATAAAGGCTGAGTGACATGAAGACTACAAGACGGGTGCACCCCGGTTTTGGAGACACGTAGCTAGCTGCGTATGTATAGGTTTGGCTTTAGCTAGCTAGCTAACGGGGCATGAGTGTCGTATGATGCCAACTTATCAGGTTTAGGTTAAATTTACGTGTGTAGTTAGTCTGCAGCCCCTGCCTCAAGGCCTGGTGTATCAGTATTAGAATTTATTATGCCACATGCCCATAGGCACTAAGGCTAGGACCAGGACCAGGACTACCCTATGAGGCAAAAAGGGAACAACAAAGTGTACATCACAATATGCACAGAATCAATACTGTGAAATTATCTGTTCAGCGACAATAAGTCAAGCAAGATACTTGAGAGGGGGCATTAGGCCAGGCTAATTCGATTCCCAGTTTATTGTCCTCGCCCGCATGCATTTTTACCCAGCCTCTCCAGCTTCATTATTCATTTTTTAGATCACCAGGTACAGGTTAACTCCACCTATCCATGCAGAGCCCCAATATAACACCATTTGCTTGTTAGCCTACCTGCCAGATACATTATACTCACACCATGCAGATTGCTCCAAATCGGAGCACACAGATCACCGGCTGATGATGAGTTTTGGTGTGTTTCAATGTCGATGTCAAATGTCTACAGTGAATAATGAAAAATGACCTCCCACCCTAAAACCCTTTTCAAATGTATTGAACGATAAACTGTGAATCAAGTTTGCATGGCTTTAGTTGAATTGAGCAATCCACATCCTATTTATAATGGAGCTAAATGTTTTGTATTCTTGGCACCATTCCGTATTCTTGGAAGCATTGCATATTCTCAGAGTGTTTCATATTGTTGGCTGCGTTCTGTATTCTTAGCAGCATTTAGGGGGTTGTGCTGAGAAATCGGCCAGATCCTTGCGTCTGCAATGCGGCCTACTTCACGTCGGAACAATGGGATCGCAAAAATAGCGACGTTCGGCACCAGCAGGGAGAAAAAGGGAGCGGCCATTTTCCCGGATACCACAGCCATTTGTATACCCAATAATTGCCAGGCCAGGGATGGTGCAAAAGTGCTCTCTGGCAGGACAACCGCATGCATCAGCTGCAAGGCTGAACAGCATGGCCCAATTGTAGTGGCAGGACCCATGTGCGCCACAAATGCCTAAATGAAACAATACACCATGGATTGGGGATCAGTTAGTTCCGCTGCGAAAGAGGGCAATGCCCTGTGCACTGACCAGCATTAGCATGGCCAGGCACAATGTTCAAGGACCATACCTGCACAGAGCATACTGCACTGGACTTGGCGTTGGTGCATGCCAATGTTACTATAATTATAATTTAAGGAATGCCATGCACACATGACGTTGCTGATACCAGCGTACTTCCCAGCTGACATCAACAGACCATCACACAACAAGCTGGCGTCACCAGACAGACGCTGGCGTGCCATTGTCGACGCGCCGAAGCAGGGAAGCCTTCCGAAGGTGGGTTTTCCTGCTAGCAGACTAAATTAGAGGTCTACACAAATTTTAGAGTCACCCAAGGATTCGAAATTTTAGAATGTTAAACGGCAAGACTGGAAAGTTTGTGAAAATTTGAATTTTGAATTTTTAGAAGATTTATGGCAATCACTTTGACACTGGTTCACCCAGACCATGTTTACCACTTTTAGCAGCCAAAACTGATCCTACATTGCCAAAAGTGGTCCTTTAGCTAGTGGGACTACTTTTAGCCAAAGGTTGTGCTATAGCTAGTGAGACCAGTTGTGCTCAATTTGTTGCCAAAAGTGGTCCAGGAGCCAGTGTTTTAGGCAGGATAAAGTTGCCCTGGACTGCCTTCGGATTCTGATTGATGAAGGAGTCATTCGTGCAATTGTATTTTATGCAACTGCTGACTTCAGAGGTTAACCATAGATGGTCTATGGGTCTATAAGAAAACTGACTCATATGAAAATCATGGCCAGTTACACTGAAAAACAAGTATTTTCGAGTTAAAAATCTTGTGGGGCTGCTGCCCAAACTCAAAATACTTGCTCCTTTGGCTGCTGCTCTGCCACTCATGATAGGTAAGCATGACATTGTGTCATACACCTCAGTGACCTCAGCACGCATGCACACGTACACACACACACATGCACAGAAAAAGGTCCTGTTAGGACAGACACACAATTGCTTACAGCACATGCATTTACAGTGAGTATTTACAGAAACATAATGCACCAAAGAACCCACAGTCACCAGAGTAGCTAGTGTTCTGTGATGGCAAAAGCTACGTATGTAGTTTGCTACAGTGCAGTATACATGGGCGAGGTTCTGAAGAGCATTTAGAAGGACAACTGTGCGCACTAAGCTTTTCAATGCTACAGACAGTAGAAAGATGTTAGCGTGTATATATCATGGTGCTCACCAGTTTCTACGTTACTCTTGTCATGTGTTCCAGTGAAGTCCTTGGAGGCGGGCGCGGCCATTATTGAAGAAGATGCAGGGTGAAGTTGATGACCTGTTGGCCGCTTTCTTGAAGCTGTCTCTGTGCCTGTCGACAAGAAGTACTTTAGGAGTCTGTTCCATGATTGGTGGCGGAAGAGAACGTTCAAAGTTCGCAGGATGCAGCAACAGTGCTAGCTTTGCAACTTACACTTGGGCACTATCTGAACCGTGTTCTGCCCAAGTGCAAGTTGCATACCTGTTGCTGCATCCTGCTCCAACTTGTGCCATTCGACTAGCACTATTCCTCCTTCCATCAACTGGCAAACACTCTACTTGCGCTTGGGGTGGTTACCCTCAGCAACTTGCACTGGTGGTCTTGTTCCTAGAATCACTGATACATATACTGCATGCGCAGAATGCAACTTGCTCTGTGTAGTGGTGGTGGTGGTATGTACAGTGCAAGTAACAATATATTGCACTAATCTAAATAATCTAAATAATCTAATTCAGGGAGGTTATGGAGGCTGCAGTGCATAGGTACTCAGCAAAACTATAAACTAGGGGAAATTTAGTGGATTTTAAATAGTCATTCTTTTAAGTGTTTTTAGTGCTGTTAATGCGTAATTATACAATTAACATTAATAAGCGAAGAGAGTTTTAAATTGGACAGATATATAATTAGGCTTTTGTCCTCATACAAAGTGATACCCAAAGGCTAATATAAATTCCCATAGGATAACACATAATGTGTGAGACATTTGTACAGATAGATTATACGAAAACGTTTCCATCCTCACTGGCGACAGTGATGGGAGGGCCAAACACATCTGGCTTCTCTGCAACTACCTCACGAGCTATGTCTTCTTACTTTGAGGGAGACTTCTTCAGAAGTCATAACCACTCATTAGTTTTGATTGACTTCTGTCCTGTTACAGCAGCCCCACTCGCTCCGCCAATGCTCTCTGGTTTGTTGCTCTCATGCACATCCTAGAATTGGCGGGAATGTCTTGTTGCTCAGGCTACAAATTAGTTAACCCATGTCTCCTTCAGCGTTACTGGATATAACCGAGGTGGTCAATTATAATTATAATGCCCATGCAAGGGCTGAAAGCCTGAGGGTGTTATAAATTGATCACTGAGGTGAGATTGACCTGGGGTTTATCCGGTAACGCTGAAAGAGCCATAGATTAACCTAAACTAAATAGATAATAATTATGTTTATGCACTGCTAATGAAGCACCCATGCATGAACTCTCTGATTAGGTCCTAAACAGTCATCTGTAGTACTATTGTTTGTTCTGATTGCACTCACATGTGTGTTCAATGCCTGGATGACCTGATGAAACATAGATGCACCTAATTATTATATATCCTTAATAGCCCCATTAGTGTGTATGCATGTCTGCATGTTTGACACTACAGCTGCACAGAAATGTTATTTGTGATGTTTGTGTGTGTTCATGTACATAATGTACATAAATATTGCACTTTGCCTTTGATTTTCATTGGACACAGCTTCGACATTTTCTGCGTCACAATTCCTGAAATTATTTGAGGATGAGTTTTTTGATGCCACTAATGCCAAAGTCAGTCTGCTTAAGATGAAACGTAAAGGAGTGATTTCATCAAAGGTTGCCAGTGCCATTGAGAAAGCAAGTGATGAAGATGCAATAGAGGAATTGTATCAGCATTTGGGGAACTGTGCAACTGTGGATACTTTGAGAGAATATTGCCGTATCACCACTTCTGAATCAGCAGATGGTTATCCTAAAATGCAAGATCTTGGAAAGAAAATGTTGAAAGAGCTGCCACTGGGAGGTTAGTAGGAATTGTTTATTGGGCTTGTGGATGGGTGTAGGTGCATTGTGCGAATGTGGGTGTGGTATATGTTTGATGATCTGTGAAAGTGGTACGGATGGGCTAATAAGGCTGAAATACCCAACTGATTATTATTATTAAGCTATGGAGGAAGCAAAGCACTATTGTAAATTTCACACCTTAAGCAAAGGGAATTTATCAATGATAATGACTTTGGTGAAATTGCCTGAAAATGTGACGATTGAACTGGGTGCTGTTAGCTAAAGTGCAGGCTCATGAAAGAATTTGGTGCAATAGATTACTATGGCCAAACCTTAAGGATGCTCAGGCTTCTAGTGTGTGTATATGACTGAAAGTCGGTGCTGCTATGCTTAGGCTTTCCACTGAGATTGTATATACTGGAACGTAGCAAAGAATGAAATGCACATGAGTGCTTCAGTCAATGAACATCTGTTGTGTGCAATAATGTAATTAGGCAACTAATGTGATTTTGCTTGCCAGAGGTTTCATTGATCAAACTGTGTTATGAAATTCTCAACAGTTTCTAGACCCAGCTTCTTTTCTACCTCACACAATGAGAAATTGGGTTTAGTGGCCAGACTAATGATGTGCATGCCCAATTAGATCATATAATGTGTCTTTGTGTACATTTGTATGTGTTACACATAGATGTACTGTATGGTGGGAATTTTTGCAGGAGAAAATTTATCCCAAAAATTGGCCTGAACTGTATTTTTTGTGGTTCTAAATTTGTGATTTGTTAGGCAGATAAGCCATGCCCCTTAAAATGAAGGCTGACTGAAGCACATGCTACTGGACTGCCACAGAACACTTTGAAATGACATGTATGGCAGAACTTACATCCTATTCTGATGCCTTTTTACAAGTGTAATGGGGGTCCATGGGAGCTTGTTGAACGCCAATGGTCACCAACAAGGCAGTCACAAGGTATTCAATGGCAACTCAGTACAGGGTCACTGACACGCACACAGGGGAACACAACACGTGCAAATCTGACTGGTTCAGGCTAGTTGGGAATCAGAAAGTAACACTTAACACAACAAACATACAGAGTCAGTCCATTACACTGCCCCCCTCTTTCAGAGAGCATGTCCTGGACTCTAGGCAGTAAGTCGGTCAGGGGGTCGCCGATGTCTCAAGGGATACCGTTGCACAGCTGGTTCCACAGCAGCGGGCACTTCAGCTTCAGCGCAAACGTTGCCCTCATCTCCTTCTTCAGCACTTGAATCTGAAAAGGCTAGTGGATGGTCAATGTCTTCAGCATCAGAGTCTTCAACAGTCACATTTAGGTGGGTACCTGCAGGGGGTGGCACATCGATTGCCCTGGAGTTGGCCCTGTGGAGGAAGGTTGATTGAGAGCACCATCACCACCCAAACCCCTCATACTACGAGGGCATAACTTGAGGTGATCAAAGTGAACAACTACCCGAGTATGACGCCTTCTGGGCTGAGTGTCTTGAATGCGGTACACTGCATCCAAAAGCTGTTTCACCACATGCAGTGAATGGTCCGGTCCATGGGCAGTGTAGCTTCTTCAATTGGCCTTGAGGCACTGCCGGGTTGTAGAGCCACACCAAATCCCCAACTTCCAGCATTCCTCTGTGTGCCTTCCTGTCATACAACTCTTTTTGTCTCTCTGCAACAGTATTGGTTGTGGCTGAAACTTTCCTATATGCTTCTTTGAGTGACGTCTTGAGGTTAGATGCATACTGTCCAATAGAGTCACTGCTGGGAGATGGGCTGCCATAGACAATGTCAATGGGCAGCTTTGCTTGCCGACCAAACATGAGGAAGAATGGGGTGAACCCTGTGGAGGAATGTACACTTGTGTTGTATGCCATGCAGACTTTTCTCAACTGACACTCCCACTACTTTGGGTGCTCATGAACCGTAGTGTCCAACATGTCAATTAGGGTTCTGTTGAACCGCTCTACTAATCCATCGGACTGTGGATGGTATGGGATAGTGCGCGTCTTGTGTATCTGGAGGACACTTCTTGCATTAACAAAGACTCAAACTGGCACCCCTGGTGAGAATGTAGCTGCTCTGGGATTGAAAGAATGGCAAAACATTTCATCCCTCAGCTTGGATGCCACTGTAGCTGCCTCTTGATTGGGGATTGCATAAGCTTTTACCCACTGTATAAAATAATCTGCTGCAACCAACACATAGGAGTTGCCCTTGTCAGTCTGGGGAAATGGCCCAACTATGTCCACCGCTACCCTTTGCATAGGGTAACTAGCTTTCACATTCTGCAAAGGGGCCCTGTTCTTTGGAGCTGTGGTCTTAATTCTGGCACAACTAGGTCAATTCTGGCACCACCTCTTTACTTCCTGGAACTGCCCTGGCCAATAGAACCTCTCCTTTAGTCGGCTTAGAGACTTCTTCTCTCCCAGACTGCTCCACCATGTATGTCCTGGAGAATCTCTTCTCGACTCTGCCTTGGGACCACTAGCTGGAAGTGACTGCCAGAACCATGCTCATCCTCATGCTCCTTGTACAGCACCCCATTTCTGACAATGAGCTGGTCCCACAGCTGCACAAGGTAGCCCATTTCTTGCCCCTTTCCTGCAATCTCATCCGGTTTCCTACCTGCCTCTCTTGCCTTCAGGACAAGTCCCACTGCTTCATCATCACACTGCAACTGGCGGATATCTTGAATGGACTCTGTGGCTGGCTCTCTAGGACTCTCTGTAATCATGCAGACCAAGCCATTGAGCTCTTCGTCATGATCTCCGTGAGAATGACCACACTGTCCACAAGGCATTCGTGACAGTGCAACTGCATTGCCATGACTGCGCCCTCGACGATGTATAATCTCAACATTGAACTCCTGTAGTTCCTCCAACCACCTGCCCAGTTGACCTTCTGGTTCTTTAAAGTTCTGCAACCATGTGAGTGACCCATGGTCTGTCCTCAGTTCAAAGGTGCAACCCAGGAGGTAGTGGCGGAAATGCCGAACGAAGGTAACCACCGCAAGGAGCTCTCTCTTTGTAACACAATATCGCCTCTTTTGTTTGGTAAGGGTACGGCTGGCATAAGCAATCACTCGCTCCTCACCTTCCTGCACTTGAGAGAGTACAGCTCCAACCCCTGTCCCACTAGCATCAGTGTCCAGAATAAAAGGTAGGCTGTATTCTGGAAAGGGCAGGACAGGTGCTGAGGTGAGATGATGCTTCAATTCCATGAAGGCAGTTACACACTCCTCTGTCCAGCGAAACTTGCGGCCTTACTCCGTCAACTGGTGGAGGAGTTTAGCCATGGCCGCAAAGTTCCTGATGAACTGCATGTAATAGTTGGCCAGCCCCAGGAACCCCTGTAACTCTGTCAGTGTTTTAGGCTCCGGCCAAGCTGCCACTTTCTCTGTCTTCATATTGTCTGTGGCCACTCCTTCCGACACTATGTGCCCCAGGTAGTTCAATTCATTCTGAAAGAAGGCACATTTCCCAGGCTTTAGACGAAGACCAGCTTGTCGCAACTTTTCCAACAAGTCTTTCACATTACCTAGGTGTTGTTCAAAGGTCCTTCCCACAATGACAATGTCGTCCAGATACATTAGGCATGTTGACCATTTGTCTCTGGCCAGCACTAGATCCATTATGTGCTGGAAGGTTGCTGGTGCATTGCATAAGCCGAATGGCATGACAGTGAACTCAAACAAGCCTTCCTGTGCACAAAATGCCATCTTTGCCCTGTCTTTGTCCGACATCTCCACTTGCCAATAGCCACTCACTAGGTCTAGTGTGGTGAACCAAGTGGAGCCAGCGAGGGTATCCAAAGTGTCGTCAATTCGAGGGATAGGGTAGGCATCCTTGCGTGTGATGGCATTCAGTTTGCGGTAGTCAATGCAAAAACGCAGAGTCCCATTCTTCTTTTGCACCAGTACCACCGGTGATGCCCATGGACTTGTGGACAGTTGGATGACATCGCGCTTCTGCATGTCTTGCAGCAGTTTCTGCACCTCCTTCCTTCGATAGGGAGGTACCCTACAGGCTGGCTGACTGATAGGCTGGTGGTTGCCGGTGTTGATGGAGTGTTTTAGTTGTCCAGCACGCCCCAGTTCATCGTCACTACAAGAAAAGACATCAGCATAAGCGGTTAGGAGGACATATAACTGGTTTCTCTTGGATTCAGTCAACTTCTCGGCACTGTTCTCCATGACACGCCATAGCATCTCTTGCTTCTCCTTATTTACCGATGGTGTCTTTAGCATAGATTGGGGCTCATCTCTCACCGACATAACTGCTGCCACATCTAGCTGCTCTACCACCGCTATCTTTGACCTCTTATGAGCAACTGCCTCAACAAAGCTTGGGTTTACAAGACGAACAGGCACGCATGTAGACGGCCCTGCTGTGACAGGTGTTACAACGGCTCCAGCTACCAATACAGGTAGGTCTCGCTCGCATATTCTCTCCAGCAGCCACATGCCTTCACCCAATACCTCATTTGACTCAGCCATGACTTCCACCTCACCTAAAGCTGGAATTCGGATGGATTCAAGGAGGGCCACTGATGACTCTGTGAGGCATGACATCCTGGTCGCGGTTTGTATTGGCACTCCAAGGCCTCTGAGGTGAAGAGTTTTCTGACCGGCATTGACTACACACTGGTTGCCCTCCATGAAGTCCAGACCCAGAATGGATTGGGTCCTCAGTAACGCAACTACAGCAAAGTCAACTTGAAAGTATTTGCCTGCCAATGCTATTTCCATGGTGGCTACACCTCTAGGGGAGTACCCTCAACCCCCACCAACTTTGGCCCAGTCCAAAGGACTCAGTTGGTGCCCTGCACCCCCACCAGTGTCATCCCACACGTCCTTCCGAAGGAGACTTACAGCTGCCCCCTTATTCAGCATAAAACACACTTCTACTCCATAGATCGAGTCTACAACATGGTGTGCATAAACAGAGTTTACAGCTCGCAGACTGGCAGTGCACTGACCTTGATTTTGGAACATCTTGGAATTGCCCTCAGTTGCCTGTTCCGCAGCGCTGAGGGCATATAGTTTTCCGCCGGTCCTGATTTGCGGCCAGCAGCACACCCTCTAGCAAAATGTCCTTCTTGCCCGCACTTGTGACATACAATTGGGCCTCGCAGCTTGGTTGGTTTCTTGTTAGGCTCCTTGTTTTACCTTGGCGAATGGCACTGGCTTCCAGGTGGTCCATACGCTCCACCAGAGACTGCAATACCTCCATGATAGGGTCCTGGCTCGTTTGTATAGCTGCCACTTCAGCTTGTTCCTCAGTGTCTCCTGCAACCATAGCTGACTTCCCCTTCAGATATGATTCCAGTTCTAAGGTGTGTGCTACTGCATCACCCAGTATCTTTGGACTTCGCTGGCGCACTGCAAAACCACCTGCTGATTGGTCACCTCCCCCAGGAAGTGGTCCATCGAAAGCTTCTCCCGGGCTTCTTCCTGGAGCTCAGGGAATGCCCTATCAGCTAGGAGCTTCAGGCTGTCAGCAAAATCAGCCCATGAATCGTCTGGTCGCCTCTTCTTAGCCTGAAACTGCGCGCTGTACAGCTCCCGCGTGGATTCAGGCTTGAATCGGTTGCCGAGGGCGTGTGTAGCGTCCTCGTAGGTTGCCCTCGCTTCCACCGAGAGTCTCTTCCATACCGTCTGTGCCCTTTAGGTTAGCCTCGCTCTGAGTCAGAGTAGCTTAGTCGGGCCATCCCAACTGTTCACCAGCGCTGAACTCTCGAAGTGTTCGATCCATTCATCCCAACTGCCGTCCCCCAAATAGGAGTCGGGAATAATGACGGGACGCGACGCACGGTTGACCTCCCTGTCAGACCTGGATGGGCCTCCACTGGCCGAAGTGTCACCACCTGTCTCCACCATTGCAAGTTCCAATCTTGCCGACTACGCCACATGTAATGGGGGGGGGGGGTCCACGGGAGCTCGTTTGAACACCAATGATCACCAACAAAGCAGTCATAAAGTATTCAATGGCAACTCAGTACAGGGTCACTGACACGCACACAAGGGAACACAACACGTGCAAATCTGACTGGTTCAGGCTAGTTGGGAATCAGAAAGTAACACTTAACACACCAAACATACAGAGTCAGTCCATTACACAAGTATAAGGATGCCTCATGCCCTATTGTGCTAGTGCTCTTCATGCCTAGCGAACTCCTCTTCATCAGTGTCTCTTCAGATGATTATATTCTTCACTGCTTCATTGGCAGCTGCGATAATGGGATATGCTACTATACTGTTAATTGTGAGTTATCTTTGCTAGGTAGCACTGAATCAGCTTTCTTGAATTGGCGACTGTGATCACAGGGAGCACTGTGCCTTCTGAGCATGTACAGCTGCTGCCGTGTGCTGTAGTAGTATGAGGAATTATGCTATTGCATGCACGCAACAGCAGACACTCGCGGGCTCCTTGCGTATGCGCGGAACAGCAGAAAATGGGAGCAGCTGACGGGTTTGGTCACATTTTGCCTGGCCAAAGACGTTATGCCGATCTACTCGGTGGAAAAGCCAGGATTTCGTGAACTGTTGAAAGCGTTCGACCCGCAATACGAATTGCCATCGCGCAAGTATTTCTCCAACTCAGCAATCCCTTCTCTGAATGAGGCAATAAGCTAGACTTGTTTTGGCTTTTCTACCAAACATTTTGTAACATAGGGTTAACGCAAAATGTTCATGAAGAATATTTTAGTGAATGATAATCTATTCGCTGAATTCGCAAAAGTATTATCCCATGAAGATTTCCCCCTATATGGTTTGCCAATTACTGATAACATGCATGTGAACTGGTGCAAAAATTTATGGTGATGGCAAGCAAACAGAATACACTGTTAATTGATAATTGACTACATAGGCACACATGCGCACTGCCCCACATGCTTAAAATAGAATTATAATTGTCATGCAGCATCAATAGTCAAGTCAATGTGATTAGCTAAATCAGGATAGCGCTCAAGCATAACGTCAAAGTGTGTTTCATTGCTCATGATAAGGGAAGCCTGGACCCTCACTGATTGTGAGGTCCAGGCTTTGGGATAGGTAGGGCTGGGGACGAATCCTGCAATAGATCTTGTGCCCCTCAGGCAGGTGATGGAGGACCGAAGGAGAGAGAATTCCAGGTGACATCTGATCCACCCAATTACATGGCTGTAGGGCTGGTCCCTTTTCCTGGTGAGCAGGGAGGCAAGGCGTTTAAAAAAGACTGTGGCTTGTCTTCCCATGCCACCAGAGGTGGAAAAGACCAGAGGTGTGAAGCTCCCTCGTTTGACTTCATGGACACGTTCATCATATTGTCTCATTTACTCCGTCTCATGTAGGCGGTAGCAGCTTTCTAGTGGGTGTTTGAGGTTAGTCGGGGCGAATGGGTTAAAGACCCACACATCAAAGAATGTCCTTTCGGACTTCTCCCAGAAGCCATTGGCGCTAATTTCCAGCCTTGCATTATTGTCAATGTTTGCTGTTCGTAATTGAAAGTGTTCATGATTGAGCTTTTGCAAGCCTGACTCCAGATAATTGTCATTGCACTCGTGAGAGAGAAGCTCAGCAGTCAGATCCCGTATCTCATTATGACAGCAGATTGGAAAAGCCCCTCTATTGCAGCTTAAGGCGTGTTCCACCGAGAATGCATTCTTACAAATGCAGTTGGTTGGCAGGAAAGGTGGAGTCCAACTGTACCTGAGGAAGACTACATCTCTGAATGCTCTCTTATGTAAGGAAACCCATGTTCTCAATGGTCAGTGCAGTCAGCCATGTAGAGGCACCTTTCTCTCCAGCAAGAGACAGGGATCTTTGCTGGCTCACAGTGAGGACTTTCTTCAGACTGTCCAGGTCGTCTTTCTGTTTCTGCCATTTCTTCCTCTTTGAGATGCTTTCTTTTCCTTCAGCTGCTGTTGAGTGGAGGTGTTATACTGTGTGCTCTGGTTGACAATTAGGGCAGCCATGACAGATGTTATTCGCTCTGACATTTCAAAGTCATTGGGAGCTCTTGCGACAGGGTTGGATATTCCCATACCACCCATGCACGCTAAGTTTTTCAACGCTACAGACGATTGAAAAATGTTAGCGTGTACATATTACGGCGCTCACCAGTTTCTACGTTACTCCTGTCATGTGTTCCAGGTGGCGGAGTGAAGTTCTCTGAGGCAGGCATGGCCAATATTGAAGATAGTGCGGGGTGAAGTTGACGACTTGTTGGGCGCTGTCTCTTTGCCCATCGACCAGAAGTGCTGTAGGAGTCTGTTCCACAATTAGTGACGGGAGAGGATGTCCAAAGTTCTCTTGAGACAACGTTTAAAAGCTGGTTTTTAAAGTCCCTTGGTTTCGCACACGGTCCACTTCCGGCCAAATAAAATGATGTACAATATAAATTCCTTATACCCAATACTTTGCCCAATTCATTCAATATAAATGTAAGCATTGGCATACTACCGTAGCTTCATGTGTATATATCCGTAACATGAAGCCATATGACAAACAATTTGAAAACAATATAGGGGCTGCCTGCGGTTAGTCTCTCCCCAGCCCACTTCCAGCTGCCATTTTGCAATGGCCTGAAAGGTGGTCTGGTTGACTTTCTTGGGCCCAGAAGTTGATTCTGATTGTGTAACATCAGGAGCAGTTTATATATCAGCCTACGTGAATCTCTTGACGCAAAGTTGGTCGCGAATCCCTTTTGACAGTGCTTAGGGACACTTCCTTCCATATGTGGTCGTAGTTATGCAACAACTGGGCTATTCTGCAATCTGATTGGCCAGCAGGAATTCCTGCTGGAAATGACTTCCAGGCCCAAGAAAGTCGACCAAAGTCACCAGACCACCTGTCTAGCCAATGAAATGGCGACTGAAATTGGGGCTAGGGATGACACTAGCCTACGGCAGCCCCTAAAAATGTGCTAAAATGTATTGTATAGACTATCTAAACTATTGTATAGACTATATAAAATGTACTAAAATGTAGTGTGTTGACTATCTTTGCCTTCTATGGGTTTAATGTATGGTGATGTCAGTACGCCATCTAATGGGTTGCAAGATCCCTGAAGGCTATTATAGTAGAAGTATAATTTCTTATTTTCTGTGACATCCTTCCAAGAGTTTCAGGACACCCTCCTTACCGAATTTGCTAGGTAGCTAATGGCAGCAATGAAAGACTGTTGATACACATTGGAACTTATAATACATAGAACATACTCGCTAATGTACAATTTCATGATTTTAATAGCTTTCTATAACGTGAAATTGCACGATCTGAAGTTGGTCATGTCTTCTCTTGCCTCAGCCACATGGTCGACCATGTGTCTTGACTCAATACTGCCAACCAATGCTCCACTGGAGTATGTACAGTGCTACCACAAAGCATAGCCATGCCCACTCCACATATTTGATAAATCTGGTAGAACCGTTTGCATAGCTGCATTGCTCTAAACCACTTCCATGCAAATACCTCATCTGTACATACAAATGGCTCTTCTGTGAATTTTATTATAATACTCATGATAATTTTGTTTACAATATGTTCTGCATACACACATTCATGCAGCATGCAGGAAGGTTGTGCCCACTCCAACAGCCAATTTGATGAACGTAGAAGACAGTGACCGCCGATACCTGGAGAAAACTATTAAAACTGCACAGACAAAGAAGCTGGATCCTTCTCGGATCATGAGGTTCTTGTATCATCATACTTTCAGCCATGTTTCTTCACTTTTGGAGAATGAAGAACATTATTTTGAAGACATGAAAAGAGCTGCAGAAAACATGATAGATTTGAAACTGGTAGATGCTGATATGAGTAATGTTATGGAAGTCAAATCCATAAATCAACTGCTTAAGGCTCTTTCCTTATCAGCTCAGTGGGATGACACAGAAGTATTCCATGAAGTGATTATACATCTCGTGGAAGAGAAACGTAGACTGATACAAGAACTTCTTGATCGTTATGATGTCTATTTACAAGTGTACTACTCATGTAAAATGATGGCTGATAATCTTGTAGTAAGCCAATCAGCCAGCATATCTCAGATTACTCTTGAAGTCACTTCAATGCAGGAATTCAATGAGTGCAGTGAGATGGACTGCAAAGATATTTTGAAGTTGCTTTTGAATGTGGCGTACCAAATTCCGAAGGGTGCTGTGGTAGTTAATGGAGCACGTCAAGGTAACAGTACTACAGTCATGTTCCTTGTCAACAAGTCTTTTGCACAAAGAATCATGTATAAAACATGCACTGACCCTCTAACCTTGTGGATATTTCTTGAACTCCACATCATTCGAGTGAGGATACCAGAACTGTTTGAAGTGAATATCATTCACTTGGTCAGGCTTCAGCTTGCTACAGCTATCCGCAATGGACTCATTGGAGGTGCTGACTTCATTAGTGTTACAACAGTAAGTAATTGCTCCATTGACACCTCACATGTGGGCCAGCACAGGTTTCATTGATTTGAAATTGCTGTTGCATTTTATATCCACTCCTTCAGGCATTTCCTTACCAAGTATGCTGTCTTCTAGATGCAGATGTTGTGGTAAGTGCTGGAGCATCTGAAGCAATCTTATGCCATCAGTCTACAGGTTGCTAGTTATGAAATGTCTGGTTTAGCATGTTTGCTATGACTTCTTTCAGGCCATTGATGCCACTGTGCTATATGACACTAAGATTGAGTAGCATATGCGACCAATTATTGGGGCATTTCAAACCTTAGGCGGTATCTTTGCTATAAACCGTCCACAGAGAACAAATTTGCAGCAGTCAATATCCTGATGAAAGGTTGTCTTTACACACTCACTTCAAAGCTGTACTAAATTATAACATTATGAAAATGATAACAAACTAAAATGTAACAATACAATAGGCACACATGCACACTGCCTGTAGATGTAAATATAACAGAATGTTAACATTGTCTGATAATACTGATGATGATGACAGCTTATGAATGTTCAGGATTGAGGGATACGTCCCTCCATCGCACATTGTGCGATTGACGCTGGGCAGTCAATATCACTGTGAGAGCAGAGAGATCTGCATCCTCTCAGGCACATGATTTGTGCCCTGACTAGAGCAAAACCGAGTTGGCAACGGAGCCAGCGTATGACAATGCTGTAGGACTCATCCCTCTTCAATGAGAGTAGGTGAGCAAGCCTCTTGTAGATAATTGATGTTGACTTGCCCATCCTTCCCGATTTTGAAAAGACGAGTGGAGAAAAGGAAGCATGTTCAACCTTCCTTATGCGTTGGTTGTATTGGCGCCTCTTCTCTTGCTCGTGTCCTCTGAAATAGGCTGAGGGGGTTTGGTTGCAGTACGATTCGGCATTGGGATTGAAAATGCGCACATCCATGAAGACTTTCTCGAACCGAGACCCCCAAAAGCCACAGACGCTAATGTCAGATCTGGTCTCTGCATCTGTGTTGGCTGTTCTGTGTCTCATGGTCTCTCCAGTTAGTGGTTGGAGGTAGGGCTCAACCCGCACATCATGGCAAACCTCACTCAGTAGAGATGCAGTGAGATCCCGGACCTCATTGTGTCTTAGAGTGGGGAATCGCCCTTTGAGACAGTTCAAGGAGTGATCTATGCTAAATGGTTTTCCACAATCACACCTGGTTGGCATATCCTTGGGGCACCATCCATACCTCAAAGCAATTGCATCAAGGTAGGCTCGCTTGTGGAGGACAAAACCATACGTCTTCAGCGGGATGGATGAGAGCCATGAGGAAGCACCTTCCTGGCTAATGATAGCTACCTGTTGCTGGAGCTTTGATGAGAGACATTCCACTGTGTTCTTCATCCTCAAGGTTTTCTCCTACATCTGCAGGCGTACAGCCTCACGCTTGTTGCTAGCATGCTTTTGTGCAAGGTCAGGGTCTAGCACCTGCTGCTGGTTCAACACTGCTTCTACTACAGGGGCACAAATCTTTTGAGACAGTAAACGCTGCTGTGAAGAGGTCTGATATGGGATGGTTATGCCCAAGCCCCCATCTCTGATTGGAAGTGAAAAGAGGTTCCTTTCTTCATCAGTAATGGTGTTCCTACCAGTGACTGCGGGAATGAAGTGATGACGAATCACATCTTCCAAAAACTTCAATTGGTCGCAAGATAAAGGAATCATTCTCATGAAGTACATCCACCTACTTACGACACCATGAGCAAAAGTGGAGAAAGCAGCTTGTGGTTGGGATTCTGCAAACTTCGCCAGGTTTTCCACTTGCTTGCACCATTCCTGGACCTTATCACAGATGCATTGATTACGGTAGTCAGTAGTACCCAAAGGGATTCCCAAATGTGTTCTTCCTTCATGGGTAACAATGAGATCAGTGTCATCAAACTTCTCAAGAGCCTTCGCTTCAAAACCTGGTTTGACAATGATCGATGACTTGCTTGCTTTAGAAAAATGTCCAAACTGGGGACCGTATTAAACAAGCTTTTCCCACCAAGAGAAAACCCCACTAACAGTCCCTCCCGCAGAAGCATCATCTGCGTACCACACCTGTGTGGAGTCATTGGCACATTTCTTCATTAGGGGTGCAATGGCCAGGGTGTACATGGCCATACTTAGTCGGTCACCCTGCATTGTGCCTCTTCTGAGATCAGAGTTTGGCTATGAATGAAGAGCTTCGATTGACTACGATAGGTGTTGATCAGAGCTGGTGCAATGGACGGACAGCTACGAAGAATGTTTACTAAGGCCACCTTTCGGTTGACAGAGTTAAATGCGTTCTCAGCATCGACAAGCAAAACAGCCTCCGTGCTGTCCTGTTCAAACACTGCTTGCATAGCCAAGCTAGCCACTTCCACGCAATTCTCATATCCTGCACACAACTGCAATGGTCCCACCACTCTCTGGATGTCTTCTTTCACGGTCCTTAGGATGGCTTTTCCTATGATCCTCTTCACTACTTCGCCCACCCCTATTGGCCGAATACCAGGCATCTTGTCCAAGGCATTAATATGCTCGCATTCAATGCTTCCAGGCCACGAGGATTTATGTAGTTCACGGCTATGTGTTTGGCAGTATCTGCTAGTGTGTTACAGAGGTGGTGAGATGCATCCTTAAAGGAGCAGCACATCTGTCTCCAATCTTCAGCATCCAGTCCAGAAGGACCAGTGGATCCTTTCATTCGGGATGCAATTTCCCTGATGAATGCCCCATCTAGCCTGTCAAAGATGATAGGGTGGAAAGAACCTGCATCGTCTGTTTCAGGGACAAGTGCAGATGGATTCATCTCCTTTCCTTCAGGATGCTTCCAGCACAATTCATCAAAGATGGTCCTGTTGTCATCTAGGACCATCTCTGGTGAAAGGGAGCCACCTAACGGTTTGTTTGATAGAAATCTGAGGGTCCTTGATCTTTCCCTGAAAAACCAGGTTGGCAAAACGATGTGCCATGTTGTCAGTGTCCCTGCCATGAGGTTCTGCTGCCTGCAGTTGTAGAGCCTTCCCCTCCTTGAGTAGCTCTTCTATCTGCACATTCTTTCACATATCAATTCTTCTTTCTAAGCTTCTCTTCATTTCACTTGTTTTCATTCTTAGACCGCACCTCTGCAACAGCAAAGCGGGCATTACCATCGCTGCTCGCAGCACGATTTGTTCCATACCAGCAGCTTCATTGTAGGAAACAAACAAGGATGTAAATTCACAAACGAAACTCTTTCCAATTGCACCTGATGGGACCCTGAATAGGTTTCTTTTCCATCCTACAATTTCTTCATACGCACGGTTAATTGTTCTAACAATCGATTCAGCCTCAGTTTCCCCCCATTTGAAGTTTGGAGGGGAACACACAATATACTGAGGTAAACTCACACAGTCCCCGGCCGCTCCTTCTTCTGCTGATTCTTCCGCGTCGTCCTGGGTTGCGGCCATAGAGTGGCCTGTAGATTGATGTGAAGATTTCTCTGTGCTTGTCCTGTTCTGACATCTACCGATTTTGCTCGGGCGGCAATCAACACAATGCTTTCTTGCTCTGACACAACTACAACGTATACACTTCCCAGTGTTCATACAGAAACAACAAGACATGATTCGCTTGTACTCGGTCTTGTAGATCTTGTAGATTCTGAGTAGTTCAAATCAAGCTAAGAGGTCTCGACCTGCCATCTTAACATCATCTCACGCCCAACTGTACTAAATTTAGTTTTTAAGTGAAAGCCAAACCAATAGATGCAGTGTCTGACAAGTTTTTGGCCACCCCTACCCATTATCAACCACAGGTACATATTCCTATACTGACTATTGACCGAGTTCAAACTCTTTCAACTCTTTCAATGATGCAATCAACAACACAGTAGTAATGTAGCCAATTTGTGCATGCACACTGGATTCACTCTGTGCCAGCTTCCAGCTGAAACTCTTTTTTGGAGGCCTGGTAGCACAAACAACACTCTGATTGATTAGCACCAAAAGTGCCATCTCTAGCCTGGGTGTCTTTGCTACCATTTTGCCCCCGTCCCACCCCTTTATGTATGCCCTGTACTGACTCTCAATGTTTCTTGGCCTGGTTCATTGCCATCCTTGCTTTCTCTTCCTTTCTTTTGAACCCTTAGCTCAGCGCATTCTGTCTTCGTTGTTCTGTCTTCTTCTGCTTCCATTCTAAGACTTCTCTTTGGCACTTCTACTTATTTTGTTGCCTCTTCTGTTCTTCTTGTTGCCACTTCTCTTTCTTTTTCTCTTTCCTTTTCTTCTTCTTCTTTCTTCTTTCTTCTTCATTTCCTTCTCCTTAATGATTGCAAGACATTCTGCATTTGTGAGTACTCTAGCCCCAGTAGTGGCATGTGTCTCACATGATGCAGTAGGTGTCTTCTTGGTCTTAACTGTAGATGGCCAGTGGAGATACTTCTGTAAAGGAGTTGAAGCATGAGAAGAGGTATACATGAGATAGAGGTGTGAGATAAAGCATTGGGTCTGGCCATCAGAAGAAGTGCAGTTTGGGTGGAAAAAAGCAGTGCCACAGTAACATTAGAAGGAAAGATGGCTGCATCATGAAGGGAGGGACAGTAGCAGGGGAGTTGGATGGAGGCACAGTTGTTCCTAGTGGAGGCAAGGTGATGGCAATGGGAAGTGTTGAGGAGCCAGAAAGGGAACTGGCTGAATTGAGTGGAACAAGTGGGGCGACATCAGAAAATCTCTGGAACTTGCAAATTTGTTGATCAGATGGAGTGCTCCAATCACATGGAACTGCTTCAGGCTGGTGTGTGAATAGCGGTGCCAAGTAGTTCTTGCTGTAGATATTATTATATCCTACCTGATATCTCCTCTTGTATATTGCAATCTGCTAACTTGAAAATGCAGGTACAGAGGCATTTGATGTGTGCACATTCTGTAGTGGGCAGGTGAATCACCATCATACATAGGGCTGGATGGGTTGCTTGGTTCAACAATTTACGGAGTACTCTTTTTAGGGAAGAGGAATAGCTTCACGATTTAATGGATGGATGCCACAATTCCTAAACCCAGCCACAATAATCTCTGGAGTCGCAGCTTTTAGCCAAGACTCTGAGCAAACACTGGAAAAGCTGAACTTCGTTGTCATCATTCCAGGGTTGTGCTGTTGGAAGCATAGCAAACTTGTGTCTAGTGGTGTTTTAATGGCCCAAACACTGTGCAGTTCAGTGGTTGTGAATCCTGAGTGGTGTGAGGGGGTAAACAGAGCATGAAAACACTCTCCTTCTGTGCCAATCCAATGCTTGCCACTTCATAGTGTGAGTTTTGGCCATCCAGCATTAGGAGGAGTGGCCTTCCTGGCACAGCATACTGTAGGAAATGGTCATTAACCAGTGGCTAAATAGCTCCTGGTCTGTCTACTCCTTGGTCATGCTGTAGAATGATCATGGCACCCCTTCTATGGTCTGTTGATGGTTTAGGTACTTGCTCTCATAGATAACCATATATAGGTGTCAAGATTCAGCTTACACGTCACTACTGGTGGCCAGGGATGAGGACAGACCTCATACACTTGTCCAGAGGATTCCTTTCTAATTCGATCCTAGGGTTGTGCACTGTGATGGGAATGAGGAAAGTCAATGCTACAGCATATCATCCCCTAGAAGATGAATTAGTTGACAATGTAACTGCACTCTGACTGACATGCTTGCAGAGATTGCTGAGAAGGGAGGCCTGACAGGGGAATTGTAACATTGTGCACCCCTGTCCACCCTGTAATTCTACAGTAATTTAGTAAATAGATGTTAATGAGGTCAACATTAGTCTTTGCCCTATTGTCTAGCTATAATCTCAATGTTTAGAAATGGTTTATATTCAGGTTGAACTTGTTGTATGGTGGCTCTATGAATAATGGTGTTGAGGCTGTTGCCAGCGTTAGTGTTCCAAGAAGCAGCGTTTGCCCTGATAGAACATTACACAGTCACACATCTGATCACTGTCATCTGCTCCTTCTTGCCTGCCACTCTGTATCACACTTTCCATTGCCCACACTTGGCAATCACATTTGGTGGGCAGTGATCAATGTTGTAGATTTGGGCAGCACTTGTGGACAGATAGTGTTAATGAAGAGTGTCTTGTACGAGGATGTAGTATTATGTGATTACATCTTTGTTGGTACAGTTCATGTGCAGTGGCATCTCCACATTGAAGGGTTAGCTGTGGCTGCCTCTCGTTGAGCCTTCACCACCAGCAATCTGTCACATGCTGTGAGTGAAGGACTTCTTTCTCCCCAGCCATTTCCCCTCAAGTGTGTGTGGCAAATTGTCTTTTCATAGTGTACTTCTGCGGCTTCAACCAAATGGTCAGTGAGCATGATCCTCCTTTGGGTTCAGGTATGGCTGTAGCCCATGATTTCTGCCATGCATGACCCTACCAGACAAGACTTACCTGTAGATCAAAATCAAAAGCCCTCACTTGGATTCTGGTGCAGCAACTACTTGAAACAGCTAGTCCATAGCTTTGGAAGTGTCTTGCAGTTGCGTCAACATCTTGCTTGTCCATCCACTTATTCAACAACTCCGTAGACTGCTCCATCAATTCTGTCCACACCGTCATGAATGTGTGACATAAAGCTGGCTGATAATTGGTACTAACCCTAAGGTGTCTACACTGTGAGCAGCTTCAAACTGCTGTACATCTATCGACCTGCTTGCTTAGGAGTCAGTAACCCCCTTATCTGCTCCATAGGTAGTTCATTCAGAATGGAAATTTGTCACTGAAATAGAACCTTATTGGGGAAAGGGAACGGGCAGCAGTGTTTGGTGTAACAGCTACCATGTATTCTCTGGCCTCCTCTCAAGGAAGCAGTATGCCTGTTGTCTGCAGCTACCATTGAACAGATGATTTGTCTTTCAAATTAAAAATTATCCCCGACAGTAGTTTGTGCAGGGAATCATTCTACGTAGTTGCACCACAACAGTCTTATGGTATGTCTAATTGGTAGATCATTAGTAGAATTTGTACTGAAGCCATAAGTCTGCATTGTTCTAGTCATGAAATGTGGGAGGAATGTCTGTATACCTGCTGGTTTGAGTAATCATTAATGTAATTTCCATATTTGTGCAAATGCCGTATATTGCAAAATTTTCGCGACCTAATAATTTCGCGAATCGCTGCCAAAACAGGTGTCAGAAATATTCGCGAATAAAAATTTCGTGAAGGAGACTCTACAAAGTAGACATTAAAGCCTATTTAGTGCAAATAGCAGGAGCAATCGCTTCTAAAATGAAGAAGACGAAAGAGCTACACGCTGTTTGTTGATCCGCCATTTTATTATGACATTACCGCATACACAAGTTATTATTATATCATAGGTATTATATGCATATAAAATTCGCAATAGAAATTTTCGCGAATTGCTTCATTCGCGAAAATTATTGGTCGCAAACATTTTGCGATATACGGTAGGGGTCTAGACCTCTATTTCCTTCCAGAGGTTTTTGATCTGGCCTCTATTCGTGCCTGGCTTCTATTAAATTCTGTACAAAATGAACTAATACCTAGCCATGTTTCCTATATTAAATCAGTGATAATACATGGCTGCGCTCGAGATCCATGCATGCTGAACTCATTTTTGTAGGTGCAAGCTTGAAGAAGTCGCCACATTCACATTTCAGTTCAGCGATGCCCATCTACCTAAAAGTGGCTTCTTTCGTGGCTGCGCTTGTTCCATACCTTTAGCTACAGGAAAAAGACTCAGTATGTATTTCTATTGGACATCGCTACTGCAGTGAGACTCCAAGCAGTCACTAAACATCTTGCTGCATTCCATTCATACCTAAAGCATGCAGCTCAGATGCTGAAGAGTGTCATGCAGTGTGTGGATATCAGACCCAGTGTCAATTCAAACCCAGCCTCTATTTGAGACCCGGCCTCGATGAAAGAATTGCTGCTCAGATCCCCAATTTCAAATTGAGCCCTAGCTTCTATACGGACAAATTCTGTAGCAGTTACAACCCACTTCCGAGGACTGCAAGTCAAATACAATATGAGGCTGAGATCAGTGTCATTATTTGAAATGCTTATGGAAATGGCCCATGTACCATGTTTACACAAATAAAAGATAATGTGAACTACACATGGTAGGAAAGAGAGGGGCTGGGAAAACGTATACACCCAGAATCTGTATCACTGTGTATGTGGTTGACAGATTTGAGTACTAGATTTAGAGCGATCTTCACACTAGAAAGCTGTTTGATGCACAATAGCATTTACGATAGCTTCGGAGCTACCATGTATAGGCGTAAGCGCAGAAGCAAAGTTGGCAACTGCCATTTGCAATGAAGAAGCTGCCAGTTTCAAAGCTTTGCATAAGTCAGCAACTAACTTGTTATTTCTATTAGCTTTAGTTGTGTTGCATTTCAGCAATGAACAACAACTTTCTTCCTAGATAACATCTGATATTATGCCCTTGCATATTTATTCACTAGAGTGCTATTATTTGCCACAGCAATTGGATACAATAGTTCATGCAGTGAAGAATGGGACTGAGTGACAGACTTGTATATACACATAGTTGATTTAAGATACTGATAATATTCTTGCTGGTGCATGCTGAGTTGTAAATAGCATTTTCATTCCTTATGTTGGGTTTCAATTTGATAGAAACACAATGACGTGAGACACAGGCTTCGCACCCAGCTGTTGGGAGGATTCTCAAGTGACAGACAAGTGCTTCAGGAAGGACATATGTAAGTATGTGCAATATACTGTGCTGCATATTGAGTTCTTCTTATTGCTTCTACATTCCTATAGGTTGTAGGCATAATTTTGATTGGCTATGCTTGGATTTATTACTTGTTCACATGTATGTAGGACGCTGCAACCTATGAAATGGAGGGGTACTCAGCTTTTTCACTTACGTTCCCAGTCAAGTAAAGTGCAGCGACAGGCTCCAATATGCCAGGTGTCATCATCATCAGTGCAGAAAGTTGGTCAGATGGAGCCGCAAAGTGATCAGTGAGACCCTACATATTCCATGCTATCCCTACATAGACAGCACAGTAGTGCTGTTTATGCAGGGAATGGCATTAGTTGTGTGTATGCTGTAGTACAAATGAAAAGTAGCATTGCAGTGTACTATGGTTTAGGGTTACAAAACCAGTGAACAAGTGTCGGTTGTTTGCTATGCGGACCAACATTACTTGCAAGTGAAAGCGTACACTTCTGCAGAAACAGATCTTGACATTTTTCATGTTTCGTCTTATTATTATTATCAGGGGTATAGGGATGGTGGTGGTTGTTTATATGCAGTAATACAACAGGAACATAGTGCTATTCCCATATAGGATGGTAAACTTTACTCCCTAGCGAAAGTACGCGCCACAGTAGAAATGGACTTTGGCACTCTCCAGGTTTCATCATCTTCTTCTTCTTCTTCCTTTGCTCTGACAGATGTTGTGCACAAACAGTAAGGTGCTTGCAAATCAGACACCCGCACATACACCGCTTGCACTCGACTGTATTTCTTTGTAGTAAGTTGGAGTGCTGCACGGTTTCACTTTGCAGCTGGTGCTTTTGCAGCCTTTGGGACTCAAGCATAGAGAGCAGGCCGCTGCCGTATTTGTTAGACATAAGGCAACCAGTTGGCACCGTGTAGAATTGTCAGTTATTCAGTGCTATATAATTAGGAATGGTAAAGGCCAGTACTTGCCAAATGTCCTGCAGCTGTGGCTGTTGCTCATCATGCAGTTTACGCTCTGTAAATAAGAAGTATGTAGGGATGGTGCAGTAACTCCATATAATAATGCATTGGCAGAAAGGTGAGAGCTGTGACTCAGTATCACTCAGCTTTCATCTTGAAAGAAATTATGAACATTCTGCACATTTGCATTACAATCCCCACATCTCTACATCTCAGTTGGTTTAATTTCAAACAAACATAATCTGTGGATGCCTCAATGCAGATGTGGGATTGTTGCAAATTATCAAGCTTCTTATAAGAGAATTTGTTGCTTTCCAGGCAGATTTGTGCATGCTTGCAGATTTTTGGGCGATTCACTCCCTTTAGGCCTTTGTTCATTCTAATATGCACACACAGGCATGCAGCACAGCAGACACACAGCTAGTGCTTAACATACACATGTTACCATGAGTTCACTCATCCTGAGATGCACACCTTGAAGCATAACTTACTATCATGGCTACGCTGTCTCAATATCTTGCAGTATCATCTCTTTGCACATAGTTATTTACATGCAACACCAGCATGTGTACCTTCAATTTATACCCATGAACCCCTCCACCACATTCGGGATACATTTGTAATTGTTATTTGCTATCCTTGCAAGAAAATTGGACTTACCCATGTGCAATTTACAATCATTCCAATGGCCTAAAAACTACAGAAACAAGGGTTGTAAAGTGTATCCTGCAGAACAAGGACAGATGTAGGGATGGTGCAGTGTATGTGAGATGTATGGCAAAATCAACTGGCAGAAAAAACACAGGAATGAGGAGGGGGACCGGTCCATACAACCAGGTCAACATTTGCTGGCTGCAAGACACTTTGTATACATTTTCATCATCCCTACATCTGTCAACATTTGCCTCACCTACAACTATTGCACACCCTGTCAAACTATTCAGCAGAAATAGGCAGATATATGAATAAAAAAGATTATACCAATATGCATAATTAAAATAATAACAAACAACATCATACAAGGCATTACAGCTGTGGCACACGCATATGTGTGTGCATCCATGCAAGAAAATTATATATGAATAAAATGAAAAATAAAAATTTTCTACAAAACCTACTAAAGATGTAGGGCTGGCATAAAAGGTATGGAAACAAGGAAAGGCTACTACACAGTGGAGCATTCACCATTGTCCCTACATTGAAGAGTGTTTTACTGTATAGTACTACACACTTGCATGTAGGAACAATGGTGAATGCAATGTGTAGTAGCCTTCCCTTGTTTCTGAACTTTTTATACCAGCCCTACATCTCTAGTAGTTTTTGTAGCAAATTTTATTCTTTCTAGTTTCTGCATTTTTCATGGAGCGTAAGCTCAAATGTTCACTACACTACTGTCTGCATACCACTGTCATGCCCTCACCAGTTATCTCTGTTGTGCACTCACATTACATATGCACTTCATTGTCAATTCTTGTGGAAATGTTACAACTCCATAGTTTTGGCTTTCAGCATATCATCATTCAGTTACATAATGCATGTTAAATTTACACCCCATCTCCTGCGATTACTATTATTATATATAACTGCCTCATGCCTGCCCGGCCCCTGTGCTTGACTTATCAGACGTCACGTTCGTGATGTCTATTTAGGAATGTGCCCGGTTCTAAATGGTGTCCCCTATCTTAATGTATTAGTGCGATTCAGCAAAACTAGCCAAACGGCGGTGGCTAAGAACAATTAAAGGCCATGGATAGGCTTCTTTTGATGTATTGACGACAGCAGTGTGCCCAAAGGCAACCTGGAGTGTATGTAAGAAAAAAGCGTCGTAAGCTGCTCATACCCCATTTGTTCTTTTCATAGTCTTCTTATTCTCCTTCCCACAGAATGTTTGCGCGCACATAGCGCACGACACAGGGCACCTGCGTCCCCAATTTGTGTACGATGACTTACGTACCTAGGTTAAGGACTAGGACCTGAGCGCTGGTGGCTATCCAAAAGTACAGCGCTGAAGTGGGCAGGAAATTTGTCCTCCCCGTGTATTAAAGATACCCCAATGCCGCCATTTTGTTGTGCTGGTATACCGTGCGGTACATGGCAGCCGCTTTCTCTAAAGTGGCATAACTGTGCTCGACGCTCTGCACAATCTTCAGCTAATTTAAGGAAGGGCTATTAGTCAGCGCTGGTATTAATCTGCAGCTGGTGTAACCATAGTCCTTTGGATATGCAAAACTGTACAAACTAGTGTATAAAAATTCCTTTAGAATTAAAAGGGATTTAGGAATGGCCAGCAGAACAAGCATAGAAACAAGCAACAGTAACTCAACACCATGGTGAACCACATTGCCGTGAGATCGCTATGCATTCCTAATTTCCTTGTAGAGCTACTTGGTCCCAAATGTCTGGCTAGCTAGTCCCATGTAGCTACAAGGAAATAAGGAATGCATAGCAAACTTCACGGCAATGTGGTTCATCATGGTGTTGAGTTACTGTTGCTCGTTTTTATGCTTTTTCTGCTGGCCATTCCTAAATTCCTTTTAATTCTAAAGGAATTTTAACACACTAGTGTACTTACATGCCTGTATGCAGATTGGTGGTATGTATATGGGAAGATGAATAGCTGGAATGGACATGCAGCAGTAGTCTAGCATGCCAGCCCATTTTCTTGCACACTCATTATAGCACAATAGCAAGTAGGCAAAGAAATAGGGGGAGGTAGCAAGACTAGTGCAGATGTTAATTGGAAGTGTGGCAAAATGTTGCCAGATGTAGAGATGGTGAAAATGTTTCCAAAGTATCCTGAAGCTAGCGAATATTGGCCTGGTTGTATGGGCCGGCCACCTCCTTGTTCCTGAGTTTTTTCCACCAGTTGATTTTGCAATATTTTTCTCACACACTGCACCATTTCTACATCTGTCCTTGTTATTGCAAGAAACACGTTTACATGCCTCTTCTATTCTTCTTCATTCTCTTCTCTGACAGCAATAGTTCATGAACCACAGCGACTAAGATATTTTTAACACAGAATTATCCTGTTTTCAGCTGGGAGTGTTCCTTTGTATGTTAGAAACCACCTTGATCAAGTATCACTGGCTATGATTACTGGGTCTGTTCAGAAATGTTGTTACATGCTAGATGCCATTTTATGAGTCGTTGACGCCTGGCAGTTTTCTGCCTACTATTCCTTTAATTTCTGTTGAATAGCTTTGCTGGGCTGTCAGATGTCTATTTGGAGGTGTATACAAGATGAGCTTTTGTCAAATTTAGCTTGTGCATTGTTTCAAAGAATATCTGTGGTCATGCATATCCCAACATTTTTAATTAATACTTGGTTAGCTTCTGGTCGCCGTTTCTCAGGTCTTTCTGGTGGACTAGTGCGGAAAGGTGCTAGCTGTTGAGCTCCAGGATTACAGAAATAAGGTCCTATACTTGCATGGATGTCCTGAGGTTGCGACTTGGCATGTGCAACTTGCACACCATAATAGGATAGAAACTGGAATTGTTACATGATGAAGCCATACATCAAAAGAAACAACTGTGCGTTATTTTGGCAAATGCACTGGATAACGCACAGTTGCCTTATTTGGAAGTGTATAACGCATTGTTTGTTGTATAACGCACTGCTTTGAAAGGGGCTCTTATTGACATATCCAATCATTTTCTAGCCTTATGTAAATGTTTTAGCAAAATCCCTTTGATATTCAGCACCTTGTGAACTTTTACATGAACTTTGGCTCCTCAATGATGAGTGCATGACACTTAGAAATGATCATCCTCAGAAATTTATGCCTAGCACAGCACTGCACATGCATGTTTGATGGCAGAGTCTTGGAATTGTGCATGCAATATCTTTAGAGTTTTCTGAATGTGATTTTAGTGTGAAAGAAAGTCCCTCCACTCTCCAAGCTCTACAGGCCTTCCAATTTCATGCAGTCTGCATTCTTCAGGGAAGCTCTGAGTTCATACGCCGTTAGCAGGTCTTCAAATCATCTGCCATAGCGTCGACTCAAACACCGCCGTCACCTTATTCAGAAGGAGAGGTCGCTGACAGTCTTTACCCTCGCTACGCTTAACCTTTCACCTTTCTTCGTCAAGAAGAGCGTGTTCTCTGGTTTCTATAGTAATTACAGCCTAGTTCCTTTGGTAAAATGATTCGACGGCAAGGGAATTCAAGCGCAAATCGTTTCTGTTCGAACTGTAACAAGCCAGTTATCACATGGCCCCTCGGGCGTTTCGCTAATTTATCGCACTCGGGCGCTTCGCGCCCTTGTGTGATAAATTAGCGAACGCCCTCGTGGCCATGGGATAACTAGTACTTAATCTTATTATAATAAACGTAACGCACATTTCGTTGTTCGGGATAATCTCCTTCAATTCTGGACGAAACGTCACGAAACTTGGTAGGATTACGAAGAGGGGGACTGTGAGTAACCTCGCCGAGCCAAAATTTGGTTTAAGGTCGTTCTGTCCGAGTTCATGCCACTTTTACGGTTGCCGCAATATCTAAGAGATAGGGAAAAATATTGTGTTTGGTTGTGCACGAACTCCTCGTTCAATTTTTCACCAATCTTTGCCAAACTTGGAAGAGTATATCACGGCAATACGGGGAGTGACCTAAGGTGGTTAGTGCCTTCGCCGCTGGACTCCTTTAAACGAAATGGATTAACATAAGTAAATTCTGTATGTACGGAGTTTTACGGAACGAGTCTACGGAATACTCCCAATTAAATGGACGTTTCTGATTGGTTAAACGCTCAAATTTCAAACGATATGATGGGAACCCACCCGAAGGGCGGGCATTTGGCTAGTAATAATAATAAATAACAATCTTTACTTGATTCTGTAAATTTATGCCATTCCTGCGTCCATACTATTTTGTAGAAAATTGTGTTTAATTGTAGTTTTACTATAATAGTAGCTGTGCAGTGCAAACTTCATTTAGTAATGTACTGTAAGCAGATGTAGTTAACTGTAAGTTCAACTGCATACCTATTTGTATAGTACAAGTTTGTTCTTCCCCCAATTTCCATCAAATTAGAGCATGCTGAATGGGAATAACATAGTCAGGACACTAGACCCCACTATCATTATTGCATAGTGTTGGAAGTGAACTGTCAATATCTTAGCTGAGCTCAACCGATGAAATTGCTGGGAACTGAAGTCATGCTGTGAAGTATTTTGTTCTGTAGCGGACATTTATTGACTGAGGTTGTTGTTTCATTTTGAAGGTCTTGCTTTGTCCCCGGAGCCTGTAATCATGGTTTAACACTTCAGTATGATCACTAGGCTATGCATACATAAATGAACATTATAATTTACATCTCAGCCAATACCGAATTCAATAGACATCTTGCACAATGTAGGCATGGGTGTTTATACTTTGAATGCAATGTGCAGGCTTGCACAGTGATGGAAAACGAGCTGCAAATCAACCTTGAAAAGATTGGGAACTGTGTTATACAGCACCTTTCTTCGTCACTGTCACACAGGGAGAATGTGGATAATGACAGGATCTGTTGCATTCCTGTGGCTCCTTTATAAATGCATCTGAGCTGCCAAACTACTGTGATTGATCAATATCTTGGGATGAATATCAATCCTATATATAATGGAGCTAAGCCCGAGTATCCGCGTTCTGTATTCTTAGGAGCGTTTAGTGTTTAGCGACGCGAAAACGACCAGCTTTCTTATACAGCACTTTGGTTTACCTCCATTCGATTCAGCCGTGATGCGAAAACAGCCACGCGTGATGCCTCTGCGGAGAGAATCGGTGAAATACCATTGCGGCAGCCATGTTTTCTGGATAGCGACGCCATCTTTGCCAAAGGTTGCCAAGGAGCGCGAGGTGGCAGCGCAACTGAACGCAATGATCTTTATAGGAGAAGCTCAGCGCACGAACGCCAGCAACCAGCGAAGCCAACCATACCCAAGAGACTGAGACCGTGCTGCCCTCAGGCATATCCTGCGAAACGTCTGTGCTTCCTGATGACTGCGCTCTCCACCTCTATGTACGATTTCCAGGAGCGACTACAGTGGAAGAGCCTGTCCTTACAGAGGATCCTCTAGACAGCAGTCAGCAGCAATTGCAGCAAGATTAAGACTGCCTGTGGTTAGCTTCTTAGCGTTTTTCTTGCCCAGCCTCAGCAACTTTACGTGCTTGCTCATGATGACATCATTTAGCTAGCTAAAGCCAGGACCAGACACACCATTGGTATTTACTTACACAGGCCCCTGTTTTCTCATGGCCAGCTGGATATTACACTCAGTCGCATCGGTGTACTACAGCATCTTAAAGTTAAAGACAACATACCAATGACCATGGCACATTATAGCTACACTGACAATGTTGTATCATTATCCTGAACATTTTATGACAATTTTTACAGTCTATCTGTTTCCTCCTTTTCTTGACTTGCACTATATTATGGTCATATGATATTTGAATACTCCAGTCATTGTCAGTCTGTGTGATACACTGATGTTTTCACCTGCACACTATGTCAGATAGGCCATTGATGACTATTGAGACCCCACAGCTGTTGCCAATGTGTTGGCCCCCAAATAGCTATCGTAGATGTGCTGGCGTAGACATGCTGGCGCCGGGTAGCCTTCGTCGGTGCGCCATAGCAGGAAAGCCTGCCGAAGGCGGGCTTTCCTGCTAGTCTATCAGACAGCACAGTAGTGCTGTCTATGTAAGGATGGCAGTGGTTGTTTGTATGCTGTAACACAAACGAAAAGTCGTGCTACTCTTGAACAGGACCGAAAACCAGCGAACGAAGCTTACTATGACGAAGCAGGGACTAAACAGTGCACATATATAACCTTACTTCCCAGCGAAGGTGCGCCTATACGTAGATAGCGCCCTCGACATTTCTCACGTTTCGTCTTCTTCTTCTTCTTTGACAGCCGTAGCGCACGAACCAGAGGGACCAGGAAAATATTTCTCACACCATATTGCACCATTTTTGGCTGGCTACATTCCTTTGTAGGTTAGAAGGCGGCGCGAGTAAGTGCGGAAGACAGCGCTTGCCACGACTTCTGCCGTGTTGCTTGGCCAAGCGGGACGGACGCCATTTTCAAATTACGTAATAAAACCGGATGAAACCGGAGTTACTGGTGCCATTGTTAGCAGCTGCAGCAGTTAGCTTGCGCGCCGTTTGAAGGACTTTCACGGTCGTGCGTGCATTTCCCCGCCACGGTTGGCTTTCGGTCGCCGTTTCTCGCTGGGTTAGCGAGGAACCTAGGTGCTAGCCCACACCTTGAGCTTCAGGATTACAGAAATGAGGTATAATGCCTGCACCAATGCCCTATGGTTGAGACTTAGTGTGTTGCTTCAGCTTAGCTGTCCACTATAAAAAGTACAGAAACTAGAAATAATAAAAATTTTCTACAAAAATTGTAAGGATGTAGGGATGGCATGAAAAGGACAGAAACAAGTAAAGGCTGCTACACAGTGGAGCATTTACCATCGTCCCTACATTCAAGGGTGTAGGACTATACAGTGCGACGTTCTTGCATGTAGGGACGATGGTTAATGCTCCACTGTGTAACAGCCTTTACTTGTTTCTGTCCTTTTTATGCCATCCCTACATCCTTACAATTTTGTAGAAATTTTTTATTATTTCTAGTATATTTAAAGAGGTATTGAGCAGAACGGTTGTCTGCGAAGTGCTCCCGCGAGCGGTCACCAATTGAGACCAAACTTTCCCAGATTATGGACGCCACACCCGGTCTCGATCTAAGGGGGCCGACTTGCGCGAAGAAGCTCCTGTTGAGGAGTGCGTGGCGAAAAACCTCTGAACAACCGTCCGCCATCGTGGATTTACGGAGAAAGTATACGGTTTTTCGGGCACGCTCCTATGCTGCCAATACAAAAGAGGAGCTCCCGCGAACGTCGACGAAACGTGCCCAAACATTCCTAGCTGTCGCACGCTGTACCCCATCTCAATATAAAGTGGTAGACATGCTGAAATAAGCTGCTGACAAGGAGCGCGCGGCGAAAGCCCAGGCTGAACCGACTGTCGGCCATCTTGGTGGAAGAAAGTATGCCGTATCCTAGGCGGTTCGCGCAGGTTCGAGGATTACACCCAAGCTAGCGCGATGCCGAAGCAGAGAAAAAGGAAAGGGGGGTTGTCTCACACAGAGGAACCATCAGCTTCTTACAACTATCCGTTGTTTGTCTACGGTGATCTTCCATGTAAATTGCATGCACACATGGTAGGTCAGTCACACTGACATCACCAGGCCAGCCTGGACTATCCTTTGCCAGAGTGTGCATGACCAGCCAGTGCATTACTAGCTGGGGCCTGAGTAGCAATGGCATTACCAGCCTATGTCCGACCAGCTGGCATACGCTGAGCACGCGGAGAGACCTGCCCGAAGGGCGGGTCTGTCCGCTAGTAATCATAATGATTGTAAGCTTGTTCGAATTTGAACAACTGCATATGACCAGGTGAATAATTTTGCTATTAAAGGGTCTTATGAGGCTTTAGGTTCAGTAGCCAGCTACATCTGCAGTTGCTATGTGAAGTCATCCTTTGGCATTCAGATGGCTTGCAGGATTAAGCATAGTTTTTTCCTGTTTCTAAGCTGTTTCTCAAACATGTAACATCTGTTATTATTTGGCTACACATATGGTTTCAGTATCACATACTATCTTTATGTGGCTCATTCATTTAATATAGCTTGCATTGCTCTATGTCTCTCACAAATAGGGATCTCTCTATGGCACTTCCAATTGGTACACCAGCCATAAAGGACAGGAAGCAGGAGAGTGACTTTCAAGTTGTAAGAGATTCTACTCTGATAGACATTCCTGATACCTTTCCCACTGAACCAATAAAATCATCCATTGTAAGTGGTAAGGGTGGTTATGTTGTAATGGTATATATGGTATATATGGTAGTAACTGCATGTAGACTACCTGCAAGGGCATTGCCATGGAACATACACGTACGATACTGATTGCACCCTTCTTAGCATATCCTCTGTTAAGCACATATTTCTTTACTGTTTTTTAATCCTATTTGTTAGGCACCTTGTGATTTCAGAGGTTCACCCCTTATTTTAGGCATATAAGAGGACTCCCTGGTTGTTAAGTGTATGCACGTATAGCTCGTATAGATATATGCGCCTAACGAAAGATAAATGATACGTTTAACATATGAATGCATCAAGGAATTATAATTATATGTAATGTACTAATGTTGTATTAAGAAGGCCACAGCGTAATGCAGTAAGTGAGTTCCCATTTATGCGCTAATTCATTCGCTTGTAGTCATTTTTACACTTCAGGCAAGTAGCTAGTCCACCGATCAGTATGGTATTAGCTTGTTGAACTAGTTGGATGAGCTCCTGTGTATGAAAGTATTGTGATATAATTCCATCTACTTAGTGTGTTACAAACCTTGTGCTACTTGTATTCTCTTACATAAAGGCACCTCAAAAAGATGAAGAACAGTGGACTGTAGTAAGAAGGAGAACGAAGAAGAAAGACACATCGAAAGCCCTAGCATCAAAACCCCCTCGACTTCAACCCACTACAGCTAAGGCATCTGTTAGAACTCCAGTGACAAAATTGTCAGTCACTGCTAAACCTGCAGTCCAAGAACAGAAAGGTAATTTTACCCTTTCAAGTGTATTTTTTGTGAGTAATTGGAGGCTCGCTTTGCTCGCCTCCTATACAAAGTAATAGGTAGCTCGACTCAACGCTCTGGGCGGGGCTTATATGGGGATTTTGTCTGTATGTATGTTTGAAGCCTCCTTGGGCCACGGGGGAAGTTTTAGCATAATATTTTGGGCACACTGGGGGACTGCAACACATTTTGGGCACAGGGGACTGCGAGGTGTCTACACATGACACCTCTCGTGTCCGCTTTCCCTGTGTGGTGTATAAATATAGCAGCCCATAGTTATTTATACCAGTACGCATTCGTTATACAAGCATTGCTGTTGTGCTATCAGACATGATTTTATACACAAGACACACGCTTTAACTTTCGCAAGTTTTCACGTTTTTCACATTTTTACTTTTGCGGTTGCAGAGTCTCCAGCAGGAGAAATAAAGCCTTGTGTAAGATTTTCCGGGGCTAAACTTTAGTGGATGGTTGCTGAACCGTGAAAACCGCGAAAGTTTAATCCTGCGAAAGTTATAGCGCATACGGTACTGTGTAGTGCAAAAGGCCAAACTGCATAGCAGGTACAGCTTTGGCTAGCTAAGGCCAGGCAAGGCCAGAGAGCACGGTCGGCAGGCAGAAACTGAAGCGTAGATACAGGTTCGGCTGGCTACACAAGGACTAAGTAGGGCAGGCGTGAAGTGAGTTGTGTTGTTTAATGGTTCTCATGCTCGTTGTCGCTGAAGTTTCATTGGTCCAGAGCTTCGCATACTTATGCTTCCGCTGGACGGCGCACCTGTCAGAATTGTGAGTGAGGGTGCACTGGACCACTTGGCTCTACAAGGACTGCACGGGTTGGGTTAGAAGTGTGCTGCAGCTTTGCTACCATTCAGCTACCTTCTCTTAATCAGCCTTGCTTGCAGTAGCCACGTTACCTTTGCGTCGGTCTATTCCTTGTATATATTGTGCATTTGCAGTTACGCAGTTTGACATTGCATGGCACACCTTAATGCTAATCCAGCTGTCTTAGTCATTACTTAGTTACCAACTTGTCCCTGCATGCATATATACTCCACTCTCCCCCACAATGTTTTGCATTTGTCTAGTATGTGTATTATTGTATAAGTTGACATATTTATATTGGATATTTTAATGGATTGGGCAATTATTCACCTTTTTTTTAGGTATACAGCATGGCATGTCTCAGAGTGTGACTGTAGATGAGAAGGCATCCCCCTCTCTCCAATACCCACCGTCAAATCATGAAACAGTGAGGCAGCATTAACTTTATACATTGTATTTATTTCTACAAGAGCCTCTGACTGTGTATCTGTGTGGTAGCAAATACAATACAAACCTATTCGGTTAGGTTGTCCATACCAGGTACCCTGTACTAGAGACAAAAGCATGGTATTAATATTATTTATAACATAATCAACATTAACCTACCCCACAATCTGTATCAACATCAGATTTATCATTATCTTGTAAGTATGCGTATGAATCACCGTAATAATGTGCAAATGATCCTGGATACCAGTACCAGTGTGGACAGCCAACTCTAAAAATGTGTATATTCACATACTAGTTGCATTTACCGTATTCTCTCTAAACTTGCACATTTGTCATGCAAAACAAACAGTCCAAAATTTTGCTATTTGCTTGCAAATGCTGTTTTTCTAATAATTGTCACATCAGTGCAATAATTAGCCACACAGGAAGTGCATTTGATAATTCTCAGTAAACAGCCTGTTCTTGCGCCACTTGTGAAAACTCCACTACGCAATGCTCTCTGCCATCCTATTCATTCCAATTCTAATTGCTAGCAGGTAACAAATTTTTTAATTCACATTATGTGATCAATATAGCTATAGAGAGAATTCGTTAGTGTATACTTCAGTGAAAATAGTGACCATGGTTTACGTAATAGTTAAATGCTTCCCAAGAGGTGGGCTGGAAGCACCTGAGTGGTCTAATTCATTGCAGACACTGATTGGGTGGCAATGTAGATCCAAAAACTGTTATTTAATCTAAGCAAAATTATCTCTCCAATTTCTTCTTGACGATGTCCGCACCACTAGCTATCGACGAAGATGCGGGAGCCCAATAGAAGAATTCTCTGCTCTGACTCGCATGAACCTTTTTATTGCACTCCCTTGCCATCTGCACTTAATCTTACTTTGTAGGGAGGCCATTTGATGTAAGAATGAAGGAATAGTTTGCAGCGACAAGCACGCATTACAGCAGATACTAAATGGCTGTGATGACGCCATATATACTTCACACACACTCTGCCTGCAACATAATGTATCGGATTTGTAGTCATGCGCACTCTCCCACCATGTATGTCTATGGAATGTAGAATCACACGTAAAGCAATTGGAATGCTTCTCTGAAATTTAGAATCATGATTTAGATGCATGTTACCATGGCAATGGGATCTATATAATATTATGCTGAAGGTCAATGACTGTTGTTGCATATATGTAGGGAATGGAAGCTCAGCTTTCTATGGAAGATGTTTTCGTTAGTAGCACATTTCAAAGCAAGTCAGCATTATCACAGTCATTAGAAATTGAAGATAGTAGTCAGCTACCACAGCCTTCAGGACAGGTACTCAAGGCAGCATATTCCAGTGGTTCCAGAACAGAAGTGTCAGGTTAGCAAAAGAGAACTGCTACTTGCAACCTGTAAACTCCTATACTTTCATTGTTGCTTTTTGATATTTAATAGCATGGTCTTATAGCACTGTGTGGTATATGCATGCATTTCATTCGTCTACCAGTGAGCCTTGCATGTTCTGTTTGCATTTTATTTTTTGTGAACTTCAAGCTTTGAGAAATAAGCTGCCAAAATGCAATAGTTTCCAAAAGGTTGCCTCCATATGTACAGTTTATTGTTCAAAAGCTGGCACTTATGGGTTCCAGGTCCAATTGCTTTTGTAAATTTGATTGATCACATCTAGTTTAATTTGGTTTCAGGAATTGGATATATCAAATATGATCTGTTTACAAAGGAGAGAAACATGTATAAGTTACTACTGATCTTCTAGGGCATAATGCGTTTACTGACTGCAGACCCGTGCGCAAAGCGCCCGTGGGTGAGGTCAGTAAATGTGTTACACCCTAGAGAGGCTCAGTAGTAACTAGTTTATTGCCCAGTAAAGCGTCTAAATTGTGCACCACAATTCATATCTTCTAGAAGGTAGCCCAGAAGTACGAAACGGGCACAGCTTTCTACAAAAGATAGTCCACAGTCTAAAAGATGTGATCACTTCCATCACAATGACAAGAATTTGGAAGAATTTACTTGTGGTTTGTCACTGTTTTGTTCTGGAAACCCCCTTGATTGCCCCAGAAGTATGTCCTGTATAGTCTTGGGTAGTACTTATAGCCAGACCACTGTTTTAGATGTTGCTCTCTAAGGCTAGCTGTTGACATGGCGTGCTTCTGTGAGGAACCGGTGAGCCACTTTGCGAGTTCTGGGTGATCGTCCGTTGCCAGAATGTTCATGAACATGCACTTCGTCTCTTGGAATGCACTGGAATTGTACTCGAAGAGGAGCAGCATGCATTTTTCTGTGTCAGTCGCGGTATTTTGGCTGTTTATTCACTGTGTTTGCAATTTGCTGAGTTTAATTGATTCTCATAACCTTTTGAATCGTTGTTACATATGATAAAGGGGCGCTTGCCCAGTTTACTATGCTGCCGTTAGGGAAGTAAATGATTTTCTACCCTTAGCGGTCCTTTGATGTATGACATCATCAGGCAATAAAGCCTATCTTATGCTATCGAAGTGCCAGAATGAGTCTCGCCTCCACTCATCATCAAGTGAGAAGTTCCGTTGTTGCTGTAAACTCCTGAGTATGTGGCTGGGATAGTCTGATCCTGTTCGTACATGCTGTACAGAATTGAATTGATTAGACACTTCAACCAAGATGGCTGCCTTCACCAGTAAAATTCTGAATATACAGGTACTAGTATATAACTATTAAAGCAGACAGGTGATGACAGGTCACATGAAACTGCGCGTAAGGTGTGAGTAAGGAAGGAGTGGGAAAACAATAGGTAAAGAAATAGCAATAATACTCATTAAAGTAATACATGTCATGTAAAGTGCGAGTCAGTGCAGGGTGAATCAGTCCCAATTGAGTGGCATAGACATTGTTTCCTTCCCCCTGTTGAGAGGGCTTGCTTGTGTTGGATATGTGGCACCTGCTGGACTCATGGTGTATCCAACAACAGGAAAGTCCTTCTCAACAGGAAGAGGGGAACCAAGTCTGGATTGTATGGCACCCTGCTAGTAGAATGCCTGTTCCACACTTGACATCCTCTGGACTGACACACACTTTACATACAGTAATATCACTGTATTTTTTTTACCTTTATCATATTTTTGACCCTTTTTTCTCTTTTCACTTTTGTGCTCTTAATTACTCCCATGTTTCTCATACCTGTCGCCACCCATCTTCCTTGTATTTCTACAGTAGTTCTTGTGTCTACCTATCAATGTACTGAGTTTATCCAGAATTTCTATGAAGTAGGCAACCCATGAATTTTGTCTTTGCCTCTTGCTTGGCTATGTACAAGGTAGTCTGTGATTGATGATGTACAATCTCATGCAGTGCTACAACAGCTAGCCTCTGCAGAGGAGATGTTCGAATTGTTAAGCGAACCTCCTGGAGAACCTGACTTAGCTGTAAGTAAACAATGGTGTTTACTGCAGTTGCAAACATGGGCTAATCCCAATGAGTTTGTTCTTGCTGCACATATAGGATATGTCTGTGGAACAAATGCTGCAAGGTGATGCATTGGATCCGGATTTCTCTTATCCTGGAGACTCTGAAGAAGAAGAAGAAGGACCAGAGTTTGTTCGTCCAATGAAGGATGTAAAGCCTGAGAATAGTAAGCTATTTATAAAGTGAAAATGAATTGTTTTTCTCTGTAAGTAATGATCATGCATGATTTCACTCCCTTGCAGTCATAGCAGAAGATCTTGTTCTTATTTGTGACCCATGTCTGGAAAAAATTTCACATGAGAATTATCTAAATCCAAGTGGTACATGCAGAAATGCTCAACATATTAAGGTATGATACTGCATGAATATGGGCATTGCATGGCATTGTGCATGCATTTTGTAGAATGGTGAGTATATAATACTATGCATTCCCTTCTGTCTGCTTTAGAAACTGGTGGTGAAAAAGGCAGGTGTTAATGTACTCGTTAGGAAACGCATGGAGCACAGGAAGATGATGTATCCTGTTTGTGAGTACTACCCAAACTGCTACAAAGGAGATAAGTGTCTATCAGCTCATGGAAAGGAAGAGTCAAGGTATTGGACAGGTATGTCATATTTGTTTGACTGTGATTCTGTGAGTAAAGCTCAGATGTGGTTTATTATAGCTAGAAACTATCTTCTAGCATGCAGCAACCATAATATTACTATTATTTTAGATAATTATGTTGTCTGTTGCTTATGTAGGTGTCTGTAGATTGGAGCCAGGGGAGAGGGTGTTGGGTAATTTCGCACCCTAAATGACCATAGTCTGACTTATCATGTGAGACTATTTGGTTTAACATGAGCTATTCTTCCACTGCTTATTGGGTGGCAACTGCAAGTGGTTTGTCTTGTACCCAGTCTGTTGTACCACGATCAGATATGGAAGATGTGAACTGATAGTTACACACACTGAAGATAATTAGTGGTCAGCTGTAGGAAATCATTAGGGCATGTACCTCTCTTCTCGCATGCTTAGGAAGGAACACGAGGCACAGGTCATTCTCCTTGTCTGTTACCAAATGAGGCTCGCTATCATTGACCTTCCAGTGGGGCTACAGGCTGTCCGTGTTGGTGCATTACTGCTTTTCATTGGCCTTCTCTGGAGTAGCTAAGACTTGTGTAGCTGGACGTACTCCTTTCAATTCACTCATTTGGCATTTGTGTAATCTGGGAAAACATATTCCATGAAATCATTGGTGCAAAAACAGAAGCAGCCGGATGCTAGTTGAGCCATCCTGAATTCACTAGACTTGCTGCGATCACTCCTAAACAGTAATATGAAAGCCTTGGCAATGGAGTATATATCACTCATACAGTACCACGACAGCTCAGTGCATATGGATTTAGACACACTGGCCCTCAGGCGCTACGTGCCCTCTGGCCTTGTGTGTCTAAACCCCATATGCACTTCAGCAGTGTGGTATGATCAATTCTTAATTTTGGCCGGCAACTATTGTTGTATGCAGTACAAGATAATGTGTTACCTGACCTGACCTTTCATTTTGTTGAGGCATCAAGCTACACCTGACTAACTAAAAACTGAAGAGGAATTGCAGGAAAGGCGCTTAGAATGGAAAACAAACCAATGTCTCCTCTCATAAGATACCAAATTGATGTGCATACATTTTCATGTAGCAAGTTGTTACTAGCTGCTATTTACGTTGTGCATGTTTTTTTCACTATGGTAACCCAATTGTATATGCTTTGGCATGCAAGCCAATTTTGTAACATGCAACATGTAAAGCTATGGGCGCCAGTGTTGTAGACCATATAGGCAACTCATATGTAGCCTAGTCTAGTGTGCTAGAGTCTTCTTTGCATGCTGTTTTGCCTAGTTTACCGGATGTTGTGAGGGCTTTGTATTAATGCTTGACTAGTAGTCACCCTACATACACAAAATATCACTGGTAGTTCTCTTGGAAGTCACAAGCCAAAGCTTAATTTCTGTACCAGATTTTCCAGCATCTGCTTGACTACTGCTTTCTTCAGAAGGCAGCAGTTGGCTGCTAAAACATTAATTTTGGTAAAGAAATCATACTTTGGTTAGTGATTACCAAGAGACCTACTAGTGACACAGCCTAGCCAGACAAACGTACAGTGGAACCCCGCTTTTGCGGACACCCCTGAAATGCAGACACCTTGATTATGCAAACACTTTCTAAAATCCCAACGATTGGCCCTATTCTACCTGTATAAACTTCCCCTTGAAATGCGGACACTCTGTTATTCCATATTGCGGACAGCGCCCTCTGCACAGCCCTATACAACTCTGTATAATCCTCACCCGATAATCCAGACATTTTGATCAGCTGCCAGAAAATGGGTGCCCCCTGATTTGCACCGCTACCTCTAACAAATGATAGGGACAGCACAGAAGTTGAGCACTAAGTGACCAGTGACCAGTGTGTTCTATACAGTGGTTCATCGAATTGACCCAGGCCACAAGTTGGGGGCAACATGGTGTGTCCTAGCCACTGCAGATGACAGCATTTTTAGCTGCATTCTCAGAATGCTATTTAGGTGTGGGCACTATGTACATTGCAGATATTATTTATTCAATGCAGGGGACCTGAAGGCGGAGTCTGAGTTGTGTTTGGACTGCAGATTTATTGCCGTGGAAGGTCTTTTAAGGAATTGTCATTCAGGCAATCACAAAGCCTCTGTTGTTGTCTACAAGCATAGGGATACCAAGGAGATTGTACCTGTTAAATGGCCGAAAACAGTTCCTAATGGGCCTTTTAAAGTTCAACATCCCCAACATAGCTGTCGTGAACCTAAGTGTTGTACGTTTCAGCATCATGTACTGCAAACCAAGATTTTGAATCTCTGGAAATGCAGCACAGTCCCAGCTAGCACAGAACCACCACCTGTGAGTTTGGGTTAAAATGAAATTGTAGTGGATTAAAATGCATGTAGCCATAGTGATCCACAACTAGCTGACCTGTCTTGTATGTATGTCATGAATAAATCTTTTGTATTAGTTGTTACTATAGAAGTTTGAGTAAACCAAGAATTTAGTAACATTAAAGCAATTCAAGTCAAGATTGCAGTTTGCAAAATTGCATCTAACATGAAACTTCTATGTAATAGTTAAATGCTGACCAAGTGGTCTAAATCTTCAGAGACTCCACTTGGTCAGCATTTAAGTGTTATAGAACCCAATGATTGGGCAAGGAGCAGCAGCGAATCAGTTTACCTACTTGTACTTGCATCATCATGCGTCTTTTGGAAGTAATTTGCTATTTCTGACAATGGCTGAAAACACGTCGTTTGATTCGGGTCTCAACTTGGGCTGGTCATCTCCCAGCAGGCGTTTCTTACGCGTTGGCAGTGGATGCGTAGCGTCAGCTAGGCTGAAGCTTACTCACTGTCAGCCACGTCAGCCACAGCGTTTCCCAGAGTGGTGTACATGTCCTTTAACCAAAGCCTGCTCCCAGCTCGTAACCAGTTCATTTCTTGGCTCTGGTTTGTAGCTGGATTGTTGCTTTACCCTGTTTCTTGGCGAAACAAGTAATCTGGGCAACCAGTACATTGTATGTTGTGGCATATTAATGAACAGCTGCAGTTCTTTGCTATAAAATTTCTATAAAAATGCCAGGGCGAACAACGCGCCTTAGTTAAAGCCCAGCTAGACGAAATAGAATTTGTGGGGTGAAGGTACAGCTGGGGTGTCTACAAGATTAGTTTAGAGATTGCAAAAAGGGCCCATTGTCATGGTAACGGGATCTATAAACCATTAATTAGACGTCACGCTCATGACATCCATTTAGGAATGTGCCCGATAAAAATGTTGTCTCCTATATCTTAATGTATTAGCACACTTCAGCAAAACTAGCTAAATGGCGGTAGCAATGAACAATTAAAGGCCATGAACATGCATCTTTGGATGTATTGCAGATGGCACCGCATCAAAAGACAACCTGGAATACACGTAAGAGAAAAGTGTCATAGGCTTCTCGTACCCCATTTGTTCTTTTTATATTTTTGGGCTTCATGTTCATAATGGACTATGTATGTAACCATTTGTTCATTATAATATACAAATGCAGTGAGGTTCCTTGGATGAATTAGCTTGATTTTCAACCGAAAAGCCTGATATTGCGCAAGATGGGAAGCTAGCTAAGTTGTTCACATTCAGGGGCGCCCCAGCGCCCAACGAGTTTTCTAACTCAAAATACTTGTTATTCTTAATTAATATATTAATAGTAATTTTGGGAAGGCCAGCAGAAAAAGAATAGAAACAAGCTACTCAACACTATATGTACCTCATTTCTGAGGAGTTCATTTGACATTCTTAATTTCCTTGTAACACCCTCAAAATGTGTATGATTAACATGCTGGTTCCAATTCCATGTATACAAGAAAATTAGGAATGTCAAGTAAACTCCACAGAAATGCGGTACATCATAGTGTTGAGTAGCTTGTTTTTATGCTTTTGTGCTGGCCATTCCTAAATTCCTTCTAATTTAAATGATATTTTTGAATAATACTAGTATCATAACAGCTGTGCAAACAAGTCATTGGGGTAATTTTGCAGCTGTTCCTTCCACAATTATTGCGAATTTGCAACATCTGCAGATTTTCACTTGTTTTACTGTGACGTTGTGTACTTTTCTGCAAGAATCAGCTGCACATGGTCCCAACTCTGTTTGACTGCATGTTAGAAGATTTTATTAGTTTAGAGAAGATTATGTTATCAAACTCTAAAACATGGTTACATTTTCGAATATGTTACTACAGATTAGGAGGATACATAGTGTATGTGCTGAAATGCCAACAGTTGACCTAAATTGCGATCTGTGTTTGTACTGACTTCTTTTGCATGCAGGAGGAATTTCTTGAGGTTCTGAAGCGGGCAGTGCAACCCAGAGTGTCCCATCACAGCAGAGTGAGTCCATCAATATAATGCTGCCATATGGGTATTTGTCCCTATTTTGTATTGAAGTTATGGTTATGATAAGTTGGTATAAGTAATAGTTATTGTATGGTCAACTATGCACTGGCGTATTTATTGCTCGAGGGAACAACAGCGAAGGTGTGTGTGTGTGTGTGTGTGCGTGCATGCGTGCGTGCGTGCGTGTGTACTTGATTGTGTTCTTGGTAACTCTGAGAATGTGGAAGCTGTGTATAAGGTATGTAAGTTAATGTACTGTGCTGTTGTATATGTGTGTGCAAGTGTGTGCAAATAGTTTTGACTCAATTCATGTTCATTTCAATCACGTGTGTTCAGTCTTGCCTATGTGTTCACAAGTGTGTTGATGAATTACACAAAATTAGTTGCTATGTATTGATAACACAGCAGTGACCAGAGGGAGCAATTATTTCGAGTTGGGGCGGTAGCCCCATGAGTTTTTGTTTTGACATTTGTTGTATGGCTTCATGTCACACTTCGATCCAGTGGTATGTCGGTTTATATAATACGTTAACTGAGGTAGTATAACTGTCCTTGCATTTATATAATAATGTATCGACGGAAGTATTGAAGATGAGGAATTTTTATTGTCGGCCTTTTGCTTTGCCTCTCTCACACCGGAAGAACCAAGGGAAGGACTTTGAAACCGGCTTCCAAATGTCACTCCACGTGGAGTATAGGTGTCTTCAGCCTTCAAAAGTTGTAAAACAGGCTGCCATAGCGCTTCTGGTCAGCAAACTTGCAGAAAGCAGTGGGATATCACCCAGCAGTTCGGCGACTTGGTTCACACGACGATTTCGATCATGGCCGCCCAGTTGAAAGACTTCAGTTCCCTGTCTCAGAGAAGTGACAGGGGTGATGTAGAACTTGATGAGCCACACGAATTCTGTATGCAAACGTTTGCTTACAGTTTATAGCGTTTAAAGCTTAAGCACGCACAAAATTTTCTCCAGATGATGTGTGTAGTAGCGAACTGCTTTTTGTCACAACAGAACCCTAGCCGCTGCAATGACTGAGGGTGTGCTGTAAAGCACTTGCAGCTATGTGTGTGCCCTCCACCCATGCACCACTCTTCTCGTCCATGTCTTTGAGAGAGCATGTACATATGTGTGCATGTGTGTATTTAGCATGTGTGTGTGTGTGTGTGTGTGTGTGTGTGTGTGTGTGTGTGTGTGTGTGTGTGTGTGTGTGTGTGTGTGTGTGTGTGTGTGTGTGTGTGTGTGTGTGTGTGTGTGTGTGTGTGTGTGTGTGTGTGTGTGTGTGTGTGTGTGTGTGCGTGCGTGCGTGCGTGTGTGTGTGTGCGTGTAATTGAGTGTGTTTTGGCAACTCTGAGAATGTACAAACTGTATACCGTATTTGCTCTAAAAATTCGTCATTCTAATTTTCGTCAGGGGAAAAAAATATGCTCAAGTGTACTCTAATCGTGACGAATTTCCTGTCTCTCTAATTTCCGCCATTGGCCTCTAATTTTCGTCATGAACAGGAAGCGTTCTAAATATTCGTCGGAAATGCCTGCAATATGGCCGCGACGGCCAAGGAACAAAGCCTAGGAGCAAAGCCAACAGCACTCGCTGTTGTCTTTGTCCTTTTGGCATTGTTCTGTTCGTCTATAAGCCTTCTCGACGCTGTGTACGTCGTTCATTTTCCTTCTGGTGCGATAATGGAGTTCAGTGATCGCGAATCGTCTCCACATCCTTCTCGTTCGGACGGTAGCCTCGCACTGCTGTTCGCCCAGTCAGCGTGAAAGCGGCCATTTCAGCAAGAAATGGCCATACGGAATAGCTCTCCAATGTTTCGTCTTCGCTCTAATGTTTCGTCCGAAAACTCTAAATATTCGTCAACTTCGACGGTCTTCTCCATTCCAGCTCTAATTGCCTCAAAAGACGAAATTTTCGCTGCACTAAGGGTGACGAATTTTTAGAGAGGATACGGTATATGGTATGTAAGTTAATGTACTCTGCCAATTTGCAAATGTGTGTCAAAGTAGTTTTAACTTTATTCTTGTCTGCTTCAATCATTTGTGTTCAAGTGTGTTCACAAGTGTGTTGATAAATTACACAAAATTAGTTGCAATAGCTACTATATATTGGTAACACAGCAGAGGCTGTAGGGAGCAAGTATTTCGAGTCGCGGCGGCAGCCCCACTAGTTTTTCGGTGCCCCTATATTGGTTTCACTTTTAGGTATTTGTATGGCTTCGTGTTCATATGTATGTATGATGTATTTTAGTCATTGCAAATGGCGGCGCTTATGTCGTTCTTTACAAAGCTTTAAATCGTCTCTAATGGCATTTCGCCATCTTTGAATCGAACGTAATGTGGTCATGAACATGTGTTAATAGAATGATATTAACAACAAGCCTAAGGAACGTCTCTTCTGCAAAATACAGTTTCAATTATCACTTACAGGCATTGTAAAATGGCCGTACGCTCGATGCCCTCTGTTTGCTAGGCTCAAAATCACCTTTCTTTATATTTCGCCGTGTATCCAAAGACCGCAAAGTGTTTCTAGAACATGCTTAAGTAACAGTATTGTAGTAGGAAGCTTACCTAACTGTTCTTCTGCGAGCTACAGCCCCTAATACAACAGAAGTCTAATGACCTGTTGGCCAATAATGGCAGACCAGCGAATCATGGCATATATACCTAGCCACGATTTGCTCATAGGGTCATCATGGGGTAGCCTTTCAGCCAGCACACTCCTCCTCCTGGCACAAAGTAACAATTACATTATCATTCAGAATGTCATATAGATCAAAAAGCAGTTAGCAAACATCTGACAGTTTGGTAGGGGTGCTTTCACTGGATGACTGGCTGCTTTGGAGACTTGAAACTCTTGCAAACCCAACAGTCTAGTGTATCTTGATGTATCTTCCAGGCCAACAACAATGCTGTACCCCCAACTATCTGATTTACTGTACATACATGGGGAAATTGCTAGCAAGTAGTTCAAGTTCAGGGGCGCCCCGGCGCCCCACGAGTTTTTAACTCAAAATAATTGTTACACTTCTTATTGGGTGATATGCTCAGTCAAGGAGATATCTTGAGTTAGTTGCTTGTGGTTGTAAGTGGGAATTATTGTCAAGGAGCATTCCATTAAGTTTTTCTAATTATTTAGGGCCTCAGCCGTACATCATAGGGAACAAAGTGTACAATCTATTTAAGTCCATTGCACACTTGGGTGTCCACTCGCCTTCGATATGAGCCTTGCTCTAGACATAATTGAACTGTAGACTCATAACAAACTGTTGTGAAATATTCTGTAGGTACCAGGATGAGAAATGGTGACTGTATACTCACTCATTATTATTTATTGTAACTAAGAGAGTTCCAGGTCTAAAAGACAGAATAATATCATAAGTCAGTTAGATCCACTTCCAGTGTTTTATCCTAATTATAGTAGTCAGCATGAAGAAAGACAGCTTTTCATTGGTTGGCGAAGGTTCATCTGACAGCTCTCTAATTCAGTCTTTCCCAGTGTGTTGAGACATGTTTCCGCAGGTCTTAGGTGCCCATTATAAGGTCAGCATGAACAGTTCGGGGATCTTCTGTGCAGAACTAAGTGGTAGTCCTCCTTAACGTTCACTCAGAATGTTTTGTCATTTCCTTTCATCTGTAATAGAACAGCCTCCGAGCTATAGTATTGATAGCAACAATGTTTAATTTGGTCGATAATTTTGATCTGACGTCGAAGATATCTGTGTTTTGAAATTTGTGGCAAGCCAGCTATACCTCACGTGCTTAGCTCTTTTATAGCCCGATGTGTTGTGGTGGTATACCCATACATCCAAAAATACTAGTATGTATCAGTAGCTCCATCTCCTCTGTTGAAAGTGGATAAGGTAGGTGATTCTCCATGTACATATACTTTTGAATGTTTCTGCTTCTCATAGGACAATGGTCCTCTTCCAAAAGAAGAACTTTGTAAATGGAACAAGTTTCTTACTAAAACTGAAGAACCACACGATGCAACTACTTACAGGGAAAGATTTCACATACTGGTTGACTGGGAAGAACATGCTCACATGGAAGCTATGCAAAGGTAATTGGGGGTGCACACTTATGTATGGATGCATATGTCAATATGCTGCCACAGTCACCATCAATTAATTGATGTATGAAACTGATTTTGGGGTAAATTGTGAATGTATTGTAACTATTGCTGCAGGAATGATGGCAAATATCAATTCTTGCTTGTTGACTATCCAACGGAAGGCAAGAAGGCTTACATGCAGGACGGTGAAAAATATGCCTGGTTAGGGGTGCTTTTTATGTCTGCTATGAAGGCTGACACTTTGCGTCAAGCAGCAGCTGGGGTATGCTTGTGTTTTGATATTGACATGACCTTAAATGCTTACATTCAGCAACAACCCCAATATCATGAATCCCAGCCATGCTTAGCAGTAAGCTTTAAGAGAGCTTCAACCAAGCCTTCAGCTATGTCTGAAAAGGATGAGTTTCTGGCACAACATACCCATCGTGATGTTGAAGCTACATTTATCCTGAAGCACAAGTACTTTTCTTCACTCCGTAAGTCTCTTGACCTGACACCTGACCATGTTTTGGAGAGACTGGTACCAAATCCAACTACTTTAAAATGTAAAGATAACACTGTCGATAATGGCAGTGTTGATTTGAAAGAATTTTGTTTAGATGATAAGTATCAGAAGCCTGCATGCAACAGACTCTTTCAATCATCTCCTGCTGCTCCCTTCCTCATATGTGGACCCTTTGGTGCTGGCAAAACTCAACTTCTTGCCATTGCTGCCTTGATTCTCTCTAAAAATCCAGATAATTTTATTCTTATTGCAACCCATCACATTAAGACTGCTGATCAATATATTGAAAAGTATTTGCCACACCTGAATTTTGTGGATCAAGAAGAGTTGAGAGTAGCTAGGGTTGTTGGTAAAAATGTTTATTTAAACCTTCCTGTATCCACAAGAGAATACTTCAAGACTATCGAAGAGCTGGAGTCTGATAGAGCTGACTACAGCATCATTGTCACAACATTTGGAGTCATGCTTCAGCTTAGGACAGTTTTGGAAAAGAGGAAGTGCAAGTTTTTCACTCATATTTTTGTTGATGAGGGATCACAGGCTCGTGAACCAGAAACTCTTGGAGCTTTTTGCTATGCAGGACCACACACAAAGATTGTTATTGCTGGAGACCACATGCAGGTGTGATGCATGAATACGTACATCCACTATATGCAATATACACTTCCAATTTACTACTGATGATGTTAATGGAAAACAGTGTGGGAAAACTAGAGTGGGATTGGTACGAAATCTAGTTTTACAGTCAAGGGACCATAGCCCATAAAGGGGTTCATTTATATTATGTTGGTACATGCAGAGTAGATTTGGAGTAAATTTGGAAGCACTGTTATAATAGTATTTGCATGCACTCCTTACTTAGTTATACAGCTTTGGTTTAGCACAACGTTCAAATGTAGCGTAATAATCGCATGTGACACGGAGCAAATTTGTACATTCTTTGATTTAGCGCAACAATGTTTGAACGTAGCAAACGTGGCACTGAGGTAATTGTAAGCTCTTCCTTAGAGCACAATGGGAGTGGACGAAAATGACAAGTAACAGCACGGAGAATGGATTGTGGATGGCTGTACTCAATTCAGACAATTCAGCTTTCGAAGATGGAGCTTGCTGCGCAAGCGGACACGGGAGACATGGGAAACGCTTGGATTTTGAATTTCGCATGAAATTCCTTCTGAAGTGTCCCAGCTATGTCTTCCCAACAGGCGACTTTCATGTGAAGGGTACTCGACTGCCACATCTTCACGCAACAGTATTACAGCATCTGCATCTTACCGCAAGTTTACCGTAGCCGAACAACATACATATAAAATAACGAAATGGTTATAGGTCTGGCAGCCAGCTCAGCAAAATAGTATAAAACAACATCATAGGTTGTGCTGTATATCCTGTATAAATTATTTAGTATTAGGGTTAGGGTTAGGGTTGGGTCCACATCCATAAAATAAACGCAACAACCAGCCTTGTTACTTCAAAGCGTTTTTCCCTGTGTTCGATTTTTCTGTGCCAAACGTAACAAGCTTACTACGTTACATTTTATGCTGTGCTAAACCTCTCTAATACCTAGTTTGGCCCTTGCCAATTATGTTAGTCTAGGCTATGATTATTCATATAGAGATTTGTACTACTACAGATAGTTCTTCTAGTCCATACTTTAGATCATATTGGATTTTTACATTGTGCAAGGGTATGGTGATTATCAGGCCTTAGTGGTACTATATGTCACATGACTTAATTGAAATTCTGACAGCTCATCTCATGCTGCTTGTGTGTGTAGGCAGACAACCAATTCATTTGTTTACTGAAATTCATGGATGCCACCTCTGCCTTGTAGGTTGGTCCACAGACTAGTGTTCTGGGCAGAGAGGCTAGGGACAATGGCCTTACTTTGTCTTTAGTGGTACGTCTTCATCGACTTTATCAAAGGGAAGATATGAAGGACGCTGCCAGCCAGTACCAAGCTGTTTTGCTGGCCACCCACAGATCACATCCTTCTATTTTCTGCCTTCCCAGTACCCTATTCTATGAAGGCAATGTGAATGTAAGCAAATTTTTATTCTGTGGTGTAAACTCATTGCTGCATATGGGCATTGGTAGTGGTGAGTTATTGAGCACAATTGGAACAACTGGAATTCAAAATATAAATGAATCTATCAGATTCCATGGCACTCAATAAGTCATCACTACAATTTTATTCTATAGCACTGTACTGCTTTGGTGTCTTCATTAACCTACACATAACACCTCTTCTTGGTCTTCAGGCTTTTTCAACAAGCCAATTGCATCCTCAGTTCACAAATTCTGTTTACTTTGTATGCACATCTCTGGATGAACTACCAGACTGTACATGGAATGATGATGAATTGTATACTGAACAAGTTTTTAAGGAGATTCTTGTTGCTCTGCATTGGGTAAAAGAATGTGCTAAGAACTGGCCTGAGGTGGAATGGGGGGCAAAGGACCTCAGCTCACTGTGTGTAGTGGTACCAAATAAGCATGTGGTAAGTGCACCATATCTGCTTAGCTTCATAATTTTGTGTTAAGGCTATAGACAGTGTCTCTTGGTTTAAATAAAATTCCATATCACTGTACTTGAGCTCACGTTGATGCTCCGCTTGGCATTTAAACCATTAGCGCTGCATGATGCTTGTAAGCATCATTTATTAGTTTGCGTGTAAGTCTGGATGACACCCATGGGCGTCATAACCAAGGGCGTGCATTAAGCTTTGTTTATTGCTTACTATGAGCCTTACAAGGACACACCACTTTTGAAGGATAAATAGCAGTTCCTAAGCTTTGATTAGCCGCGTTGTCTCGTGCTTTAGTTGCGTCCATGGCCCGCACTTGAGCACCAAAATTTGCACCCAGTACGCAATGGTGAAGGTGAGTTTATTACATAACCCAGCAACTAAACCAGGACGAGCAGGAGTCTTGAAGTTGTACAAGATGACCCTTCCATCTTTCTGACTGACATTGGCAACAGGGCACTCTTCTTCCTACTGTCTCGGGCGCGAACAAAGTTCAAACATGTGGCACACCGAATTGCTCACGTGTATCGCCATTTTAATTTCAGCACTGGATGTACAGCGTGAATTTTAAACTTTGGCACTAATGGGTTAAAGCAACGGTCACACTATGGTAGAAATGACGGATGTGGCAGTGGCAACGGTGACAGTAGAAAGCAAAGCCGTTCACATATCAGCAGTGAAAAAAGAGATTGACTATGGTGAATATAGTGCTCTTGTGGATCAACCATTTCTCTCTATTGCAGTAATCTGGTGCTTCTACGCTCAAAGAATTAATCTTCGGAGATTCTCCTGTGACGCCACCTACCCAGCAACTGCAGATTGTCGTCGTGTCTGCTTTCTTGGTCATCGCTGATAGTATATACTTTGTCACAAACTTCCTTGTCCTTGTATGTCTCAGCTTAGTTGATCTCCTTAGATAAGTAGACATTCAGACAAGTGTTTGCGATTGCCTAATTCTAATTCCTCATGATTGTTTTCCCGTCAAATTCTTTGAGGAGGCACATGTATCTAGTCATGACACTGAACTTGAAGGGAAAACATCTTTGGACCTCTTAACAAACACTAGTTGTTGTAGATGTGTATGACCCCCAATGCATTCAGTATCAACTCAGCCTACAGTACCAGAGTTGTAATTGGTTTGTTGTTGAGTACTCATGTACCAAGGTAGGATAGACTAGTAAGATATTTTGACCTTGAGGTCTTTGTCAGCAACAAAATGTTTTGTGTCTGTTGAGGGGTTTGTATTACCTGGTTTCAATTAATGAGACTCAGGCTAATGTTCGCTTCTAAAGCACCATGAGCTACATCACACAAACATTTTCCAGTCTATTTTACAGCACTGTCTCAACATGTCATTTCAGGCAGGGATATAATTACATGTCAATCTTAGATGGGAAATTGATCAAATGTGCTTATTCAATCTGTACTTTCTCTACAAATACAGGAGAGACTGTGGAGACGTTTGGCTAAAGGAATATGGCGGGATGTCACCTGCAATGTTGCTTATAATGTACAAGGTGTGCGCCCTAGTCCAATAAACACAGTTGAATCTATATATATGCATATTTTTGGGTAAAATGCTATCTCAAATGATTATTGCATTTTTCTGTGTAGGTCTTGAGTACAGAGCTGTTTTCATCTGTACAAGTGAGGTGGTGGATGAACATTGTGCCACAAGGGACCCTGTCAAGAGCCTGTGTGACCAGTATGTGTTCAATACTGTGATTACTCGTTCATGCTCATTGGTTGTAGCCATTGGAAATCCATTTCGGCTAATGAAGATTGAAGACAAACTTACTGAATCTAACAAAGTTTCAAGTAAAATGGGCAGAAACTGCTGGCAGGCATTCTTCTATTATTGCCTTCAGTGTCAATCCTTAGTTCTCTCAAAGAAGCTGAACTCTATGCGCCAGGAAAATGCAGAGCTGGCCATGCAACAGAGCACTAAATTTATGAAGATTGAAAGTGCCCTCTTTGATGGAGCAACTGAAGGCCTCAAGAAGATGCATCAGCAATGTGCTTTAGATGTTCATGACAGCATATTACATGCTTATAGAGAGAAATACCGTGACAGCAGCAAAGGCATTATTATGACTGGGAAAAAGAATGATAGTATTTCATGGAGCTCAGGGACTCATTTAGTGGAACAACAGATAGACCCTGCCATTGGTCCTGACATCATCACTTGTCGTTTATGGCAAACGACAAATCAAACATGCACTGCTGTCCCAGTAGATCCCTCTGGAGGAAGGCCGGTGACAATCAATGGTGCGAAGAACAGAAGATGTGCTTTCAATGGTGCCTTAGTTGACATCAAGATTCTAGATGAGAAGTGCAGATCAGGTAAAGTGCACTCTCTTCTGCAGCAGGGCTCAGTAGAGCCTCAAGTCTGTGTAGTTGACAAGTACAGTGCCAAGATGTTCGTTCCAGTTGACAACAAAAGCCCTCGTTTCAAAAATCTGCCTCATGTAGCCAGAACAGTGTTATCAGAAAAGACAGGTATTTATGATTCACGATCAATAGAGACTGAAAGGCATGAACAACAGTATGTAGTATGCTTTGACCCTTCAACACTCGAACCAAAGGATATCCCAAAAATTATCCATTTGATTCCAAAAGCAGTGGCTCACAATCTTTTGTTCATGGTACGTCCAATAAAATGGGATGCCAATCGTCCTCATCCTGCTGGAGCAGTAGTAGCTGTTTTACCCAAGGGTATATCAGAGCTTTATGCATGCAAAATCTTAGCAATTCAGCATTTTGTTCCAGATCCCAAGAGTGATATTAAACGAGATTTGATGCTGCCCCTTACTACTATTAAAGAAGTAAGCACCAGTAGCACAGCTAGTACCATAGGGATTGTGTCCAAGGAAGGTTTTTCCTGTTGTGCTATGACAGTAGAAGAAGAGGAAGACAGGTGTGTAGTTGGGTTTCATGTATGCAATGTGGCTGATGTCATTGATCATTCTGAAGAATTCATTGGATATCAGTTCTCTTGTTGGGCTAGTGTATTTGGTGAGTGTCAGGGAAAGCAAGTGTATCACCCTATTCTCACCAAAACTGATGCACAGGCACTGAGTTTCACTTGTGATGCCTCACAGAATGCTATTACTTTCAATGTGGAAGTGTCAGCTACTGGCTTAGCAAAGCATGTTGCATCAGGGCAGATACTTGATCGGGTGGTAAATTTGACAGTGAAGCCTATTGGCTTTAAGACGTCTACAGTGAGGTGTGGGGTGATGTTAGATTGGTCTGAACTAGAAGACCTACTATTGTCACTTTTTAGTGATAATCAGCATAAGCTTACCAATGCAGGCTTAGAGAAAAAGATTAGGCGTTCTCCTCTGCACGTGTGGAAGATACTGACAGTCTTGTATGCTACAGCTGATGAACTGTGCTTTGAACGACAAGGTCACAGAGGCTACCCTGAATTGCAACAATCGCAAGAATCAATCAGGTATCCAGAAGCATGGAAAATGATTAATGAAATTATGATCCGTGCAAGTAGGCAAGCAGCAGAACAGATTGGGATGGTTTTTCCCTCCAAGATATTGTTGAAAGCTCAGCTCCCTCCCTCTGAAGATTGTATGAGTAGAGTACTTGGCTGTTTCACTGAACCATTCTTTCAGTGGCTATCAAAGTCTAGCCATCAAAAACCGCATGAGATGGAGACAGTTATCTGCACAAGGCATCTCCACGAACTGCTGTCTCAGCCTGTATATCTAACTGTCTCTAGGCTACGACAACTTCTGATGCAACCTCATCATCACCCGCAGCTGAGTGTAGTTGAGTCATTCCTCAGAGAGGCGCTCCCAACTGAAGAATTTGTTGTAAAAAGAATCACATCAAAGCAAAAGAAGACTAAAAAAGTTTCTATTTCTGCACTGATTGAAAATGCTGGTGGAAAACACCATAGTCTGCAGGATGTTATCGCTCCATACTTTAACCCTTTTGACAGCATCTTTGACATTTACGTTCAGTCCCTCCTTCTCAAGGCTGTGTGCCTTGATGTAAGAAGAAGTGTAACAGCAGATGACCCATCTGAACAAAGCCAAGAAGAGGTTGGTGCTCTTAATGCAGTAGCAAGATTCTGTAATATGGCTGTCACCAATTCCAAAAGCTATGAGTTGGCTATGACATCTCTGGACGTAGCTGTATATGCTCAGCAGTCATCGATATGTGTAGAAGCATTTGTGAAAGTAATGGACAATGGGAGAATTCATTTATGCTACCCTGATTCCACACTGTCAAGCATTTGCTCCTTGCAAGCAATAAAGACAAAACTTGTCACAAAGTCAGATAAATCAAAGAATGTGCTCTATTTCACCAAGGTTACCTGCATTAATGGTCCATGCCAAATTTTGAAAGATCTGAAGTACATTCCCAAACCACACTGCAAAGATATCTCAGCTAGTACTGTGGAAGATGAGGTAGATCCTGCACCAATGATAATATATTATCAGAAAGGGCGCCACTTGGCACGCTTTCCCATTGTCCCACAGTATGCTTCTCCCACTGTAACACTGTCAGGCAATGCATGGCGGTCAGCAATGAAGTACATTGACAGTTCTAAGAAGGAACGACTGACTAAACATCAACTACTGCAAATCCTCAAAGATCAGGAGTTAGAAAATGATGGAGAAAAGCTCAAGGAGACTCCTGCCAACCATGAACCATCTGATGATGCCATTAGGCTAGCCCCGTTTGGTATCTTCAGGTTACCCTTTGTTTTTGAACCATTTCAAATGGTGAAATTGTGGCTGAGGGCAGACATGAATGAATATGTTCTGACCCCAAAACCTCAGCTCATTGAATTGAACCCAGATGTGCGTATTTGCCTTCAGCATAACTCAGAGATTGAATCATGTTTTACTCGCTCTTCCCATATTGAGCCTTCCAGACCAAGGTACTCATTTCGTGACAACTACTTCAAGATTTGGGAGGAAATAGTCTTAGCCGAAGCAGCTGTAAATAGTGTAAAAGACACAGAGCAGTTGGTATTTACTGATCTTCAGTTAAACTTTTCTGACTTTGCTGTTCCACCAGAATGCACAAATGAGGAATTTTATGAGCCTGTGGGGGAGATTTGGTGTATTCTACCACAGAAATTTTTAGCCAACCGGCAGGACCTGTTTCCTATTGAACAAGGTTACTTTGCCTGTGTTCGTTTTGATGTGGATGTGGACGGATTTGCTCTTCAAGACAGCCTCAAGAGCCGTCTATACTCAAGAGCAACAGACAACCATGTCCGCACTGTAATGCACTTGGTGGTTGACCATGTAACAAAGGCAGATGACAAAGAAAAGGAGAAGGAGATTAGGATGACCTTAGAAGAGGAAGTGATCAAAGCAGATCTTAAGGTGTGTAACTTTCATATAATATTATAATCAGGTGTGAATGCACATCCTGCTCTTACCTAACCGCAGTTGTCAGTTATCTTATATTGTATAGGATGGAAAAACTCAGTATTGAGTTGTATATACTAAATTCACGCTCTCGTGATACATCATTGACCAGTGCCCATGTGAGAAGCCAGCCTTCTCAGACTGGACTTGTTAAACCTTAAAAACTGTAGATGTAAGTGCACCCTTGTCACATTTAGTCATGGCTTGTTCTAGGTATATCGATCAATCAAGAACATGATTAAGAGTAACTGTTACATATCTCTCATGTATCCTGGGCATGTGCTCTAGTTTTCTCTCTTTGACACTTCCAACATGATACAGGTATATTTCAAGGTTGTTGGTAAGCATAATGCTCGGGTTTCCCCAGTTATGAAGGAATTGTTGAAGATGCAACCACCACCTTGCTGTGAAATGCAACTGTTGCAGATGTTTCTTCCTATCAAGTGAGTTATGAATATAAATGTGGGTGTGGCAATGCATCACCATAACTATCCTTGCAGAGTCGCCCAAGTGCAAATAGCAACGACAAATATATACTGTACACATCATGCTAAGATACAATTAATAAGATGTCATGTATGCGCATGTGGGACATGTCCAGTTTTGTTTACATAAGGGAAGTCATAACATAAATGTTGTGAATTTCTCTGTTTCCGTGGCAACGCGCGCAATGTCATGTGATGTGTGCGTGATTTGCGAAGTCTTAAGAAAGAAATCGTCCTAGAACGCCGTATCTGGCAGCTAGGTATGTACCTAAGGACGAAAGAAGCTGTACCGCGCAGTCATGATTGAATCGTTCGAGCGAAAATGCCAAACAGCGCGATGTGCTATACTGCCGTCAGCCATTTTTTAGAAATATCACGAGGACGTCACGAGACATGGCCCCCGAGGGCGGATAGCTACGGTTATCCACGAAAAGAACGTTCTGGCAATCGGTGTTGGCAGTAAGAGGCACGTTGATGGCTCGTTTCGCATGCTAAGGAAATTATCTAACTTTTCCATGCATGCATTGTTCGTTCTCGCTTCCTGTGAGGAGTTACATTGCGCGAAAAATGGCCAGAGAGAAACGAAAGTTAGTTTTCTTGCTGTAACTTTGCATAGGATTGGTTTAACAACAATGCATGCATACAAAAGTTAGATCGTATGTGTATGAACAGATTAATGTTGTCCTTTTTCCTTTTAAACGTTCCACCGATAGCCAGAAAGATATTTCCCGCTAATTTGATGGCTTCGTTGGCGGTGACATTATTCAGTGTAGCAAGGCGCCATCATCAGATATCGTACGTAGAATTGGAGAGCTGAGTCTGTTCTTTCTTCTGGTACTCGTCTGACTTTGATTGAATAAAATTTGCAGGAGATATAAGCAATTATACGAAGGTCAAAAATCGGCCGCCATTGTTGAGCGTTTGTTTACATAGGACATGTCCCACATGCGTGTAGTACTTGCTAGCTACAGATAGCAAACTAGCTACCGGAAGCCTTCTAAAAGTGAAGGCTTTCATTTGTTTCTCCATCATCATCATAATTTTATTTACAACAGGAGGTGCTGCATCTGTGTAGCTGCAGGTTTTCATGCAGGGCCTCATTTACCTTGATTAATACAAGAACAAAACATGAGGGGAGGGTGGGCCACGTAATATGGTTGAGACAGAGGAAATTATTTTCAAAGGAAATAATTAAGTGGTCAGAAATCATTGTTAATCAGTCAATATTCAGTCTGTTTGGTTGCCAAGATGGATGTGAATGCTGCATGAGTAGACCATTGTAAAAGACAGAATCTGAGCTTGTGAACTTTACTTCATTCGGCAGGTCATCGTATAACTTGGCTCCAAAGTACTCAAATGCAGACCTATATAATTAGTACGCGGTGCTTTCAAATGCAGATCTTTCACCCGGCAGGTGAAAGGATAGGTGGTGAGGATGGAATCTCTTGTCACAAATTTGTTACAGGGATAGTTGGGGGCACGTCTGCTTTGACACCTGCAGACTTGCAGTATCATGCTGATATCCCTTCTGCCTGAGAAAGGGGGCAGGCTCAGTTGACTGTGTTTCTCCTCAGTGCTGCTTCTAGGGAGCTTGTTCAGGATTATGGGTAGATAGTTCTGCACACGTTCCACTCTCTTGGTGAGGGTTGCCCTACAGTTGTGCCAGACCACCGAACAATACTCAAGGTAATTAAGATGGTCTATGTACCATGGTGACACGGATGAAAGACAATGTTCAGAACTATACATGGTAAGGAAAGAAGGGGGGAATGGAAATATGGCAGTGAATCAGGGATCGGTGGCTGTTGGCGGTGACCAGTGACCCGGCTGCTAAAGGGTCGGCTAAAAATCTGAAGGTTGCCAGTGCTGGTCCTGTTCACTGCCATTTTTCCTTCCCCCCTTCTTTCCTTACCATGTGTAGTTCCGAATGTTGTCTTTCATTCAGTACCTAAGGTGGTGGAGGAGGACAAAAGAGAAGTAGAGTGTTCTTCTGATCTGGCTTGGGAGCTAGTAACTGGCTCTTCTGATGGCTGCAATTTTACTTAGGCACGTTTTCCACATGTTGTCAACATGGTCATGCCAATGCAAATGTTTGTCAACTGTGACACCTAGGTACTTAACAGACTTCTGCTTTTGTAGCACTGATCTCCCAATCTTCACTTCTACCTGGTCTTCCTGGTGCCATTTTGGTGGCTGCACATTACCATCAACTGTGTCTTCTCCACATTTATCTTTAGTCCATTACACTTAAGCCATTCACAAATACACTCTAGATCTTCTTCAAGCAGCTTACCTACTGTGGTAGGGTCCGGGTTGCTGACATAGATTGAAGTGTCATCAGCATAAAAGGCTGATTGAACAGTGCTGGACAACGGCTGGTAGATCGTTAACAAAGATCAGGTAGAGAAGAGGCCCCTGGATGGATCCTTGTTGTCAACCGTTCGTAACATGTCTCCACTCTGAACAGGCACTGTGGGTGAGGATCCTTTGTCTCCGACCAGTTAGATAGCTAGTGAACCAGATAAGAGCAGTGTCACATACTCCAGTGGCTTCCATCTTCCTGAGGAGAAGAGAGTAGCAAATAGAGTCAACAGCCTTCGACAAATCTATCATGACTGTACCTACGACTTTGCCTTTGTCTTCCAGTCATCGGTACACTTTAGGAGAACATCCTGGGTACAATGTTTTGACTGGAAGTCAGACTGTGCATCACTCAAGAGCTTATTGGACTCCAGGTAGTCAGTTAGCTGGCCAGCAACCACGGATTCTAGCACCTTGTCTAGCACTGGCAGGATGGAAATTGGTCTTAAGCTGTTGAAGTCCCTCTTTCCTCCTGGTCTGGGCACAGGAGTGACATTTGCCTCCTTCCCTTCTGAAGGAAATTTGCCGGTGGTGAGGCTTGCATGTAATAGAGAGGTGATGCTTTGGGCAATGGATGGGGCTACCATGCGCAAGAGTCTGGCTGAGATTCTGTCAGGACCTGTTGCCTTCCCTACATCCAAATTGGATAGTTTCTTCAGTACCTCAGTTTCTGAGTCCTCAGAGAAATGGAAGATTGAACAGCAGGATGCTGGGAAATGAAATGAGTAGTATTTGAAGCATTGGCAGGTGGGATGCTGAAATGATCTGTGAGACTGTTAGCTACAGTGGACTCATCTGGCAGGGTTACTTCGCTGGTGATGTAGTGCCTAAGGGGGGCACTAGCTCTTGTGTGTCTCAATGCTGCATTCAGTTTAGACCAGGCAAGTTTTGTTTTTTTCCTCACCTCTTCAGAGATGGTGATTAAGTGAGATGCTTTGGCTTGTCTGATTTACTGGTTGACCTCTTTTTCGAGTGTCTTGTGATATGGACTTCGGGTGCTGGTGGTAGTAGTAGTTCCTTGACCTCATCAAGGAGTGGACGTCTGCAGTGAGCCAGTCAGTTCTGTTCTTCTTAATTCTGACTTTAACCAAGGGGGCATGCCGGTCAATAACACTCACGTAAAGGTTCTTCCAGGTACTCCACTTTTCATCTATGTCATCTGCTGCAGGGTTGATAGACGCATGGTTAGGGAATGGGAGTTCAAGGAATGTACATTTGATGCAAACACAGCTATCATCACAGGCTTCCAGTTTGGAGTAGGCGTCATCCGACACTTGAGCGCATGTGGTGTGGCACCATAGGTCGCATCTGTCACACTAAATACCCTTCTGACATTGCGTCACTGTTTTTTTGCACCTCACACATGGATACTTGTACTTGGGACCAGGATTTAGCTCTACATCACCCGACAGAAGCAAGTAGAGGAGAATAGTGTCTTGACAGCTTGGAAGGCATTTTCTCACATGTCTCCCATGACTTTCATGTTTTTGGATGTCCAGCATCAGGAGTCGTCTTCAGGCAAAGATAATCCAGCTCTCCACAGGAAAGGGCCAATAGCGAGGAGGGAATCGAGTCATCATCACGTCTGCATGTTCTCTGTCAGCTCTAGAGAATGACCTGAGATTGTCAAATCTGAAGAATAGGACGAGGCAGATTGCCAGTATCCGGAGCACTTTCAACCTTGTTGCCATTTTCTTGTTGACCACATGCTACTCTTCTGGCCATAGCAACTTAGTTGGCAATCCTGACCAATGGTAATAGTGAGTTCCAGAATAGTCTGATACTGTACCTCCCTCAATGTCTTCTGGACAGGACAGTGGCTGCTCACAGCCAGAAATCTCAGCATTACACAACTCGCTCCAGACCAAACACAATGTATATAGGAATGCAGTACCCTATAATTTGTAGCCATTTTGCTGAATCTGAGCGTTAACCTAAACTTTAGAGTGGAATTAGAGGTTAGAGCAGTTCAAAATAGGATTGCATTGTGTTTGTGAAACTTTTGATGTCCCTTTTTCCAGAGGTTATAGTACATACTCTGTATGTATATACCACACCTAACAAGCCTAACAAGCTAGAATGAGTGAATAAAACTGTCACACCTCATTCTTCTTTTATGGTAAATGTCATTGTAATGATTATGTATGTGATTAGCCTTGATGCCTATTCTATTACTACAATTTTTTGCAGAAAAGTATATCATTCCTTGCGATTGCTGCATAAACTTGACAGTAATTCCCTTTGTGAACGAGTAGCCCTTGGAAAGCTGGAAGCTCTCGTGGAAGACAAAGAAAAATTCTGTGAGCCATCTGTGCATTGTTAAGTCAGTATTGCTGCAGCTAGCCGTGGGTGGACTGGTCAATCTACATAATATCAGACAGCATGGTAGTGCTACTGTACTACTGTACACAGACATATACGTACAATCATATGTACATATGTGTATTAGACAGTATGATAGTGATGTCTATGTAAGGATGGCTGTGGTTGTTTGTATACTTTAATACAAACGAATAGTAGCACTATTATCATTGAAGGCTAAAACCAGCAAAAAGGGCTACCCAAGAGGTAGTATCTGTTGCATGCAACACAAGACTAACCTTACTTTCCAGTGAAACTGCGTGCTTTGGCTGAAAACGGCTTTGACGTTTTCAGTGTTTCAGCTTTTTCTTCTTCTGCTTCTCTGACAGCAGTAGTGCACAAACCATAACAAGTAGAATAAAATATTTACCACAGCTTAACGCATCTGCCAACTGGCTGTATTCCTTTGTAGGTTAGAAACCTCCATGGGCAAGTTTCACAAATGAGAGTTTCCAGGCCTTCGAGAGATGTTGCTGTACAATTTAAGAAAACATAATTGAACGCTTTGGCTACAATTGTTCACCTAGTCCTCCTTCAGATTTTATTGAATAGCCTAGAAACACTATTGTATGTCTAATTGGAGGTGCATATGTGGCTAGCCTTGGCCAAAGTTAGCTTGTGCTACATTTGCAGTTGTGCATTTCCCTGCCATTTTAATTACTGCACAGTTGGCTTCCAGTTGCTGTTTCTGTATTCTATTCACAAGTTAGCTCAGACCCTAGGTGCTAGCCCACACCTTGAGATCCAGTGTTACAGAAACAGGGTCTGACACCTGCACCAATGTCCTATTGTTACGAGTGGTTAGTATGTAGCTACAGCTTGGTTTACACACTTTAAAAGGTGCAGAAGCTAGAAATAATAATTTGTACAAAACTAGTAAGGATGTAGGGGTGGCATAAAAATGACAAAATGGAAGTATCTGCTGCTACACAGTGCATTACCAGTGGTCCCTACATACAAGGATGGTGCTACATTCCTGTATGATCCTTCAAGTGAGATTGGCCCTATAGCTCTTTTGTAATTTAACACTCTTATCAACCTTAGATTCAGACTTCTGTTTGTTACCTTGGGCATGCACCACCTGAGGGCTCCATGCTTTTCCTGCCCTCTAGTACTTACTCATATAAGGCTAAAGCATTTACAGTGCATACAAATTCTACATTGTTACTTATTCTGACTCAGATGGGTAGCTGACTAGCTGGGCATCAGTTTAGAAGTTTTAACTTCTACTTTTAATTACTAATGAGGAATCAGTGAAAGCTTTTAGTTCTATTCACCAGTGACTATGATCACATCAAGCTGGCATAGCTTTGATAGCCTCAGATGAAGCATGAATGTGTACATGTTGGAAGTTGGCTGAGGTAAATTTATTAAATAATTATTAGTTATATTAGGCACACAGGGAGTTACTACTGGCAGGGTTGGTTTGAACTTGAATTTGGATGGCCTGCCAGCACATGTTTAGCATTTTTAGAACAGTTGCTCAGGATATTTACGGATGCAATATGTTTATTCTTGTATCACTTTCCTTTCTTCACAGCTGTCAAATTTGATGAGATCAGAGACATGCTTTTTTCAGATCCCTATACGCATTGGCATTGGGATGATTCATGTGGAAGACTAAATCGTGGACAGATTAAAGCACTTATGCATGCAATGGTGAACGAATTCCAGCTCATTCAAGGCCCTCCAGGTACTGCATTATTGCTTTCCTGAATTTTAACTACAACAGCTAGACACTACAATTGCATATCCTATTTCAAAGCACATATGTAATCTTAAATCTCAAAAAGATATATCAATTGCAGCTCCACAGAGGCAGGAAAGAAGTAAGTATGCAAATAGACAGAAATCAAGCTCAGGACCAAGCTGTATTGTTAGTCTCATGAGCCAGACTGTTGCACTATACACTGCGAAACAGTCGGGTCACATGAGCCAGCTTTTTGTCATACAGATCTGTATGGAATACTGTAACATATGTGCAGTACGTGTGAGTGATTAGCTTATGCCTTCATGATCATAGCCTGCAATTTGTGTCTCAAGCTTAGTGTTGGATGGGAAAACGTATGGAATAGGATTGACAGACCATCTGCTGTGTCACTAAGATCGATTTTGTCAGAATCGGAAATAGGTTTCATGCTCCTATGTGTTAATTGGTTGCATAACTTGTATGCTTCGCTCAGTTGATAACAGCTCGCAGTCGTCGCTGTCTTCGGACCAAATGTCTACAGTTGGCTTCAACGGATCATCAATCTCCCAGACACATATAGTGCACTCGATTAGGTGGGATACCTGCTACATGTGAAATGGAACTGTCTTAATTGGCTGTTCTGTAGGCTGCATAATTGTTTGGCCAAGATCCTGGCCACCTTGTGCCACAAAAAGCTAGCTCATGTGACCAGACTGTTTGCATGGGTATTGTGCAACAATTTGGCTCCCAAGACTATCTGTATCATGACATTTCATCAATAACACTACTCAACCAGCAGTGACCATTTGTATTGTGCATCAGTCACTGGATGACTGCCATGCTGCAGCTGAAACCCACGCTGTCAAAGTTAGTGATGGTAAATAGTAATGTGTCTCTTTCTCTTCTACATGCGTGTATGTTCACTAGTGTAGAAGAGACAATGGCACCTTAGTGCATGGAGTGCTAATCACCAATATGAATAATACCGGGCACAAGGCATTTCTGCTAAATACTAGAAGCAGATCATGTAAGGTAAATCTGAGGCAAATTGAGATTCTGGGAGACACCTGGCATTACTGTAAATGAATTCCTTTAAGTTTGCAAGCATGTTGTTTGTATGCTAGCACATGCCACAAGGTGCATCCTTCTTGATACAACACTTTTCAGCCCTGCATACATGCAATCATAATTATTTATGAGTTAAAGTGGTTGAAACATAATAGAACAGCTGTAGTGTCTTTATTCATAATTTGCAAGTTATTGCATTATGGCTAAAAGTGGTCTGCGTGATTTAGAGCATTAATATGTTATATGGTTTAATTGGTATCTTGCTGGTTCCATTTTTGTGCACATGTTTAGCATGTATTAGCATGTATTTTGTTCAATAATGGCTGGCCTCCCAGCTCAAATACTTCTACTGCACTGCACCGGACAGGTGGCAGGATCAATGTACAGAACTGGATGAGTGCAGTGATTTGCTTGCCAATTGTCTGAATCATAGAAAACTTAAGCCTAGATTACACAGTTGTAATGGATCTTTGCATTTGAGCATGCACCTAGTACACTTAAATTTGTGTGTGGCTGTGTGTGTGTGTGTGTGTGTGTGTGTGTGTGTGTGTGTGTGTGTGTGTGTGTGTGTGTGTGTGTGTGTGTGTGTGTGTGTGTGTGTGTTTTGTGTGTGTGTTAACACGTGTGTGTGTGTGTGTATGTGTGTGTGTGTGTGTGTGTGTGTGTGTGTGTGTGTGTGTGTGTGTGTGTGTGTGTGTGTGTGTGTGTGTTGTGTGTGTGTTAACACGTGTGTGTATGTGTGTGTGTGTGTTTGTGTGTGTGAATATGTGTGTTGTGTGTGCATGTATGTGCCTTTATGAGTGCCTGGGCTGTGTCCATATAATTTTGGGTTCATATATTGTGTGCATGAGAGTATTTGTGACCAATTCATAGTATTGTGATAATGATTGCAGAATAGTACTATGTGAAGGGAGATGTCAGCCTCATGTGTTTTAAAGTCAAATTACATTTGATATGCTTTGCTTTTAAGTCACTACATTTGCCATTGTGGAAATCATCTTTCTCTATTGACTGTAGTTTTTTTATGATAGTGTAGTAGCCTCCACTTGGTAACTATGTATATTTATCAACCCTGCAGATAACTATGTGCCGCATGCTGTTTCTTTCAACCTCGTGCATATTTTGCATCACCATAGCTGTAGGATGCAGTCTCATGTCTAACCCCTATTGTGCAATTGCTATACAATAGGGACTGGTCAGACTTGGCAAGGTGTTCAAATGCAGGAGTTTCAATAGACCAAACAAATATTGCACTTTGCAATGTTTGTGGTTGCTAAACCACTTCGATGTTGGACATGGTAACTACCATTGTTCGGGAAGAAGCATTTCTGTCTTTTGAAGGATAATGTGTATGGCAATTACAAGGTTATGGTGTGCTGGAATGCATTCATAGAGAGCGGTGAGATGAAAGAGGTATTTTCACCTGACGATATACGTAGCTATGCACTGCCTAGCGAGTCACATTGTGTTTGAATGCAGCTCCATGCCATCAGTTGTGAGTTCATTCTTTGAGGGAGCCTTCCAATACTCCATGGCTTTTTAGCTCACATACATCTCTCACTCATGTTTGGTACTTTCAGTGGTCATCTATCAGCACTTGGCAACTTTGTGTATGGGTGAACTCAGCAACAGTATTTTTGAATTGTTCCTCCCTGCAAAACAGAACAGTTCATAAGGTGTTCGCTGCATATGGCAGTATACTACTATATAATGATACACTGGCTAGTTCACATCCCTGACTTGTGATTGATGATGTCACTCTTTCTATGCATTCCATGCCAACCTTTGAACATGTTATAAAAGTTTGACCAGATCCATTACTCTTGACCCATTGCACCTTACCTTCTAGTGGAATATGAAGAAGACTTTAATATGTATGTAATTGTAAGCAGTTTGTCATTGGATTCATGTGTCTGTGGCAAGTCATTCAGTGGGCCTATGAATATTTTCTGTTCTGGTCCTTATTATTATATATTGCAATTATCTGGCAAGCAGTATAAATTTATGCTTAAAGCAGTGACTAAAGGGAGCAAGGACAAGCAAAGGAAAGCAGTGTGTGATGCGGATGAGCCAAAATTTCCCCAGCAGTGAAAACGCTCCTGCACAGTATTATTGAGATATTATGAGTACCACTTGAATTTCACTCACAGCAAAACATTTTAGCTCCATATTTTATATGAAACACTTGATTTAATACAGATTTGTACTGCCTTATATACACTTTAAACTTGTGCAGGGTTAAACTTTTGCAGTCTGCAAGTTTTCACGATTTTTGTTCTTGCTTACATGATTGCACAGTCTCAGGCAAGACAGCTAAATCTTTGTCTAGGGTTTCTCAGGATGAAACTTCCACTGATGGTTGCTCATCCACAAAAAACGTGAAAGTTTTAACTCTGCAAAAGTTAACATGGATATGGTATGTATAGGGGGAATATTGCCTAGAGAGAGCTTCTTGCTAAACAGGAGTTTCAGAAGAAATGAAGCCTGCTGTACATTGCTACCTATGGATCTGATATCCACAATTCCAACCTAAAGTTACTTTAGTTGCCATCTCCAAAAGAGTATCATTAACATTTTTGATATAAGAGATTCCCTTCAAACTAGACCCTACGGAGAGGCTTTGTTCACAGAGATTACTACTGTACTGAAGTTGATCCAGGTTATATATATTATGTCTGCCATCAAACCCAGAGAATTACTTAAGGCTTACTTAAGCTCAACAAACAACTCAACAGTAATTAAATAGTATCAAAATTTGACTTGTTCACAAAGTCTTAACAATTTATTTAGTTCTTGCAGCTAATGAATTTTTAAGAACAAATGTAAGCAGGCTGCGCTCGTTCGAAAATGTTAGTTTAGCTTATGTTATTATGCAAAGTTTTGTACTGTTACACATGTTTTTGCTTTCTCGTGCATGCACAAGCAATTGAGAGAGTACCACAGCATGACAGACTTTAAAATGATAAGAATACAAGCATAAAACATGCAGCATAAGAAACAGTACAACAATAGGTTACCTATGATTGCAAGATAGCTTTTTGATACCAGAACCCTTGAGACCTGTGCAGCAGTGAGTCTCTTCAATTAGATTTGAATTTTTTCTAATTTGTTGGTTTACTACTGACCCATGCAGGCACAGGAAAGAGCATTACTGGGGCACACATTGCCTATGCATTTGCCATGTGGAATCGAATGAAAGCTGCTCAGGAGTCAGCAACAACTGATGAATCTGAATGCACAGTCAAAAGTGACACTGAAGCAGATGAGTCAGAGAGCACCACAGAGGATGATGATGCTTCAAGTCTTCCCCCCCTGCAGTGTGTCATATACTGTGGCCCCTCCAATGCATCAGTAGATGTTGTTCTACGTAAGTATATCCTACAGTGTCACTGCCAGTTAATATTTGGGTGATTATATTTAATGCATGTTCATCCTTTGTGTATAGAGCATCTTCATGGCATGGCTGTAAGCTGTGATAACCCCAATGGACTTCGTATTCTGCGTATGTATGGAAAGATGATTGAGACAAGGTATCATGTTGGTCCTTATTATGACCCGAATCTTTATGCACAGATAGATAAGTACCCTATCAGAGAGGATCTTCAGCAGTATGCTTTACATGACTTAGTTCGCACTCAGTCTTCGCAGCATAATAAAATCAATGAAATGGAAGCAAAATTTAAGGATATGCAACGAGATGGGTTGATCTCAACTGCTGATGAAAGATTTGCATATCGTGAAGAGATTAGAAAGGCAGAAGAAGAGATAATCAAAACAGGAAATTTTGATATTGTTCTCTGCACTTGCAATGAAACTTCAGGTTATAGATTTAGAAGGAACATTTCTCCTATTCAATGCATAATTGATGAAGCTGGTATGGCCACAGAGCCCGAGACAATTGTAGCTCTCTCCCAAGCAAGGCAAGCTGTACTAATTGGTGACCATATGCAGCTGCAGCCAGTCGTGATGAGCAAAGTGGCTGAAGAGAGTGGGCTAAAGGTATCCTTGTTTGAAAGATATGCCAATCTTTTTGAAGAAAAGTATCGTGAGAAGTCGTGTACCAATTTTGTTCAGCTTACACAACAATATCGGATGGTGAGCTTCATACACACTAAACATACATAAAGTTATTTACACCGCATATGTTACACTACAAGTTACTTACAGTACATGATTCATGATTCAAATTTAAATGCAGTTGAAGCCAATATGTGAGTTCCCATCTAAAAAGTTCTATGGAAGAAAACTAAAAACTGAAACTCATGATACACCTTTTCCCTTTGACGCCTTTTGGCCAAGTTCATCAGGTTTGTATGAAGTGTTTGCTTTACTGCATTATTCATTTATTGCAAGTGAAATGTATCTTGATCCTGCCACCTTTCTGCTAATGCTGCTACTTAAGGTCCAATTGCTTTCTGCGATGTTGTTGGTTACGAAGAAGAAGCTGAGACTGAGGAGGACATAAAGACATCCAAGAAGAACGAGATGGAAGCTGACAGAGCTGTGAGGGAACACACGTACAGTGATAGGATTACTGTATTATATGTTACGGTCTCTGTTGTGTATGTATGCACACTCTGCAGATTGAAGTTGTCAAAGCTCTCGATGAAGTCACACAATCTAGAGCTGAGATAGCAGTGATCACTCCCTACAAAGCACAGGAAAGGTGTATCATAAAACGATTTAATGGGATGAAGAAAAACTGGAAGGTTAAGACTGTTGATGCTAGCCAAGGTGAAGCAGCTACATAGCTAAACAACTTAATGTATACATATTGGATTATTGGTCACTAGAAAGGGTTTATGTACTTGAATTGCTTGTGCCATTCCAGGTAGTGAAGCGGATTTTGTGGTCCTATCGACAGTTAGATGTAAGCCTCTGGATGAGCTTAAAGATGAAACAGACAGACAGTGGATGATGGACAATTTAGGCCATGTTACTGACAGCCACCGTCTGTGTGTGGCCTTGACTAGGGCCCGGTATGGACTGGTTATTATTGGTGAGTTCCTATATTCCATACATTCCACAAGTGATTTTGTTACATAGCTAACTGTTTATTTGTAAAAATTGCAGGCAATCAAGCCCTTCTCTCTAAGGACCCTATGTGGAAAGAGTTCATTGATCATTGTAAAGAGCGAAAGTATATGGTTTACCGCAATGAAACTCGAAAGTTTCCTCCACAATGGCGAATGAATCAAGTCAGAGCATCAAAGCATCATGAAGTGGGACGGCCACGTGTACGTAAATCACCAGCAAAGCTGTACAGGAAGCCTATTGGGATAACTGAAGAGCAGAAGACAATTATCCGAGAAGTTGAAAAGGACTATCGTGAACAACTGCAGGAGTTATTCGATTTCCTTCTAGTGGAAAGCAAGCAGATATCCAGCCTAACCATAACAGTTACACAACCTACACAAAGCTAGTATAAATTTAAAATGACTGCATGCTATTTGGTAGCCAAGAGTTAACTAAATGTGAGACTGACATATATATATAGCTGGACACTGTTTAGATGTCTTAGTGTTACTGCATAGCACAATTGTAAGGGGAGAGAAGTTACTAAGCAACATTTTGATCAGTTTGTACATGCATCTGTGAACTTTGCAATTATACATATTTATTGTGAAAATTAATATAATGTTATAATGATGCACCAATTAAGAATTGAAAATGGAGGATCTTATTGTACTATAGCTAGTACTTGGGAAGCTCTTCCAGGAGCCCACAATTATACGTCATACATTTTTTTTTTTCATTTTCAGTACATACAATTATTATTATAATAATAATATAATACAAATAGCAGTCCATACAAGCACATTAAGTTTTTTCTGGTTCCATAGCAGATCAAAATGGCCTTGATCTATTCTAAAATTATAACATGAATAATAAAGTATGTCATACATAATAAATTATTAATTATAATAACAATACTCAAACACATGTACATCAGACAGCATCAGTCAATTTGTATTCAGCAGGAAATAATTGAGAACTCCTGCAGTACGTATTTCTGTACAGTACTTTTTGGGTCGGTTGTCCCGCTGGATGGTTGCAATTGGTTATTGGTTATCAATAATTATCAACCAGTGACATTATTATATATGTACGTGACCTTTACTATACCCAATTCTGTTGGCTGACGGTGTGCAGGAGATTCAGGGTATGTGGCAAAGGCGGGTGACTTGAATGACCTACTGGTAGGCATGCGCGGATTATTCCAGCATAATTTTGGGAATAATTGGTCTTAGAAAGAACCAGGCATAATGCGGGAATAATCGGATTAGTTTTACTTCAGGACTATCTAGAAGCCTCTGTTATGTTGAGGTACAACAATTGAACTATATTCTGACAGGCTATATTATATGAATTGCTGTGTTATCTTAACATTTATTGACTTTCTACTGTTGTGTTGTCATATTACGTACTTAATTTCATCAAGTCAAGTATAAGTATAACGAATTATCAAGTGGAAAGTGCAAGCATAATAGGTGAATTTCTGAAGCATAATCGGATGATTCAGTGAGCACTGCACAAAAGCATAATTGGAAAAACTGCGAGCATAATTCGCCCATGCCTACCTACTGGTTGTAACCTGACAGTTTTCTCAGCTGGTCTGGAACACAGGTTACAGAAAATTGTAGCACGCGATCGGTATGAGTCTGTTTAGCCCCTGCGCTGTCTGTTCACTTATTGTGGAGGTGTTGTCCTCCTGGCACAGAAACGTCCCCACCATGCATTGTTAGCCTTTAATCGTCCCGAATACCCTTTATTCCGGTCTTCCTCCTTACAAACGCCGCTGCTTCAACTAGACTTGTAGCCGCCATAATGACGTCACCAGGTCAATAAAGGCGATAACCGATAACCGATTGAATAAAACCGGTCGGGACAACCGACCCAAAAAGTACTGTATATTAATATTGTTATTAACATTATAATCTTTCAGTATTAGTTATAACACCTCCTTAAAGGATGTCGCTGATTTATAAGCATGAGGCCTGAGGGGGGAGTGCATATAAATTAGCGACATCGCGAAATGGAGGTGTTATAAGTGATTCATTTGCTGAACAAAGGGAAGCCCAATGTTAATTGGTTTCTTGCCAAATAAGGAAAGAATTAGGGGAGCGCGGGCGAATCCAATGTATTTTCATTCTTTAGGAGAGCTAGCTAGCGAGGAGTCAAGCGAGTCAGGCAGGCAAAAATGTCCGCATGCTCAAAATTATTTTCAAACACTAGGTTGGAAATCTGGTAGAGGCTCATGGCTACAACATGGATCAACAAAGGTGTTATGGACAAGGACATAGCCTAATGCAAAACGTTTCAACCCAGAGATCTTTGTCAACTGCAGAATACAATATTCGTTTTGATCCGGAGGTCTTTGTGAGCTGCAGAATTCCCTTGTATTCTGCAGTTGACACAATTCTCTGGTTCAAAAATTAATGTCCTGCATTATTTCAAACTTGTGCTACATATCCTGCTCAATAACACTGTACCTTTGTTCAATAGGTTGGAAACCCACCCAAAGGGTGGGTATTCAGCTATATTATAATTATGTATGATTATGATTATATCTGTTTTGAATGATCCATAATCTAAGTCCATACTTTTATAGCATGCATGGAAATGAGCAGCATGAAGTATATAGTTGAGCAGTATTATACACAATCATGCATAAGATAATCAAATAGGCATGCACCTGCAGATATAGCATTTTGCATCTTCTGGTCATGACATGTATAATACACATGACATGCATGAGGTGCACAAGGACTGTGCCAGCCGCATGCAATGATCACAAAATTGAGGATTTGATTGATTTTGATTATTAGGAATACAGTGAGATGTCAGTATAAAGCTAATGGAGAATTGTGTTCATTATCAATGTTCATGCTAATGACATTTAAGAAAATAGGATCTCTACTTTGACAGTTAGTACTGCGCCTGTGCACAGGATTTCACTCACTGACTCCACTATATCCCCCTTTAGGTATATACCAAGCCCAGTGTCACCTCTCTAAGCAATTGCATTGGTTCTTACTGAACCCAGCAGCCAGGATTCTGCTACCTCTGACACTGCACTCCACATGCACTTCCACCTTGACTACTTGAGCGCAACTGACTGCCGCCTCCAGCCGTCCCAGCCCCCTTCCTCTTCACTCAACCTTACTACAGGTACAAAACACAACACAGATTCTGAGGTAACGCCTTACAAAACAAAACTGCACTATTGGTATGTCTTTAGGGGGTATAGCTATATGTTGCTGATAGGCACAATGGCTGTCTGAGAGGCACATGAGATGGGTGATCAGTGAATGTGTGCACGAGAATATCATAAAGGGATCTGCATAGCAGATGGCAAACAAGCTAGCTCCCATGCATGCTGATGTAGACACAACCAAATAGTGTCATATATATGAAATAGACATTTGGTATAATTAATTATAGTCTGCAATGTATTAGTTATATGGATTTCTAAGCATGAGACCATGAGGGCAATCCATATACATCAAATTTAAAAGTGCCGTGAGATAAGTGATGTATATGGCTGAGGTTGCAGCTTTGCACAGATTTCGAGGTTTGCCCGTAACATATACCATGTATATAGGCTTTTATTAAAAAGGTGGACTTCTTTCAGGATGGCAGCTCTCAAGATGTTGCCTTATTATGTTGCATTTTCAAGTGAGGTTAAACTCCTGGAGCAACACTCCAAGGTGCTAGTGAAGTGATTAAGGCTTTGTACAACGTTCTTGACCATCTAGGTTCTTTGTGCTCACTGGATGACTTTCTGAAACAGTGCTTTCCCCACTGCTGCAGTGAGTTTGAGTGCTTCTTGTGTATGAATTAGTGCATGTGCTTGCTGTTTCTCATTGTGCACTGTGTGGACAAGTGCATGGTTCATCTGGCTCGGCTACAGACTGCTTTACATCCTTTAAATCCTGGCTGGGCTTGTTTACAAGATATCATCACGTGGTTGCCATGGCACTGTGATATATATACTGTGGTCAAGAATGGACTGTGGCCTGGGTGGGGCTTGCCTTCACTGGGGGGCCACTTTAAACATGGAATTGATTCAAAACACCGCATAAGTTAGGTATAGCCACACACTAAGATTGGGAGTACCTAAGCATACTCTATTTGACACATACATAGAGATGCAGCTCAGTAATTATTGCACTATGTACACCTCCATGCATGCTGTGGATGCCAAATTAGTAAGGCACAAATGAGTTGAACAAGGCAAATTCGCCATGAGACAAGATGAGACGAGATGGCAGATTCGATAGACTAGTCATGTTGGTTGGCACAAATAGTCTATCAAATCTCAATCCCTGGACAATATATAATTATAGAAATTAAAAAATTTTGTGGCGCAAAAATGGTGCATGTAGGTACACTGCATATGCACACCTACCATAGTAGGAACTTAACTTCTAGAATTAAAGGTAAAACTCTGTGTGAGATTCCTTGGAACGCTGGAACAGGATCACCATATTGATGTGTTCTCAACTGTGGCATGTTCTGGATAAGCAAGCACTTAAGAACAGACCTAAGGTTTGAGCTCACAACTGAACATATGCATACATGATGGAAACTGGCAGGGTATAAGAAATGGATGAATGATGTGTGTAGTTCAGTCAGGTACTTGCACTTGGTGAGGCAGTGGTAGAGTATCATATGCATGGTGTCAAAATGACTAAGGTACAAATCAAAGGTGAGGCACCTGTTTAACTGTGTGACAGTGCTCTGGGTGAGAGATTAGGTTGCTTTGTGACTTAAACAAAGCATGAAACACATACAAAAGATTAAAGTTGTCATGGTTACATCTTGATGGCAGGTCAATGCCTGTGGCAAAGATGGCCTCGCTGACCTCCACTGACTTGAACCGTGTTAGAAACACGAACACACACAAAAACACAGAAGTATCAATACAGTTGATTTCAGGTTGTTTGTTCCATAGCACAAAATGGGAAATTAAGCCGACCAATTGAGTACTTTGTACCCCATGATGACATCAGTGCATGCATGTGCTTCAGATTAGTTATGGTTTTGTGTCTCTGTAATAATTAAAGTTCTTATGTGTTCTTGTAGGGTGCGCACACTGTTTTTGCCACCCTCATTGGCTCTTTTAATTCTCCCTTATACTCCACCTTCTGTGCGTGTGGTCAAGCTCCACATGTCCAATGGCTATGTGCTAACTGGCGGTGCCATCTGTATGGAGCTCCTCACACCCAAGGGGTGGAACAGTGCTTACACAGTTGAGGCTGTCATCTTGCAGATTGCCAGCAGTGGTTCTACCACTGGTGCCTGTTTCATCATTGCCCATTGGCCAACATTTGCCAATTCCTGGCAATGGCAGCTAATAGCAGTCAACAGCTGCTCGATCACTTGTACCTGTTTCTGTGGCATCATTGCCCATTATCCAACACTTCCAATTCTTGGCAATGGCAGTCAACCGCAGCCACCATTGTTAAGGGCAAGGGCAGAATGATAATATATGATCATATAATGTGTGTGTGTGTGTGTGTATGTGTGTGTGTGTGTGTGTGTGTGTGTGTGTGTGTGTGTGTGTGTGTGTGTGTGTGTGTGTGTGTGTGTGTGTGTGTGTGCGTGTGTGTGTGTGTGTATGTGTGTGAAAGTATTGAAAGCACTGCAGCTATTCATGTACATATGTTTGCAGCTTGTTATGTATTGCATAATTATACGTACATACAGTAGGTGATATTCTGTATTTATCTGGATAGAGGACAATGCCTCTAGTTTGTGTCTGCGATGGTTTGACCAAGCCTGTCGACTTTTATGAAAACGTGATTGCCTAATATTGGTCCTATGTACATAGGGCCTGCGTACGCCTTTGTTTGTGGTGGACAGCATAGCTGCCAGTTGAAGTTTGCATATTCCAACTCTTTCCAGAAAGAGATCTTCCAGAAAGAGGTTGCTTGAACCAGAAGATACCTATGCACCCCACATCGTTCATGTAATGCAAGAACATTGCTGATGTAGCAATAACTCCAATAGGTGCACATGTCAAGGACCCAGAGTGTCCTTTCAAGACAATTATCACAGTCAGCATCTAATTGAGACTCGACTTCTATTGTAGAGTAGCTTTGCTGAACTGGCCTCTATTCAGCCGAGTTTCCTTGGGAGTGCCACTGACTAGTAATTGTGCATAGTTGTATGAACAATGCTGAGTTGTATCTATATATCTCTGTCTGCTCACACACGCACACACATGCACACACACACACACACACACACACACACACACACACACACACACACACACACACACACACACACACACACACACGCATGCACACACGCATGCACACATACATGTAGTCCCACTACTCTCTGGCAACAGCTCAACAGGCGTACAAGTCGCTTGTAAAAATCCATGAAAAGAATGGTAAGTTGTACTGCACTGTTTGCGTAATATACCTGTGTGTACTGTACTGTAAGTAAATGTATAATATACGTAAGTAGAGATTGCCATATTATAGTATTTTACAGTATAGTGTTCTCAGTCTCATCATCATGTCAGTTGTGTGTGGTGTTATCTTAGTCAACCTGCCCCTCCCCTCCCCCTCCCCCTCCCCCTTCCCCTCACCACAGGGTGGTAGACCCCTTCCAAGGACGAGGGCTAACTCTGTGAATTGAATTCCAGTCATGCTAACTATTATAATGTGCAATTCTGATTCATTGACAACTACATCCATGTTTATTGTACACCAGTCAAGTATGCAATGTGAAGTGTGTGTCACCGGCCCCATTGTGTGTATGACAAATTAAAGCTATAGCATAATTTTCTATCCTTCCTTTCCATGACACTGTGTATATACAGGCTTTGCAGAATCCATGGTATATGCATGACAGCATTATTATGGGCAGCTTGCGTGTGACGCTCACACTGATAATAATTGGTGTGAGTCATTTGCATCTGTGAGCACACCAGTTATATCAGTGTGATGTTCACTCCAACCAGTTTTGGTGTGAAGGCCACACCCATAATTATAGGAAGGAGTGATCCTCACTATAGTTTAAGCATACATTATTCCACTTCAAATTAAATCTCCAATTTCAAATGCAATCCTAGGCCTTTCTATGCTTGCATGTTACAGCTCTATTACAAACTGGTAATCCAGTCACTATAATTATATAAGAAACATTCATGCATGTAATGAAGTTTTGTATTAAATAATACAAAAAATGATAATGATTGTGAGTTGAATGAGGTACGTAAATGGTGTTGCCAATGCCCACTGGTGTAAATACAGTTTGGGGGGATAGGGGTGGTGCATGCATATGCAAGCTTCTCAGCTTCAGTGTCTCATTGCCTTATCCTTCTGTGGTGTGGGATCAACTGGCCATGGAGAGTCCTCCAGAAAGCACTTAGAAGTGGGCCATGCCTTCACCAGCAGCAGCGGCTTATACTCCCTGCAGGAGAGAAGGGACAATTGGCTTAGCAGGGGAATACAGGACTAGTGGCCAGAGGAATGATGTTGAATGGTTGTCACATGATGAGACCATCTTCATCATGAGATCACACACACACACACACACTCACACATACACATGCACACACATGATTCTTACCATTCAGCTACAATCTACAAAGCATTCCTCAACTATACACTAGCTACAGGTGTATAGGCATAAACAACATTCCCAATGTAAGCTAAGTGATTGTGTCTTCTTCATTGCAGTCACGTAGCCAGATCTGGCTACACGGCACTAATTCTCCGCACACTGTACATGTAGTGCAGAGAGCACCACTAAACAGTTACACACTGTGCAGACATGAATGTGTCGGCAACACATAGTCCAGGGCAACATGACACATGAAATATGAACAAAGATTGAGTAACCAAACATTCATGAGCATACACATGTGCACACATTATATATACACCAACACACAAGGACACCACATGAACATGTGCCAGTACATACACCGTTATGTGTGAACATGTATAGACACAAATGTGTACCTGTAGGTCGCATACAGTCACAGCATTGGTGTGAGCGATAATTGGTGTGATCATCACACCACAGTATTAATAGTGATTAATACATGCACATGACAATGAAACTGAAGAGTTAGAACAATGAGTCCTTATCATAGATATCATGACAGCACACACTGGACAATCTGCAGCTTGTATTTCACTAGCCACATTCATATAATGCGACCCTGCATGGGTTACGATGAGATGCACAATAAAGTGAATCCGATGAGAATGCCATGAACCATCGTAATATTACTCTGCAAACAATGTACCATCCACTACAACTACTCGTCTTCCAATTGCATATTGCAGTCTCTTGCTTCTCTTGAAGAATAGAGATACAAGCATACTATTGTAAAACATACCCTTCCACCCACCCAAGTGCACGCATTAGATATCCCATGCATGTGGCTATATACCATGATATTCACCTGCTGAATGCAAGTGGCACATTTTCCTTCCAAGATCTTCACTACAGTTAGGGGTATCTGTGTGTGGCTGCTATCAATAACCTCGGCCTTAAGACTTCCACATGTTAAATAAATATGACTGTTACCCATCTGTAGCTACAAAAGCTAGTTGGTCTTTATGAGCTCCAGCAGCAGATCTGATGGGAATATATATATATGGCATGTGCTGTGTGCAGTATTTGTACAGGAAATGTACTCGAAATGTTGGGTTGACATTTCCTGTACATTTCCTTTGAACTAATCAAGTCAGTAAAAATAATAATGGGCATTAAGTGCAATATATTGAGTGTTGTCCTGCATTACTCTTAATTTGTAAGGCTGCTTGCATTTAATTGTGTGCAATAGTAGAGAAGAAGGCAGCTGCCTGAGATGATCAATTAGCTCACCTCCCAGGCTCCCCTTCCTTCAGAACTGGCCACACACACACAAACACACACACACACAACACACACACACACACACACACACACACACACACACACACACACACACACACACACACACACACACACACACACACACACACACACACACACACACACACACACACACACACACACACACACACACACACACACACACACACACAACTGGACATATCCCATATGCGTAGCCAGCTCTGAGCTAGCTACCAAGGCTTCAACTACCACTGGACCCTTGGTAGCTAATTGAATACAGTGCAGCCTGTGGCCTAGCCTCGCTAAGCCAGGCCTATTTTATATCTTCCCAATATAAAATAGGCTTGGCTCAGAGATGCTATCTGTGGCCAGTCTACGTACTTTAAATTTGCAGAATGATAACTAGCCTGCGAGAGAAAGGGGCCACCCAAGTCTAGCATGGCGTACCCTGTTGAATTCTTGTGGTAGACAAATGGACCAAAAATCAAGACTTGAGTCCACTCCTCAGCTGAGACTTATGGCAACCGAATTCCTATGGCGTCCGAAACAGATGCAGCGCACCACATCCATGCAGGCGACACAATAATTATCATAACCATCGACAGCCGTAAAATTATACACGGCCACCATATAAGGCGGTTGAGCACGTGTCTACATAACTGTCTTGACTAATCGCTCGCAGTTCAGTCAGCATAGAGCGATTCACCGAGTTTGGACCACTAGCTACTTTTGATGCAGTAGCTAGTATGCTTACAAAGAGAAGGAGTCGCATTCTCTTGATTATAATTATTGGGCTCAGCTGTCTTCTGCTACATGTGCCTCACAGTGATACCGATGAAGGAAACGTGTCTTCCCTTCCATCAGATACCAAACCGACGACTTCCCTTCCATCAGATACCAAACCGACGACTTCCCTTCCATCAGATACCAAACAGCTCTGTCTGAACGTCCTACGGCGAATGCAGAGTTTCAAGCAAAGCCTCCTCAAAGAGTGTGAACACTTGGTAGGTAATTTGCCCATCATTAAGACCTACTTGGAGAGGACTTTAGCATACTTGTCTTGGCATAACAGCGCAACAACGCGGGCAGCGCCCGATAAGCGGACATTGACTTGGAAGTGTCTGCGGCCTCTCATATCGTGCGGTGGATATGGCGACCAGGTTCGTGGAATGGCCTACACCTTTGTTCTCGCTCTCCTAACAGACAGAGTGCTGTACATTCAGTGGCCTAACTTGTACATTACAAAGAGTGAAAATGACGGGAGTACCCACGAAGACAGTAATATGTTTCTTCCCAATGCCATTAATTGGACTGTACCCTCCTTTCTTGCAAACGTTTCTGCTATGCAGTTCATCGACCTTGATGCCTATCATGAGCCAAGTGGTGTATGTGAAGCTCTATACAGCCAGACTCAGCATATTACGTACAACACCATGCACTGGCACCCTACCTGCTTCAGCGAAACTTTGATGGCTAACCATACTGCTTCTTTGGCTTTGAAAGAGTTACTCAAAGCACCAACAGATGCGCTAGAGTTTACTGTTACAGTTACAATACGCCTGCTACTCGAGTACAGCAATGCTGTATACGAGAGAAAGAAAGAGCTCAAGAAAGAATTAGGTATTGGTCCTGATTCCCATTTTGTAGCTATACATATCAGATCTGGGATATTTGCATCTGGTCTGAACGAATCAGAAGCAGCTGGTTATATGGCATTGACATCTAAAATTCAATGGGAGGAGCAGATTGAATGTGCACTGAATAAGTCCAAGGCATTGGGTATAACTGGACCCGTTGCTGTAATATCAGATTCAATGCAATGCAAGCAGTGGGCAAGGAAGAGGTATGGCAACAGAGTGGTAGCAAGTAACATCGCTACAATGCACACTGCTATAGATACAAATTCTTGGTCTGACACAGCGACAATGGAGGAGAAGATAAAACACTATAATTCTGTCCTGGCAAATACAGCTGAGTTGGCATTCATGTCTGATGCTGCAGCGATTGGCATGAGATACAGTGGGATTCCTAGAATTAGCGCCGGGCTGGGGGGACTACCCACTGATGCTATGTTCTGTTGTCCTGTATCCAACTGTGGTACTACTATTCCACTTGTCTTTCCGGGTTCCTAACCAGCCTTGGCTAATTATTATGTCTGGCTTGCAAATCTATGCACTGTTATAGCTATGTATGCATGTATTGCAACACTTTTAACATGTTTAACAGAGTTATAGGTTAACAGACTTGCTCAACACTGTTACACCCAAGTAATGAGTGTATAATTATATTCATAATATCAATATTGATATTCATGGTGCCATGATATACAAACTGTACAAATGTACTGTAGGTTTCCCGCTAGGAACACAATGTTATATGGAAATCATTTCACCCTGGAGCAAGATGAAGGACTGCCCATTGCTATCTTGGCTTGCATGCTGCAAGATGAATAAACACTTCACTTTGCACATACTCTCAGGCATCAATCAAACAGTGGACATTCAGCTGCCTATATATGCACACCGTGTGTGCATGTAGACTTCAGGAAGGTGTACATGTGTGCTTCTGTGTATGCGTGCATGCATACACAAATCATGCACATTGCTGACTTCTGCATGCTACAGAATGAGTAGAATAACTAGTACTAGAATGCAAAACTAGAATGCAGCAGTCACTACACGCATGCAAGCTCATGAGTTAAGCTACTGTACTGCTGTATGTATATTTTTGTGTGCATGCATGTAGTAGAATGAGAATATACTATGAGGTATAATATAATTATGCACAGTTGTATGTTGTTAGTACTGTTCTAGCTATGGTGTAAGTGAAGCATGCAAGCCATGCATTTACAGGCATTTGAACAGAATGGAAGGCATTTTGTGTACAGAAAGCTGATAGTGAAAAGGCATGAGAAGGGATGGAGCCCATGCACTTACTTTGAAATGGTTGTATATATGCAGCCATAGTTGTACTGCAGGTGCAGGTCCTTGCATGTAGGTCAGTATGTTTAGAGAAGACTATGATATCTCTGGGTTTCAAATGTTCTTTGCTGCCCTCAATGTGATTGCTTCAAGTATACCCCTGAGTAGCAATAACTATACCTTAATTACAACCATTCCAAAGTAAGTAGGCTGCCTTTCCGCTGTCAGCTTCCTGTACACAAAATGCCCTTATAATTCATTCCGTTCTCATGCCTCTCTCCTCATGCCATGTACTATGTACGCTATACTAAGGCATACATTAGAAATTCTATAGAAGCATCGCTGGCCAACGCCCATACACAGTGCAGAGAGAAGTTAAGAAGGTGACACACGGAGAACTTAGTAGATGCAGTGCAAATTACAATGCACTTTTAAATAGCCTTGTAATTTAAAATGGTGAACAGCCCTAACGGGTACATGTGTATAATTATAGCTAGCTTGGAAGCTGGCCTGCAAGTTAACATGTAGCATCCGTGTTCATACTTGCTTTGGCTTGCAGTGATGAAAGCTCCTTTGTCCTTAGTGCTCCAGTGCAGCAGTGAGAGCTGTATAAGCAGCCAAACAGCTTGCAATCGTCAATTACTGTGCGAACCTGCCTCTCGTTCCCCTGGGCTTATTTTGGCCTTGATGTTGTGCAAGCATTGCCCAAGTGGCACGTATATACATACTGTACTGCATGCAAGGACCAGTACATGTATGGCTGCATATATACCTGAGAAGCAATATAGCTACCTTTACAACCATTCCAAAGTAAGTGGGCTCCATCTGCTGTCATGCCTTTTCACAATATCAGCTTTCTGTACACAAAATGCCTACTATTCCATTCTTGTGCCTGTAAATGGCTTGCATGCCTCACGTACACCATAGCTAGAGCAGTACTAACAACATACAAATGTGCATGATATATTCCTCACAGTGTATTCTCATTACCACATGCACACACAAATGTATATACAGCAGTATAGTTGCTTAATTCCATAGCTTGCATGCATGTAGTGACTGCTGCATTCTAGTTATTAATTTGTATTCTAGTACTAGTTGAGGGCTATAGCTGTTGCATGCACAGATCAATAATTATAGAGATGATTGGGTACATATTCTATTGATTTTGATAATTGCATAACTATTCAATATCATATGAATTAATAGAAATGCGATAGTAAAATGGACACAATATTGACTAGAATTGAGTTTAATAACAAGCTTATGCTAATTCATCTTCACCTCTACAGTTAGTGCAGTGTTTGTGTACAGTGTTTCTCTCACTGTCTCCACTAACACTTCTGGTACTAACACCAGCATCACTTCTCTGAGTGATGGGCTCTTACTGAACCCAGCACCCAGGGCTCTGCTAGCTCTTGCACTGAGGCCCACATTCACCTCCGCCTTGACCACTTGAGCACCACTGGCATGGTTGCCTCCTCCAGCTGTGCCCAGTCCTCCTTGCTCATGCAACTTCCCCTGTAGGTACAAAAGACAATACAGGGGTGTTGAGGTGCATGACAGTGCCTTACAAATTGCAACAACAATGCAATGACCACTGTGCTATTGGTATGGGAGGGGAGGTAGTCTTGTGACCCAGCCCAACATAGGTGCAAGGTCTACGTAGCATGCTTGCTCAATAGTTTGATACTACTCCTAGTGTGCTTACCAACATCTAGTTTAAGAGCCCATATCTCTAACCTGCGCTAGCCATGGATATAGGGTAGAGTGGGTATTCAACGTGCTTGTGTACCTAGGCCCACGAAAGCTGCACGGTTTGACAGTTGCTCAATAGTATCAAATCACCCATGGAACAATTGTGCAGATGCTGGCAAGCGGCCCCATCTTGGGAATGTTGAAATTCTCACATGCACTTGCTCAGAAAACGTGAGAATTTGATGTTTGATGTATGTGATGTGTGTTAGATCAGATGGAGGTGAACACTGCTCTGTGTGAAGCAGCACTGAAGGCTAGTTTTGTAGGTTGACTCTTTGCAGCACCAGATACACTGCGTTGGCATCATACCATGCATGATATACTGTACATATATACCAAAAGGCTTCAAGTAATTAAAATACTACATGTGCATGGCAGACCATGCACCATTTAGTGGTCTAGCTCATGAGAAGGTAGGTAGTTTGCTGATGAATACACCCTGCCTGGCTGGTGAGTGAATGTGCGAGAGTACAATAAAGGGACCTTGAGGCTGGCATACCACAGCCGATGTTGACAAGTTGGACAGGGCGTAGCATACTGTAAAAGGTATGATACAGAACATTTCAGCCACAGAGGCCTTCTTCAGCTGCCAGCCTAATTGTTGAATAAGACCTCTGAATGTTTGTATAGTGTGGGGTGTGAGCAGTGTGGGGTGTGCAGTGTGGGGAGTGTACAGTGTGGGGGGTGTACAGTGTGGGGTGTGTACAGTGTGGGGTGTGTACAGTGTGAGAAGTGTACAGTGTGGGGTGTGCACAGTTTGGGGTGTGTACAGTGTGTGGTGTGTACATTGTGGGGTGAGTACAGTGTGGGGTGTGTACAGTTTTGGGTGTGTACTGTGTGTGGTGTGTACAGTGTGTGGTGTGTACAGTGTGGGGTGTGTACAGTGTGGTGTGTACAGTGTGGGGTGTATACAGTGTGGGGTGTGTACAGTGATGGGTGTATACAGTGTGGGGTGTGTACAGTGTGGGGTGTGTACAGTGTGGGGTGTGTACAGTGTGGGGTGTGTACAGTGTGGGGTGTGTACAGTGTGGGGTGTGTACAGTGTGGGGCGTGTACAGTGTGGGGTGTGTACAGTGTGGGGTGTGTACAGTTTTGGGTGTGTACTGTGTGTGGTGTGTACAGTGTGTGGTGTGTACAGTGTGGGGTGTGTACAGTGTGGTGTGTACAGTGTGGGGTGTATACAGTGTGGGGTGTGTACAGTGATGGGTGTATACAGTGTGGGGTGTGTACAGTGTGGGGTGTGTACAGTGTGGGGTGTGTACAGTGTGGGGTGTGTACAGTGTGGGGTGTGTACAGTGTGGTATGTGTACAGTGTGGGGTGTATACAGTGTGGGGTGTGTACAGTGTGGGGTGTGTACAGTGTGGGGTGTGTACAGTGTGGGGTGTGTACAGTGTGGGGTGTGTACAGTGTGGGATGTGTACAGTGTGGGGTGTATACAGTGTGGGGTGTGTACAGTGATGGGTGTATACAGTGTGGGGTGTGTACAGTGTGGGGTGTGTACAGTGTGGGGTGTGTACAGTGTGGGGTGTGTACAGTGTGGGGTGTGTACAGTGTGGGGTGTGTACAGTGTGGGGCGTGTACAGTGTGGGGTGTGTACAGTGTGGGGTGTGTACAGTTTTGGGTGTGTACTGTGTGTGGTGTGTACAGTGTGTGGTGTGTACAGTGTGGGGTGTGTACAGTGTGGTGTGTACAGTGTGGGGTGTATACAGTGTGGGGTGTGTACAGTGATGGGTGTATACAGTGTGGGGTGTGTACAGTGTGGGGTGTGTACAGTGTGGGGTGTGTACAGTGTGGGGTGTGTACAGTGTGGGGTGTGTACAGTGTGGTATGTGTACAGTGTGGGGTGTATACAGTGTGGGGTGTGTACAGTGTGGGGTGTGTACAGTGTGGGGTGTGTACAGTGTGGGGTGTGTACAGTGTGGGGTGTGTACAGTGTGGGATGTGTACAGTGTGGGGTGTATACAGTGTGGGGTGTGTACAGTGTGGGGTGTGTACAGTGTGGGATGTGTACAGTGTGGGGTGTATACAGTGTGGGGTGTGTACAGTGTGGGGTGTGTACAGTGTGGGGCGTGTACAGTGTGGGCGTGTACAGTGTGGGGTGTGTACAGTGTGGGGCGTGTACAGTGTGGGGCGTGTACAGTGTGGGGTGTGTATAGTGTGGGGTGTATACAGTGTGGGATGTGTACAGTGTGGGGTGTGTACAGTGTGTGGTGTATACAGTGTGGGGTGTGTACAGTGTGGGGTGTGTACAGTGTAGGGTGTGTACAGTGTGAGGTGTGTACAGTGTGTGGTGTATACAGTGTGGGGTGTGTACAGTGTGGGGTGTGTACAGTGTGGGATGTGTACAGTGTGGGGTGTATACAGTGTGGGGTGTGTACAGTGTGGGGTGTGTACAGTGTGGGATGTGTACAGTGTGGGGTGTATACAGTGTGGGGTGTGTACAGTGTGGGGTGTGTACAGTGTGGGGCGTGTACAGTGTGGGCGTGTACAGTGTGGGGTGTGTACAGTGTGTGGTGTATACAGTGTGGGGTGTGTACAGTGTGGGGTGTGTACAGTGTAGGGTGTGTACAGTGTGAGGTGTGTACAGTGTGTGGTGTGTACAGTGTGGGATGTGTACAGTGTGGGGTGTGTACAGTGTAGGGTGTGTACAGTGTGGGGTGTGTATAGTGTGAGGTGTGTACAGTGTGTGGTGTATACAGTGTGGGGTGTGTACAGTGTGTGGTGTATACAGTGTGGGGTGTGTACAGTATGGGGTGTGTACAGTGTGGGGTGTGCACAGTTTTGGGTGTGTACAGTGTGTGGTGTATACAGTGTGGGGTGTGTACAGTGTGGGGTGTGTACAGTGTGGGGTGTGTATAGTGTGGGGTGTGTACACACATCATCCTCATACAAGAGAGTTAACTGCAGAGCCCATAGACTACACTGGCATGCTACAGCCACACCAACACTGCATGTAGTTATCAAAACTCACTTGAGGCAGCTGCTTGAGGTGTGACAACATGCAACTGAACCCAACAGCTCGCCACACAGCCCTGACTGCACTGTAAAATGCCTTAGAATTAGAAACAAGACAGCCCCTGCTAACATGTAACGGAGATCTTCTCCCTCTTCACATTCACAGGACACCTTCCCTTATACTCCACCATTTGTGCGTGTGGTCAAGCCCCACATGTCCAATGGCTATGTGCTAACTGGTGGTGCCATCTGTATGGAGCTCCTCACACCCAAGGGGTGGAACAGTGCTTACACAGTTGAGGCTGTCATCTTGCAGATTGCAGCCACCTTTGTTAAGGGCAAGGGCAGGATCATCTTTGGGTCCAGCAGCAAGGTACGTAGGGGGCTGTAGCAATGTATGTGCATAGTGGAGCTCACCACAGATGAATGTATTATCATATAGTGTGTGCGCGCGTGTGTGTGTGTGTGTGTGTGTGTGTGTGTGTGTGTGTGTGTGTGTGTGTGTGTGTGTGTGTGTGTGTGTGTGTGTGTGTGTGCGTGCGTGTATGTGTGTTGTGTGTGTGAAAGTATTGAAAGCATTTGGCTACGTATGTGTGGACCACTGCACCGCACTGCAGCCTGTTATGTATTGCATAATTATACATACCTAAGTGATATTCTGTATTCATCTGGATAGAGGACAGTGCCTCTAGATTGTGTCTGTGATGATTTGACCAAGCCTGTTGGCTTTTGTATGAAAAACTGATTGACTAGCATTGGTCCTACATACATAAAGCCTGCGTATGCCGTTGTTTGTAGTGGACAGCATAGCCGCCAGTCAATGGTTACTGTTTCCAGAAAGAGAGCTTTCTGAGAGGTTGCTTGAACCAGAAGATACCTATGCACCCCACATCTTTCATGTAATGCAAGAACATTGCTGATGTAGCAATACCTCCAATAGGTGTACATGTCAAGAACCCAGTGTGTCCTTTCAAGACAATTATCACAGTCAGCATCTAATTGAGACTCGACTTCTATTGTAGAGTAGCTTTGCTGAACTGGCCTCTATTCAGCCGAGTTTCCTTGGGAGTGCCACTGACTAGTAATTGTGCATAGTTGTATGAACAGTGCTGAGTTGTATCTATATGTATCTGTCTGCTCAGACACAGACACACACACACACACACACACACACACACACACACACACACACACACACACACACACACACACACACACACACACACACACACACACACACACACATGCATGCACATGCACACATGTAGTCCCACTACTCCCTGGCAACAGCTCAACAGGCCTACAAGTCGCTTATAAAAATCCATGAATAGAATGATAAGTTGTACTGCACTGTTTGCGTAATATACCTGTGTGTACTGCACTGTAAGTAAATGTATAATATAAGTAGAGATTGCCATATTATAGTATTGTACAGTATAGTGTTCTCAGTCTCATCATCATGTCAGTTGTGAGTGGTGTTATCTTAGTCAACCTGCTCCTTCCCTCCCCCTCCCCCTCCCCCTTCCCCTCACCACAGGGTGGTACACCCCTTCTAAGGACGAGGGCTAACTCTGTGAATTGAATTCCAGTCATGCTAACTATTATAATGTGCAATTCTGATTCATTGACAACTACATCCATGTTTATTGTACACCAGTCAAGTATGCAATGTGAAGTGTGTGTCACCGGCCCCATTGTGTGTATGGCAAAAAGCTATAGCATAATTTTCTATCCTTCCTTTCCATGACACTGTGTATATACAGGCTTTGCAATATCCACAGTATATGCATGACAGCATTATTATGGACAGCTTATGTGTGACGCTCACACTGATAATAATTGGCGTGAGTCATTTGCATCTGTGAGCACACCAGTTATATCAGTGTGATGTTCACTCCAACCAGTTTTGGTGTGAAGGCCACACACATAATTATAGGAAGGAGTGATCCTCACCATAGAGGACAAGGGGAATTATTGAGCAACACGTAGCGGAGAAAAATAGATAGAAATCAATGTAATACGTTTCGACCACGAAGGTCTTCAATATGAGTGATTGGCTTTATATAGCAACCAGGTTGCTATATAAAGCCAATCACTCATATTTCTCCAGTTTTGTAACTGATGAAGACTTTCGTGGTCGAAACGTATTACATTGATTTCCATCTATTTTTCTCCGCTACGTGTTGCTCAACAACTCCCCTTGTCCTCTCAATGCCGTAGCTATGAGCCTCTACCAAATTAGCCTCACTATAGTTTAAGCATACATTATTCCACTTCAAATGCAACCCTAGGCCTTTCTATGCTTGCATGTTACAGCTGTATTACAAACTGGTAATCCAGTCACTATAATTATATAAGAAACATTCATGCATGTAATGCAGAACATGCATATGACACAAATGTGTACCTGTAGGTCGCATACAGTCACACCATTGGCGAGCAATAATTGGTGTGATCATCACACAACAGTTTTAACAGTGATTAGTACATGCCCATGACAATGAAACTGAAGAGTTAGAACAATGAGTCCTTATTATGGATATCATGATAGCACACACTGGACAATCTGCAGCTTGTATTTCACTAGCCACATTCATATAATGCGACCCTGCATGGGTTATGATGAGATGCACAATAAAGTGGATCCAATGAGAATGCCATGAACCATTGTCGCATTACTCTGCAAACAATGTACCATCCACTACAACTACTCGTCTTCCAATTGCATATTGCAGTCTCTTGCTTCTCTTGAAGAATAGAGATACAAGCATACCATTGTAAAACATACCCTTCCACCCACCCAAGTGCACGCATTAGATATCTCACGCATGTGGCTATATACCATGATATTCACCTGCTGAATGCAAGTGACACATTTTCCTTGAAGATCTTCACTACAGTTAGGGGTATCTATGTGTGGCTGCTATCAATAACCTTGGCCTCAAGATTTCCACATGTTAAATAAATATGTTATACACCCATCTGTTGCTACAAAAGCTAGATGGTCTTAATGAGCTCCAGCGGCAGATGGGAATATGGCATGTGCTGTGTGTAGTATTTGTACAGGAAATGTACTCGAAATGTTGGGTTGACATTTCCTGTACATTTCCTTTGAACTAATCAAGTCAGTAAAAATAATAATGGGCATTAAGTGCAGTATATTGAGTGTTGTCCTGCATTACTCTTAATTTGTAAGGCTGCTTGCATTCAAATGTGTGCATTAGTAGAGAAGAAGGCAGCTGGCTTAGATGATCAATTAGCTCACCTCCCAGGCTCCCCTTTCTTCAAAACTGGCCACAAACACACACACACACACACACACACACACACACACACACACACACACAACACACACACACACACACACACACACACACACACACACACACACACACACACATGCACACACACACGCACACACATGCACACACACACACACACACACATGCACACACACACACACACACACACACACACACACACACACACACACACAATACTCACACATATGCATCTCTAGATAACTAGAATAAATTATAATTTTCTACAAAAAATAGTAAGGATGTAGGGATGGCACAAAAACTACAGAAACAAGTATAGGTTGGAGCATTAACCATGGTCCCTACATGCAAGAATGTCACACCATATGTCTTATGTTGGAGACATGCATGGGGTGACATGGTTGCATGCAATGCATGTGAGCTTTGGTTCCATTCCAAGTATGTTGGCCTGCAAACAATGCCAACTTCAGACGAACAGGAGCAGCTAGACATCGCTTTGCCTATAAACGGCCAACCGGATCGTCAGGGCTGAAGTAGTGCGTCAACGTGTACCATCTGAGCAGAAATCGCTCCACCTACATAGTACGTAAACCCAAAGGAAATCATGACGGGGACATGATTCGGCAATGACCATTTTGCTGATAACCGTCTGGGGGTTCCAAAAACGGTAAGAAAAGTTGCCGAAATGGTCCGGGGGGATAGGTTTGGGGGGGGGGGGGGCAATATCAGCATGACAGACTCTTGAATACAGTGCAGCCTGTGGCCTAGGATAACTTCCTGCAAACCACAAGATGGGCGGCATCAACCCGCTGAAAACCAGACTCCCTGTTACCTCAATTAGCAGCCACAGCGAGTTTGACGCCGATGGTGCAAGAAACGTGTGTGCGCATAGTGAACACACAGACAGACAGACACTCTCAGCTTTATTATTTTAGACTAGCAGAGTGACCTGCCTTCGGCGAGCTATGGCGCCCGACGCCTGTCCCCCAATGCCTTCAGCAACCATGTTACTGCTACAGCTCAAAATGATGATTATTGGTTTAAATTCAAACGTGGGATGACAGCGAATCAAGGGAACGATACTTAGAAAATGGCTGTCGTCCGCCAAGGAAAAAGCGGAAATAAATGGATAACTCTCCGTGAACCACAAGACGGGTGATGTCAACCCCGCTATAACCTGACCCTTGGTGCCCCCAACGACCACAGTGAGTTTGAGAGCAACGGAGCAAGAAACGCGCGTGCGTATCGCGAACACACACACACACAGACAGACAATTTCGGCTTTATATATTAGATATACTGTATGTTGATTGATTGATTGATTGATTAATTATTATTTGTCAACAGGGAGCTGCAACCACAGGATTAGATTTTCATGCAGGCCCTGGCACACAGCTACATCACAAAGAAAGCATATGATAAATAGAACATGCGACATGCATATTGTCAATAAACGGAATGGTAAAAAAGAAAATGAAGCAATGTCAGTTCAATGTACAGTACACACATTGTATTAATCACTCCATGCATCATTACAGCGCACAGAGCCACTCTCCACCACTCCATTGTTGCACAACCACATCACACTGTCCCTGTCCCACCCCATGCACCCCACCTCAAGCCACCCATCCCAGGTAGCTATATATGTAGCCAGACTGCCATTTTGTTCAGACTTCATCTTAATTTTCAAAAGATGGTATGGAATTCCAGAAGCTGGGTAGGGACAGGCTAATGAGCCGACACCTATGAAAACTGAGTGGCTGCTTACATAATTATCACTCCTCAGCTGAGACAATATAAATTTTTAGCCCCGTTTACACTAGCAAGTTAAACCGGTTTGGAATGCGAATTAACTAAATCCGGTTTAAGTGTAAACGCGCTAATGCGGATAGCAAACCGGTTTAACTAAACCGCTTTGCGAGGTGGTTTAGAAACCGGTTTATAGCGAATTTATGCAACCTTGCAACAGTTCCCGCACCATGGGCAGTCGTTACCTAGGATACAGATTGGTACTGTACACACTTATTATATGTCGCCCTGTTCGTATCCTAGGTAACGACTACCCAGGTATGGGAACTCTTGCAAGGTTGCATAAATCTGCTGTAATTAATTCAGTTGTCAGTGTAAACGCCGTAATCCGGTTAACGCGTCACTATGACGTACTCTGGTGCACGTGATGTTACCCCGCGGGAGTCCCGTGAAGTTTAAAGAGACTCGTAGCCACGTAGTGTGAGATGACGACAAGAGGACAGACGTGGAGCGAAGAAGAAGTGCGCGCTTATCTCTCCCTATGGGCGGAAGACCACATACAAAAGCAGCTAGATGGTGTTCACAGAAACAAACCCATTTATGTGGAAATAGCAGAGAAGATGCATGAGCAAGGACATATGAGAGATTATAAGCAGTGCTGGGAGAAATTGAAGAATTTAAAGACAGAATACAAGAAAGTCAAGGATGAGAACAACAGAAGTGGGCATGGGTTGACTACGTGGAAGTTTATGGAGGAAATGGATGGGGTACTAGGCACCAGGCACACCACCCATCCTACTGGAATACTTGAAAGTATGCCAGGGACCAGCAGAGAGCACGAAGAGGACAGTGAATCTGAAAATGAGAGTGAAAGCAGCATCATATCACCATCAGCAACAGTTGCATCAACCAGTGGGAGCAGCAATGAGGTTGTACCTGAAAGACCCGGAGTGGCATCAGGAGATACTGGGAACTCGGGCAGTAGTTCTAAGCGGGCACCAGAGAGTACTTCTGATCACAGTCCTGCTTGAAAGAAGGGTAAAATTACAAAGAAGGACAGTGCCCTGGAGAAAGCACTAATGAAGATGATGTCATCATTTGCAGCTCATGAGCAGGCTGCTGAAGAAAGATTCATCAAGAGGGAAGAAGAATACAGAAAAGAAGAGAGTGCACACGAAGAACACATGATGCATATGATGATGCTTGCATTACATCATCCCCACCAGTTCCACAGTATGCTACAAGTTATCCTCCCTATATAGCCAGAGCTACATCTATGTATCCCCATAACCATGGAGGAATGGTATCGCCACCTCTTCCCCAATCATATGATGCCGAGATAGAGTTAAATATCCTGGCATCTGGTGTCAAATGACCATTATCAGTAAAGGGTTTCATAAGCCAAGGTAGAAGTGGGTACGCAGGGTCTCCTAATATTACCAAGGGGACTTCAACTCCATTAATGGTCCTGTGTGTACTGGGGACAAGTGTTCCATTCTGCCCCTTAAAGTAAAGATCCGAGTTTTTCAGGACCCGAGCATCATGAACCGAGCCTGGCCACCCGATGTAGATGTCAGTGAAACAGTATCGGTGGTCAGCAACAGCTTGCATGAGAACAGAATGACAACCTTTTCGATTGTAGTAATCCTTAGCACACTCCGGAGGTGCCAGTATTGGGATGTGTGTTCTATCAATAGCACCAATGCACTGGGGGAATCCACACCTATTCTCAAACCCACTAACAACTTCATCTAACCTATCACCAGACGGAAACTTCACATACTTTGTTAGTAACACATTGACAATGGCTTGGCAAGCATCATTCACTATATGACACAGACAGTCCCTTTTGCTACCCCAAACATGTGTCCAACACTGCGGTAATCTCCATTGGTGGCTAAACGCCACAATGTAATAGCCACCCTCTTCTCTACACTCACTGCATATCGGAACCTTGTTTCTTGCTTTATTATCTCTGGTCGCAATTCATTGCATAAGTAGCGAAACGTTGTGTGGCTCATCCGGAAATTTGCCCTCCACTGTTCATCACTGAAAGAAGTTAGCACAATCCGGTCCCACCAATGACCGCTCCTCTCCTTCACCCAAACGTTCCTTTCAACGATAAAACGGTTCTGAAAGAAAATTACCCCCAACATGGCCAGAACAAGTTTGAGGCGACGTCTCTGCTGTTGCTGGCGAAAGCGCTGTACTCTCAGCCTTCTACTGGCTACTCTCCGTCGACGGAGGTGACGCGTGGCGAGCAACAGAGGCGACACACGTCTTCCAGACATCACCTTCGCAACGCGCGGGTAAAGCGCGCAAATGCCAACGTAGAATGTAAGATGTCTGCCTCTGTTAGAAGCGTCTTAACTCTGTTGTTGTCCAGCGACACCTCTACCAACGGAGAAAACGTCTCGAGTACAACTGCGTCTCGCTGGCAGTCCGAGGCTAATCTAGCTCTACCACTAAACCGATTTACTCTAGTGTAAACGCACGTGACACAGGGTCGAAACCGATTTAATTAAACCAATTTCGACCCGCTTCGCGCTAGTGTAAACGGGGCTAATATAATTAAGCTTAGACAACCATATAAGGCGTCGATAGGTGTAGAAACTGTCTTGACTCATCGCTCGCAGTTTAGTCAGTGTAGAGCGATTCACCAATCGCAAATTTGGACCGCTAGCTAGCTACCATTGATACAGTAGCTAGTATGCTTACAAATAGAAGGAGGCCCCTTCTCTTGATTTTAATTATTGGGCTCAGTTGTCTTCTGCTCCTGAAGGGCTTTTCATATGTGCCTCGCAGTGATACCGTACCGTCCGCCTACGTACCAAAGGCCGATGGAGGAAACGTGCCTTCCCTTCCATCAGAGACCAAACGGGCGACTTCCCTTCCATCAGAGACCAACCAGGAGCCACTCACTGATCAGCAACTCTGTCTGAACGTCCTACGGCGAACACAGAGTTTCAAGCAAAGCCTCCTCAAAGAGTGTGAACACTTGGTAGGTAATTTGCCCATCATTAAGACCTACTTGGAGAGGACTTTAACATACTTGTCTTGGCATAACAGCGCAACAACGCGGGCAGCGCCCGATAAGCGGACATTGACTTGGAAGTGTCTGCGGCCTCTCATATGGTGCGGTGGATATGGCGACCAGGTTCGTGGAATGGCCTACACCTTTGTTCTCGCTCTTCTAACAGACAGAGTGCTGTACATTCAGTGGCCTAACTTGTACATTGCAAAGAGTGAAAATGACGGGAGTACCCACGAAGACAGTAATATGTTTGTTCCCAATGCCATTAATTGGACTGTACCCTCCTTTCTTTCAAACGTTTCTGCTATGCAGTTCATCGACCTTGATGCCTATCATGAGCCAAGTGGTGTATGTGAAGCTCTATACAGCCAGACTCAGCATATTACATACAACACCATGCACTGGCACCCTACCTGCTTCAGCGAAACTTTGATGGCTAACCATACTGCTTCTTTGGCTTTGAAAGAGTTACTCAAAGCACCGACAGATGCGCTAGAGTTTTCTGTTACAGTTACAATACGCCTGCTACTCAAGTACAGCAATGCTGTGTACGAGAGAAAGAAAGAGCTCAAGAAAGAATTAGGTATTGGTCCTGATTCCCATTTTGTAGCTATACATATCAGATCTGGGATATTTGCATCTGGTGTGGATGAATCAAAGTCAGGTAGTTATATGACATCTGAAATTCAATGGGAGGAGCAGATTGAATGTGCACTGAATAAGTCCAAGGCATTGGGTATAACTGGACCCGTTGCTGTAATATCAGATTCAACGCAATGCAAGCAGTGGGCAAGGAAGAGGTATGGGAACAAAGTGATAGCAAGTGACATTGCTACAATGCACATTGCTAAAGATCCAAATTCTTGGACTGACACAGCAACAATGAAGAAGAAGATAAAGCGCTATAATTCTGTCCTGGCAAATACAGCTGAGTTGGCATTCATGTCTGATGCTGCAGCGATTGGCATGAGAGGCAGTGGGTTTCCTAGAATTAGCGCCTGGCTGGGGGGACTACCCACTGATGCTATGTTCTGTTGTCCTGTAGCCAACTGTGGTACTACTGTTGCACTTGTCCTTCCGGGTTCCTAACCATGCACTCTTGGCTAATTGTCATGTATGGCTTGCAAATCTATACACTGCATGTAGCTATGCATGCATGTATAGCAACACCTATTATAGCTGTAGTAATGCAGATCAACCACTTGTGTGACATAATGCTATAGATATCAGACACGCACATAGACAGCATACACTACTGTGCTGTCTATGTAGGGATGGCCGTGCAAGTAGTTGCTTGTATATGCTGTAATGCATGCAAACGAAAAGTATAGCTATATTGTCGTATAGGGCTTAAAACCGGCACAGAAAACTATCCAAGAGTAAGTATCTGTTGCATACAACGCATGACTATATAGCTAACCTTGCTTTCCAGCAGCATAAATGTGTGCCCTGGTAGAAAACAATGTCAACATTTTTTGTGTCTCGTCATTTTTTTCTCAGAAATCAGTATAGCGTACGAACCATAGCGAGTACGATAAAATGTTTACGCTGCTTTCCACTGGCTAGCTATATATTCATTTGTAGGTTAGCTATTATGAAACCTCCGAGAGCAAGTTGCACAAATGAGGATTTCATGGCGCGTGGCCTTGGGAAGGCCTGCATGGCCTTCTAACGATATTCCGTGATTCAATTCGTGACCATGGAGCAGGATTCTGGTATATTTGCCAATTGCAAGTTAGGCATCACTGGCCGTACCCCTCTCTAGGGACAGGTACAGTACAGTTATTGCTACAGACCCTTACAGCCCGTTGACACTACGCGGTGGAACGGTGCTGTTCGGCGAACCGTGCATGTCGTATCGTTCCGTACCAACGTAGCGTATAAATCTGGTATTAGTATATATGTAGTGTAAACGGGCGTGCATGCGGAACGGTTCCACCTCGGGTAGGTGGCCCAAACAGGTCTAAGACCGTTTCCGGAACCGTTCCGTTCGCTAGTGTAGACGAAACCGCTCCTGTGGAACGGTTCTCACCACTTGTCTCGCACGTGGTCGGGCAATTGCCGTGCACGTAGAAACCTACAGTTCTTCTGTAGCTGTCCGTATCACGCTCTGCGGGCTGCAATACGTCGTCCAGAACGCTCCAGAAACGATCCGTTCGCTAGTCTAACTATGCAAAAACTGTACAAACTAGTGTACAAAATTCCTTTAGAATTAAAAGGGATTTTTAATTAGGAATGGCCAGTAGAAAAAGCATAGAAACAAGCAACAGTACCTCAACACCATGATGAACACCATTTCCGTGAAGTTCACTCTGCATTCCTACTGTCCTTGCAGCTACATGGGACTAATTAGCTAGCCATTTGGGTCCATGCCACAAGGAAATTAGGAATGCAGAGTGAACTTCACGGAAATGTTGTGGTGTTGAGGTACTGTTGCTTGTTTCTATGCTTTTTCTACTGCCCATTCCTAAATCCCTTTTAATTCTAAAGGAATGTTTGTACACTAGTTTGTACAGTTTTTGCATATCAAATGGACTATGGCTACATCAGATTAGTACTTAAGCTGAGTAATACCCCTTGAGTTCCTTAAAGTAGATGAAGACTGCGCAGAAGATCGAGTACAGTTATGCCACTTTAGATGTACCGGCTGTCGTGCGTAGTTCAGATGATCTATGGTTACGGTAACGCAACAAAATGGCGGCATCGGGGTATCTTAATACACGGGGGGGGGACAAGTTTCCTACCCGCTCTAGTTCTGTACTTATCGGATTGCCACTGGCGCCCAGATCCTAGTCCTCCGCGTATGCATGTAAGTCGTCTTAGAAAATGGGGTCAATAGGTGCCCTGTGTCGTGCGCTAGGAGCGCGCAAAAATTCTGTGGGAAGGAGAATAATATGAAAAGAACAAATGGGGTACGAGCAGTCTATGACGCTTTTCTCTTACGTGAACTCCAGGTTACCTTTGGGTGCGCTGCCGACTTCAATACATCCAAAGAAACCTATCCGTGGCCTTAAATTGTTCTTTGCCACCGCCGTTTGGCTAGTTCCGTCGAAGCGCGCTAATACATTGAGAGAGGAGACGCCATTTTGAACCGGGCACATTCCTAAATAGGCGTCACGAACGTGACGTCTGATAGAAGCAGACAGACCCGCCGGAAGGGCGGGTCTCTCCGCGTGTTCGGCGTATGCCAGCTGGTCAGACACAGGCTGGTAATGCCATTGCTACTCAGGTCCCAGCTAGTAATGCACTGGCTGGTCATGCATGCTCTGGCAAAGGATAGTCCAGGCTGGCCAGTGTGACTGACCTACCATGTGTGCATGCAATCTATATGGAAGATCACCGTAGACAAACAACGGATAGTTGTAAGAAGCTGATAGTTCCTGTGTGTATATATGCAGACTTTCTGCAATAGAAAGCTATATAATGTACAAAGGAATGCTATAATTATATGTACAAAGGAATGCTCTATGTGTACAAAGAATCTGTGTGTAGCTACATGCTGATGTTTATAGCTATAGTACTTCTCTATAAACATTCCTGGTCTCACCACCAGGTGCATAAATAAAAAGGTTGTTTCGACAGCCAACTCTAGAGCAACCCACATAAAACTGACCATGAGCAAAGCCGGGTGGTTCAAGGTATAGCCCAGCGACTATTGAACTTTGGCCTAGGGCTTTGTTGATCGACACGGCAAAAGAACGCAAACGCCTAGGATACGGCATACTTTTTCTTCCAAAGGGTTGGCAAGCCCTGTAGGAGGGTCCAGTGTATACTGTAAAGTGGTCGAGTGCTTCCTGTAGGGGGTACTAGTGCGTCCTGTAGAGGGGTCCTGTACGTTTTTTGCAGATCCAAGATGGCCGACGGTCGGTTCATCCTGGGTTTTCACCACGCGCTCCTCGGCAGCAGCTTATTTTAGCACGTCTACCACTTTATATTGATGTGATGTACAGTATGTGACAGCTGGGAACGTTTGGGCACATTTCGTTTTGCATTCCTAATTTCCTTGTGGCATGGACCCAAATGGCTAGCTAATTAGTCCCATGTAGCTGCAAGGAAAGTAGGAATGCAGAGTGAACTTCACGGAAATGGTGTTCATCATGGTGTTGAGGTACTGTTGCTTGTTTTTTATGCTTTTTCTACTGGCCATTCCTAAATCCCTTTTAATTCTAAAGGAATTTTTGTACACTAGTATATATACCAAGTTGCATGACTATGCGCAGCCTTTCATATTTAAACTAATGCAACACTATGTATCTGTACAATTTTGCCTGAACTCTGGCATTCTCACACTAATTAATAAATGGTGCTAGTGACATTGACTGATGGATCACCTGGAGCCGTCCACCAAGTTGCATGACTATGCGCAACCTTTCATCATTAAATTAATACTACACTATGTATCTGTACAAATGTCCCATACATTATGTATTTTCCTAAGGGAATTTATATTTGCTGATTGACTGCAATTTGCACAAGAATGAAAGCCCAATTAATAAATCTGTCCAATTTAAAATCCATTAAATTCTTCATAGTTAGTGTGCATACTGAGTACTTGTCCGCAGCATCCTCTGTAGCGTCTGTGAATTATATTAATTATATTATATTAGATTACTGCAATATATTGTTACTAGCACTGTATAGATTAACCATGTATACACATATACATGGGGCATGAGAAAACTCGGACACAGGCGTATACCCATGCAGACCAGCATTCAGCTGGGGAGGGATGCCTGGCAAGCTTGTGAGTGAATACAAGGTAGAGATGAGCTTATGAAGTAAGATAGAATGAGTTGATTAACAAATCGTTTGGTGACAGAGATAAATGACTGTTAAGTGGACGCTGACATGAAAGATGGATTAGAGGCATGCTTGGGTTCCAATTGGTACATCTTGCTTGGAAGATGTGGGCTGAGCATGCTACTGCGATCTTGCTTAATTCGAATAGGAGATTCGAGATTGATCGAGTCTGTGTTGGGAGGATGGTTTGAATGGTGATGGTTGCTGTATCTCTCTAGCTTGCAATCTATGTCAATTAACACTAGATTTTGTGATTATACTGTTACAGTAAGTATGTGCATGAATCCGTATAATATCGTGCAAGTGCTGGATACCGGTATGTGGTGTGGACAAGTGATTTAACAAGTATTTCAAGTTGAGAAACACGTGCGGCTGCCGCCCCAACTCGAAATACTTGCTCCCTCCGGTTGCTGCTGTGTTATCAATATACGTATAGTAGCTATTGCAACTAATTTGTGTAACTCATCAATACACTTGTGAACACATACTTCATAGGCAAGAATGAACTTGATTAGAGTCAAAATATTTTGACACACATGTGCACATGCAATGGCACAGTACATTTACATATGTTCTTTATACACAGTTTGCACATTCTCAGAGCTGACAAAAACACAATTAAGTACTCACACACACACACACAAACAAACCGACACACATGCGCACATGTATAAAGCTAAATACACACATGCAAACATATGCACATGCTCTCTAAAAGACATGCATTGATGAGAGTAGCTAGGACATGCATGGATGGAGATACACACAGATAGCTGCAAGTGTGCGCTTCACAGCACACCTGCAGTCATTGCAACAGCTAGGGTTCTGTTGGGGTTCTACTTGTTGCACAGCTGCAGGCAACATCCCTATACATAGCAGTGAAAGTGCACTCCATTTCAGGGCAATGAGGTTCAGGCTCCTAGTGAGTTCATCTGTGTCATTGTTAACCAAATCCATTCGGCTGTCCTCGCTGGTAGCTCACTCGGAATCTGATCATCTGGCTTGCCCCAACTGGGGTTAGCTTGCTCGACCAATGTGCTTAGCACGCTTGGCCACTGTGCTTAGCAAGTTTGGGTTATAGCGTTAGGGTTAGGATTAGGGCTGGTTTTAATTTTAGTCTCTTTTATGCATTTAGTCAGTGTGGGGTATGTACAGTGTGGGTATGTACAGTGTGGGGTGTGTACAGTGTACAATTATAGGATGTGCTCAGTTGGGGTGTGTAGTGTGGGGTGTGTACGTACAGCTACATCCATGCTCATTGCACAGCAGTCAGATGCAATGTATGAAGTGTGTGTCACCGGCCCCATTGTGTACATGTGTATGGCAATAAATTATACATATAGCTACGTACACCGTCCTGCAGCATACATTGGTCATACACAATGTGGGCTTCTGATTTGCATGTATAGGTATAATGTGGATTGGTCACGTATGCAGACAGCATTGATGCAATTAAATCAAATAATATAGAATAATGACAACAAAACAGAATGTACTATAAATTATTACAATACGCTGATTTGAAGTGGGTCTTAAGTCAATGACAAAGCTCATTTCTTTAGGCCTATATTTCTACGCTGGCAGTTAGTGCAGCATTTGTGCACAGTGTTCCTTTCACTGACTCCACTAACTCTTCTGGTATGGGGCGCCGTCTGGGTAAAAACACATCTTGAAAATGGGATCTATAAAAATCTGGATATATATGATATATCCAGATGTATACAATATACATCCGGATGTATAATTATAGATCCAGATCTATAGTATACATCCGGATGTATATTATATATCCGGATGTATACTATAGATCCAGATGTATATTATATATCCAGATGTATAATATAGATCCGGATGTATATTATAGATCCAGATCTATATTATAGATCCGGATATATAAATTAGATATCCGAATGTATACTATAGATCCAGATGTATATTATACATCCGGAGCTATAATATACATCTGGATGTATATTATACATCCGGATCTATAGTATAGATCCAGATCTATAATATACATCCGGATGTATATTACACAGCCATGGGGTCAGTATGTCACATGATGCCATGTTAGGAGCAGCTGATATGCAAATAAGTACATTGAGATGTGATGAGCACATGCTTCCAGTTAAAATGGCTGAACTGCCTGAAGTCACAAATGGTGCATCATGCGGAAGACCTAAAGTGGATGTGAACTTGCTGTAAACTCAGCTAAAGACTCATTTATCCTTGGAAGGAAGACAGTGTGTAGGCAAAACATGTCCACCTCATTCAACACATCTAAATGACTTTCATCTGCCAGTTCACACAAGACATTCCCAAATGTAACCAACACAGAGCAGTGAACATCTTTCCACAATCTCTCTATTCGTTCATTATGAGTAGAGCTGCCAACAATCACACACTGGTGATGCCCATGTGTAGTCATCATGTAGTGCCACACATTAATGTTCTCTCCTCCATGGTCACTGCGCACCTTCTTCGGTAAACCATACCTTTCAACTCCTTGTTGAAAAGATGAGAGGACTGTCTCCGCACGATTATTGGTATGGCACTTCAGGAATGTAATGACTCGTGAATATCCATCAATTCCACCATGAACCACAAAGCGTCACTTAATTACTTGTAATTACCATCTATGTGCCAGACATCATTTGGGCGAGGGACATGATAAACCCTTCTTCTGATAGCTTTATTCTTCCTTTCCGCTACTCCCTCTGGATCCACCCTGTGACTACTGGCACGAACACGATGCGGTGGCACACAGATGCCTTTGTGCAACAAGTGATCTGTGATCATAACCTCTCCATCATTTGGGTGACTCTCCTTAATGGTTGAAAAAGCAGAATCAAGTTGCATGTCATCAGTGTGAGTGTATTTAGATGTCACACCAGACTGTCCTACCGTCTTGTTGTACAGTGTTTTCTTGCTGATGCCCAAGATCTGGGCAACTTTGGTTTTACCATAACCCATTGCTGTCAGTTGGTTTACCTCTGCTAAGTTCACATCTACTTTAGGTCTTCCGCATGATGCACCATTTGTGACTTCTGGCAGTTCAGCCATTTTAACTGGAAGCATGTGCTAGTCACATCTCAATGTACTTATTTGCATATCAGCTGCTCCTAACATGGCATCATGTGACATACTGACCCCATGGCTGTGTAATATACATCCGGATGTATATTATAGATCTGCTGGATCTATACTATAGATCTGGATGTATAATATACATCCAGATGTATATTATAGCTCCGGATATATAATATACATCTGGATCTATAGTGTACATCCGGATATATAATATACATCCGGATGTATAATATAGATCTGGATCTATAATTATACATCCGGATGTATATTGTATACATCTGGATATATCATATATATCCAGATTTTTATAGATCCCATTTTCAAGATGTGTCCTTACCCAGACGGCGCCCCATATTCTGGTACCACTAACAGTGTCACTGCTCTGAGCAATGGGTTCTTGCTAAACCCAGCAGCCAGGGCTCTGCTAGCTCTAGCACTGAGGCCCAGGTTCACTTCCACCTCGACTACTTGAGCACAACTGGCTGCCTCCTCCAGCTGTGTTCGGTCCACTTCACTCAACCTCTCCTGTAGGTACAAAACACAACACAGGAGTACTGAGGTGACACCTTCAACAATAATAAACACTGCACTATTGGTATGGCTTCAGGAGGTAGGCTGCTGATGGACATAAAATGGCCATCCATATGCACACTCTTTACTCAGGGGGGGGGGGGGGAGGTTGGACAAGGTCAATTGTGCTCGAAAACAGCTGACACTGCTGCTCTTAACTGTGTATTTTACTACACTACGTACTAACAGTAGTTAAGAGCAGGATGTTAAATCAGCTAAAGTGGTACAGTTAGTGCTTGCAAACCTCAAGAAATGCTGCCATAGCTTGGGATGTCTTAGCCTCGGAATCAGTAATATGAATCAACTTAATCTGTCATGACTCTCCTTGGCTATGTACCGAGGGTTCATACCAGGGGTGCAAAGGAAACATAAGGCAATGCCATGGCTCAGGGTAGATACACTTGGCCTTGGAGCAAAGCAAGCTAATATGCAAGGACACATTTAAAATGTCAAGAATGCAATTAAGATTGACCTGATATTGCACAATCCCATGCAAGACCTTGTCCGCTCCCCTCCCGCTCTTCACGGGAGGGGCAAATCAAGGGGGCGGGGCATTAGACAGGGCAGTCCATCACATCAAATGTCATATGACCGTAAGAGGATACCCCTAAACATAAGGACACTACTTGGAACACACAAGTGAACATATTAGTAAAGGGAAACTTTGAACATTACAACAAGCAACAGAACTGAAGTCTTGAATGGGAAGGGCGGAAGGGCTGCACACGAAGACGACGTACCAGAACATAACCTATGTATGTACACAGAGATGTATAGTACAGTGATTACTGTACTATGCCTGCATGCATGTGGGTGTCAAAGTTAGTAACACAACCAGAATCAATGATGTGTATGAATGGGTGTACACTGCATATGCTGAGCATACCCATGGTAGGAAGCGCACTTTGACACTTTGCAAAGGTGAAGCTCTGCGTGCCATTGCTTGGAACACCGGAATAGGATTCACCATGTAGATGTCAAGCATCCTCAACTGTGACATGTTCTGGATGCAACTGGCCACAGATGAAGCTGTGCGACCACTTAAGAACAGACCTAAGGTGGAAAATGCACCATTGATTGACAAGACTGATGGTTAACATCTAGGATCAATTCACTAGATGATCAAGGATTACATATCGTATATGATAATCTGAATGCAGAAGGCAATATAATAAGTTAGAAAGGTAAGAAACCTTATTCTGTTATTCAAATTCCGTGAGTGATGGGGGCTGGGACGTGAGAACACCTAGGAGCTCTCTCTTCTCCCTGGTAGGCACTCAGCAGCACCACAGATGCAACATGTCATCTTCAGTTGAATCCCAGTGACTTTTGTCTTCAGACACTGCGTCTAGGCTGTCCCAATGTCTGAGTTATGCTTTGCATGCTGATAAATACCCATTGCTCGAGGTGTCAAGTTGACAACATAATTTGAGATCATTCAAGCTCGTTCACACTCACCAAGGGGGTTCACAACAGGACGTTTCAGCAACTATTCAGCTGCCCTCATCAGTGAGGGTTGTCAATAGCTGCTAGACCCTACCTCACTTCCGCCCCCACATGATAATGAGAGCAAGCCAGACTAGCCCAACCCATACATGTACATACCCTACTTGGTATAGTATAATTGCAGGCATGTAGTGATAGGCTCACCAGCAACATCAAGATCAGTTACTGAACAGTTGTCCTTGACTCCATTCAGTAGTACGGTGCTGCCATCCCACAGCCTAAGTCGCTGCAGCCGGCAGCGAGCAGTCATCTTCATACTGCTGTCACCCTGCACATACAGAAATGTCAATGATGTAATGTGCCGCATCTCAATCTGATTCATCTCAGAGTGGGGCGTAAACGACACATGTTATGCACTCAAACAACTCAAGTGTAGAAAGTAGCAGCACAATAGGAGGAAGCCACACAGTGGATTCATAAAAACTGGTCCTTCAGAGTCCACACCACATAACTATATACCAAGTGAACATGCACTACTTACTTCATCACCACTGATAAAGACAAGATCCAAAGCTTCCAATGATTCGTGGTCAAAGACCTCAGCCAGTGCCTCTAATTTGCAGCTTTGACACACTGTCAGCTTCAACTTCTTTAATGACCTAGCGGCCTCACACAATTTTTTTGGGTCTACGTGAAGAGAGGAAGGGGAACTGAATAATAGCTATAATAGCTCCCCAATGTATAACAATCCTGTGTTGTCACAGCTGCTATCCATTGGTATTGAGTGCTGAACTCGCTGGCATACTACTTAACACTAGTATGTACATACTATTCACATATTAAAACAATAGGAAGGTTACTTATACATACTGTGAAATCTAAGACTGCCACATGTGGCCCAGTTCTAATTGATCTTTATAGAGAGGTGGCTACTGTACAGAGGTGAACTGTAATGGTTTAGTGCTATCTGGAGCCAGGGTAACTAGCTGTTTTAGAGAGGTGGCTGCCTAACACAGTGACCATCTTAGACAGGGTCCACTGCATTCTTCATTGAGACAATTGAAGGGATCACACATGTACCACCTCCATACAACACAGATAATGTTATCAATAAGATGGTCCCAACCACTCACCTTCAGTGGAGAACTGGACCACATCCAGTGTTAGTGACTGCAAAAGGGGATTACGGCCCACAACTGAACATACATGATGGAAACTGGCGGGGTATAAGAAATGGATGGATGATGTGTGTAGTTCAGTCAGATGGTTGCACTTGGTGAGGCAGTGGTAGAGTACCATGGTGTCAAAATGACTGAGGTACAAATCAAAGATGAGACAGCTGCTCAACTGCGTGACAATGCTCTGGGTGAGAGACTCATTCTGAGACTCAAACAAAGCGTGAAACACATACAAAAGATGAAGGTCGTCATAATTACATCTTGCTGGCAGGTCACTGCTTGTGGCAAAGATGGCCTCACTGACCTCTGCTGACTTGAACCGTGTTGGACCGGCAAAAAACTTCAGGGTAACAGCAAACTTAGGGTTGTGGCGGTTCTTCTTCCAAAATGCAGCTTGCTCTGCCTCGGGCAACAGAGAGAGATAATAAGCAGCAAAGTATTCCTGCTTTGTCGTATGGCTGAAGTGCAGTGTACTGCGTGTTGAGTATCCGGTTTCCTGGCTGGCATGCAAGTGGAGGAGACCACTGAAAGAGGACTCATTCAATGAATTGCCTGGCGGGATTGAGAAGATGTGACGCACATCATCTTCTTGGAAGATGTAGTCAGGTGGTTCCAGGGTGAGACCTTTGAAGGCGAGGACACCGAGGGATGACAATATGTACTTAACATTCAGTGGGAGATCAGTGAGAGATTGGTCAATTTGGTAATCTTGCTTCTCCTTCTCTCGTTTCTCTCGAGTGATAATCCCGGCAATGGAGGATCTGTAGCACTCTGTCATTGTTGCAGGGAATGACTTGGCTGCAACACCATGTTCATAGACAAAACACAAAATCAATAAATTCATAGGGATATGCGATCCTCTCATCAGGTCTGGATGGGCCCTTAGATCAGTCAACATGGCATCCCCTTTGCCTGGCTCACTCTTGAAGAAGTCCTTCACGTATGACTCCACTACTCCCTTTTCAAACCCAAGGATCTTGTAGAAGACTGTCCTATGCTTTTGTAGTAGGGGACACCCACCGGGACATGTTGACACTATGAAGTGTGCTTGAGGAAGAAGCTGGCCTTCCAGGAGTGCTCCCAGGAGAGATCCCTCAGGGTTGGCCATTAGGCCACGAACCTCATCTGCTCCGTCAAAAATCATGAGCACATTCTCCCCCTCGCTCTCCAACAGTGCTTCGGTAGATGCAGAGCATTTATTCCCTCTAATGTAATATTGGAGAAGTTGTTCAAAGTTGGCATCACTGTCATGTTTCAGTGCTTCAGACACGGCCTTGTCACGTAGAGGGAAGAACAGGATGAGGGAATAGTCGCTTGGTTCATCGCTGGCCACTTTTCGACAAAGGTGCTTAAGGAAAGTGGTTTTACCTGTGCCAGGCTGCCCAAAAATGATCCTGGTTTGCTGGGATCCTTTCTTAAAGAAATCACTGACTGTCAATTGTTCAGTCACTCCTTCTGACATTTGTACGTCGCAGTCACGATATCGACTCAAAAACTTGCCCGTGTTTACGTCTCCCTTCTTTCTTGGTTGAGGGTCATTCTGCAGTACAGCTACTTTTGTAAACTGTAGCTCACCTGGTTGCTATATAAAGCCAATCACTCATATTTCTCCAGTTTTGTAACTAATGAAGACCTTCGTGGTCGAAACAAATTACATTGATTTCCATCTATTTTTTCTCCACTACGTGTTGCTCAATAATTCCCCTTGTCCTCTCAATGCCGTAGCTACGAGCCTCTACCAAATTATCTTCACTATAGTTTAAGCATACATTATTCCACTTCAGATTAAATCTCCACTTTTAAATGCAACCCTAGGCCTTTCTATGCTTGCATGTTACAGCTGTATTACAAACTGGTAATCCAGTCACTATAATTATATAAGAAACATTCATGCATGTAATGCAGAACATGCTTATGACACAAATGTGTACCTGTAGGTCGCATACAATCACACCATTAGTGTGAGCGATAATTGGTGTGATCATCACACCACAGTTTTAACAGTGATTAATACATGCCCATGACAATGGAACTGAAGAGTTAGAACAATGAGTCCTTATCATAGATATGACAGCACACACTGGACAATCTGCAGCTTGTATTTCACTAGCCACATTCATGTAATGCGACCCTGCATGGGTTACGATGAGATGCACAATAAAGTGAATCCAATGAGAATGCCATGAATCATTGTCGCATTACTCTGCAAACAATGTACCATCCACTACAACTACTCGTCTTCCAATTGCATACTGCAGTCTCTTGCTTCTCTTGACGAATAGAGATACAAGCATACCATTGTAAAACATACCCTTCCACCCACCCAAGTGCACGCATTAGATATCTCATGCATGTGGCTATATATCATGATATTCACCTGTTAAATGCAAGTGACACATTTTCCTTCTAAGATCTTCACTACAGTTAGGGGTATCTGTGTGTGGCTGCTATCAATAACCTCGGCCTCAAGATTTCCACATGTTAAATAAATATGTTATATACCCATCTGTAGCTACAAAAGCTAGATGATCTTTATGAGCTCCAGCGGCAGATGGGAATATGGCATGTGCTGTGTGCAGTATTTGTAAAGGAAAAGTACTCGAAATGTTGGGTTGACATTTCCTGTACATTTCCTTTGAACTAATCAAGTCCGGAAAAATAATAATGGGCAATAAGTGCAGTATTTTGAGTGATGTCCTGCATTACTCTTAATTTGTAAGGCTGCTTGCATTCAAATGTGTGCATTAGTAGAGAAGAAGGCAGCTGCCTTAGATGATCAATTAGCTCACCTCCCAGGCTCCTCTTTCTTCAAAATTGGCCACAAACACACACACACACACACACACACACAAACACACACACACACACACACACACACAAACACACACACACACACACACACACAAACATGCACACACACACACAAACATGCACACACACACACACACACACACACACACACACACACACACACACACACACACACACACACACACACACACACACACACACAATACTCACACATATGCATCTCTAGATAACTACAATGAATAAAATTTTCTACAAAAAATACGTAGTTAGGATGTAGGAATGGCACAAAATCTACAGAAACAAGTAAAGGTTGGAGCATTAAACATGGTCCCTACATGCAAGAATGTCACACCATATGTCTTATGTCGGAGACATGCATGGGGTGACATGGTTGTATGCAATGCATGTGAGCTTTGGTTTCATTGCAAGTGTGTTGGCCTGCAAACAATGCCAACTTCAGACGAACAGGAGCAGCTAGACATCGCTTCGCCTATAAACGGCCAACCGGATCGTCAGGGCTGGAGTAGTGCGTCAACATGTGTACCATCATAGATTCTTGTGTCTGAGCAGAAATCGCTCCACCTACATAGTACGTATACCCGAAGGAAATCGTGAGGGGGACGCTTATCGGTTGAGGGGGACATGATTCGGCAATGACCATTCTGGTGATAACCGTCCGGGGGTTCCGAAAACGGCAAGAAAAGTTGCCGAAAATGGTCTGGGGGGACAGGTTTGGGGGGAGGGAGGGGGAGCAATATCAGCATGACAGACTCTTGAATACAGTTCAGCCTGTGGCCTAGGATAACTTCCTGCAAACCACAAGACGGGCGGCGTCAACCCGCTGAAAACCAGACCCCCTGTTACCTCAATCAGCAACCACAGCAAGTTTGACGCCGATGGTGCAAGAAACGTGTGTGCGCATAGCGAACACACAGACAGACAGACACTCTCAGCTTTATTATTTTAGACTAGCAGAGTGACCTGCCTTCGGCGAGCTATGGCGCCTGACGCCTGTCCCCCAATGCCTTCAGCAACCATGTTACTGCTACAGCTCAAAATGATGATTATTGGTTTAAATTCGAATGTGGGATGACAGCGAATAAGTCTGGTAAAAGCCGGAAGTCGATGGGAACGATACTTAGAGAATGGCTGTCGTCTGCCAAGGAAAAAGCGGAAATGAATGGATAACTCTCTGTGAACCACAAGACGAGTGATGTCAACCCCGCCATAACCTGACCCTTGGTGCCCCCAGCAACCACAGCAAAACCTGTTTGAGAGCAACGGAGCAAGAAACGCATGCGCGTATTGCGAACACTCACACAGACAGACAGACAATTTCGGCTTTATAGATTAGATATACTGTATGTTGATTGATTGATTGATTGATTAATTATTATTTGTCAACAGGAAGCTGCATCCACAGGATTAGATTTTCATGCAGGCCCTGGCACACAGCTACATCACAAAGAAAGCATATGATAAATAGAACATGCGACATGCATATTGTCAATAGACGGAATGGTAAAAAAGTAAATGAAGCAATGTCAGTTCAATGTACAGTACACACATTTTATTAATCACTCCATGCATTATTACAGCGCACAGAGCCACTCTCCACCACTCCATTGCTGCACAACCACATCACACTGTCCCTGTCCCACCCCATGCACCCCACCTCAAGCCACCCATCCCAGGTAGCTATATATGTAGCCAGACTGCCATTTTGTTCAGACTTCATCTTAATTTTCAAAAGATGGTATGGAACTCCAGAAGCTGGGTAGGGACAGGCTAATGAGCTGATACCTATGAAAACTGAGTGGTTGCTTACATAATTATAGGTAGACATAACAAGCTACCAAGGTTTCAGCTTCCACTGGACCCTTGGTAGCTAATTGAATACAGTGCAGCCTGTGGCCTAGCCTCGCTAAGCCAGGCCTATTTTATATCTTCCCAATATAAAATAAGCTTGGCTTAGCAAGGATACCCGTGGCCAGTCTACGTAAGGTAGGGTAGGGGGTTTCCGAACAAGATGGGGTTTCTGAACAGGGCGCCGCGTTTCGCCTGCACACAGTAGAACAGCTTCCTTTTCAGTATGCAGTTAACACAAGAGTTAATTTATAAACTGACACAGTGAGAAGCTGTTGCTTCGAATACAGACGGAGCGTGGCGCAGAGTTCGGAAAACCCATCTTGTTCGCTAGCTAACCTGCGAGAGAAAGGCCCATCCAAGTCTAGCATGGCGTACCTTGCTGAATTCTTGTAGTAGACAAATAGACCAAAAATCAAGACTTGGCTTCCGAAACGGATTGTAACGCACATCCACGTGACACAATGTAATTAACCTTAGACAACCATATAAGGCGTTGATACGTGTAGATACTGTCTTGACTCATCGCTCGCAGTTTAGTCAGTATAGAGCGATTCACCAATCGCAAGTTTGGACCGCTAGCTAGCTACCATTGATACAGTAGCTAGTATGCTTACAAATAGAAGGAGTCCCCTTCTCTTGATTTTAATTATTGGGCTCAGTTGTCTTCTGCTCCTGAAGGGCTTTTCATATGTGCCTCGCAGTGATACCGTACCGTCCGCCTACGTACCAAAGGCCGATGGAGGAAACGTGTCTTCCCTTCCATCAGAGACCAATCGGGCGACTTCCCTTCCATCAGAGACCAACCAGGAGTCACCCACTGATCAGCAACTCTGTCTGAACGTCCTACGGCGAACACAGAGTTTCAAGCAAAGCCTCCTCAAAGAGTGTGAACACTTGGTAGGTAATTTGCCCATCATTAAGACCTACTTGGAGAGGACTTTAGCATACTTGTCTTGGCATAACAGGGCAACAACGCGGGCAGCGCCCGATAAGCGGACATTGACTTGGAAGTGTCTGCGGCCTCTCATATCGTGCGGTGGATATGGCGACCAGGTTCGTGGAATGGCCTACACCTTTGTTCTCGCTCTCCTAACAGACAGAGTGCTGTACATTCAGTGGCCTAACTTGTACATTACAAAGAGTGAAAATGACGGGAGTACCCACGAAGACAGTAATATGTTTGTTCCCAATGCCATTAATTGGACTGTACCCTCCTTTCTTTCAAACGTTTCTGCTATGCAGTTCATCGACCTTGATGCCTATCATGAGCCAAGTGGTGTATGTGAAGCTCTATACAGCCAGACTCAGCATATTACATACAACACCATGCACTGGCACCCTACCTGCTTCAGCGAAACTTTGATGGCTAACCATACTGCTTCTTTGGCTTTGAAAGAGTTACTCAAAGCACCGACAGATGCGCTAGAGTTTACTGTTACAGTTACAATACGCCTGCTACTCGAGTACAGCAATGCTGTGTACGAGAGAAAGAAAGAGCTCAAGAAAGAATTAGGTATTGGTCCTGATTCCCATTTTGTAGCTATACATATCAGATCTGGGATATTTGCATCTGGTGTGGATGAATCAAAATCAGGTAGTTATATGACATCTGAAATTCAATGGGAGGAGCAGATTGAATGTGCACAGAATAAGTCCAAGGCATTGGGTATAACTGGACCCGTTGCTGTAATATCAGATTCAACGCAATGCAAGCAGTGGGCAAGGAAGAGGTATGGGAACAAAGTGATAGCAAGTGACATTGCTACAATGCACATTGCTAAAGATCCAAATTCTTGGACTGACACAGCGACGATGAAGAAGAAGATAAAGCGCTATAATTCTGTCCTGGCAAATACAGCTGAGTTGGCATTCATGTCTGATGCTGCAGCGATTGGCATGAGAGGCAGTGGGTTTCCTAGAATTAGCGCCTGGCTGGGGGGACTACCCACTGATGCTATGTTCTGTTGTCCTGTAGCCAACTGTGGTACTACTGTTGCACTTGTCCTTCCGGGTTCCTAACCATGCACTTTTTTTTGTTTGAAAAGTCCTGAGTGGCTAGGTAAGTCTGACATCATCCAAGTTCGTTCGCACTAGCCAAAATTTCACAAGTTATCCAGACGTTTCGGCAGCTTTCAGCCACCTTCATCAGTGAATGACAAAATACAGCACTCCTATAGTTTATATATAAATGTTAGTGACAGGTGATGAAATGTGGTGACAGTTGATGATGTGACCATGAATAACGTTAAAGTAACAATTTAACAGTCAATGAATTTTTGTCACCCTGTCAAACTGTCACCCATATGCCACCACACGCTGCCTATTGGAGAGCTGGCATATACAACGGAACCCGGATGCACTGAATAGGGAGAAGGGAACCTTGCCTGAGGTGTACACTGCCCTCCTAGAGTAGATTACTATTGGATCTCTACTGTTACTGCCTAACAAAATTCATTGACTGTTAAATTGTTACTTAACGTTATTCATGGTCACATCATCAACTGTCATCACATTTCATCACCTGTCACTAACATTTATATATAAACTATAGGAGTGCTGTATTTTGTCATTCACTGATGAAGGTGGCTGAAAGCTGCCGAAACGTCTGGATAACTTGTGAAATTTTGGCTAGTGCGAACGAACTTGGATGATAACCATGCACTCTTGGCTAATTGTCATGTATGGCCTGCAAATCTATACACTGCATGTAGCTATGCATGCATGTATAGCAACACCTATTATAGCTGTAGTAATGCAGATCAACCACTTGTGTGACATAATGCTATAGATATCAGACACGCACATAGACAGCATACACTACCGTGCTGTCTATGTAGGGATGGCCGTGCAAGTAGTTGCTTGTATATGCTGTAATGCATGCAAACGAAAAGTATAGCTATATTGTCGTATAGGGCTTAAAACCGGCACAGAAGGCTTTCCAAGAGTAAGTATCTGTTGCATACAACGCATGACTATATAGCTAACCTTGCTTTCCAGCAGCATAAATGTGTGCCCCGGTAGAAAACAATGTCAACATTTTATGTGTCTCGTCATATATTTTCTCAGAAATCAGTATAGCGTACGAACCATAGCGAGTATGATAAAACGTTTACGCTGCTTTCCACTGGCTAGCTATATATTCATTTGTAGGTTAGCTATTGTGAAACCTCCGAGAGCAAGTTACACAAATGAGGATTTCATGGCGCGTGGCCTTGGGAAGGCCTGCATGGCCTTCCCAACGATATTCAGTGATTCAATTCGTGACCATGGAGCAGGACTCTGGTATTTGCCAATTGCAAGTTAGGCATCACTGGCCGTACCCCTCTCTAGGGACGGGTACAGTACAGTTGTTGCTACAGACCCTTACAGTCCGTTTACACTACGCGGTGGAACGGTGCCGTTCGGCGAATGTGCATGCCGTATCGTACCGTACCAACGTAGCGCATAAACGTGGTATTAGTATATATGTAGTGTAAACGGGCGTGTATGCGGAACGGTTCCACCTCGGGTAGGTGGCCCAAACAGGTCCAGGACCGTTTCCAGAACCGTTCCGTTCGCTAGTGTAGACGAAACCGCTCCTGTGGAACGGTTCTCGCCACTTGACTCGCACGTGGTCGGGCAATTGCCGTGCACGTAGAAGCCTACAGCTCTTCCGTAGCTGTCCGTATCACGCTCTGCGGGCTGCAATACGTCGTCCAGAACGCTCCAGAAACGATCCGTTCGCTAGTCTAAACGAAACTGTTCCAAAGCAACTGTTCTCTGTTCGTCTCGGTGCTTTCCCGTAGCGACCCGTAGACGAGAAATGGCTGGTGTTTGGAAGGATGCGGATGTGCTTATTTATATGGACTTGAATATTCGTCGGCAACCAGCTCAGCAAAATGATATAGAATTAAACATGCATACACATATACATGGGGCATGAGAAAACTCGGACACAGGCGTATACCCATGCAGACCAGCATTCAGCTGGGGAGGAATGCCTGGCAAGCTTGTGAGAGAATACAAGGTAGAGATGAGCTTATGAACTAAGATAGAATGAGTTGATTAACAAATCGTTTGGTGACAGAGATAAATGACTGTTAAGTGGACGCTGACATGAAAGGATGGATTAGAGGCATGATTGGGTTCCAATTGGTACATCTTGCTTGGAAGATGTGGGCTGAGCATGCTACTGCAATCTTGCTTAATTCGAATAGGAGATTCGAGATTGATCGAGTCTGTGTTGGGAGGATGGTTTGAATGGTGATGGTTGCCTCCTTGGTGAAATGTCCAAGAGAGCCTATTTCCAGGGTGTCCAGGACTGTGAAGAAACCTGCAGCCTCAAGAATGTTTGTAAGGGCAATGTAGTTTTGCTTGGATTGGTTTCTCATCTGGGCATTTGTGATATGTGCCACTGTGTTTGCTGGTACTGTGAGCTCCAGCACTTTGATAGTTTTGTCCTGGATGATGACAATGTCTGGGCGGGCAGTGGTCGGAACAATGGATAGGAATACAGTTGATGGAGGGTTGTCCAATGCCCTGTGGCCTGGCAGGTATGCGTACATATGTACAGTGTAGAGCCATCAGGGAGGTGGGACCTCATGATGTCCACATACAGTGTGGGCCAAAACAGAATCGTGATGCCATCTGTAGCAATCCTGCATCAGGGCAGTTGGACAACAGTTCAGGATGTGGTTGACTGTGCATGGTCGTGAGTAACACAGGGGGCAGGAGGGGTCAGATTGTAGCCTCCATTGGCAGAGGTTCACTGGTGTGGCTAGACAGTCAATACCAGCTCGGATCATGAAGGACATCTGTCAATAATAATAAAATTATGTATCGACGGATGTATTGAAGCTGGGGATATATCATATTGTCGACCTTTGCTTTGCCTCTCTCATGCCGGACTAACCGAAGGAAGGATTTTGAAAATGACTTCCAAATGTTTCTTTGCGTGGAGCATAGGCGTTTTCTGCCTTCAAAAGATGTAGAACAGGCAACCACACCACCTCTAATCTGAAGACATACAGAAAGCAGCGGGATAGCACCCAGCAGTTCAGCGACTTGGTTCGCACAACACTTTCTATCATGACCTCATGATGCCGTTGAAGGCCTTCAGTTCCCTGTCTCAGAGAAGTGACAGGACGGAGCGATGTAGAGCGTGGTGAGCCCCATGAATTCAGTACGCAAACTTTTGCTAACGGTCAATGGCATTTAAAGCTTAAGTGCGCACAGTTACTGCTCGAAGTTTCCTCCATGCAGATGGTGCATGTAGTGCAGTTGAGCAAACTGCCTTCTGCCGCAAAAGAATGGGGTTCACTTTGTTCATCCCGATTCGCCCTATGATGTCAAAGATTAGCCATGTGCGTCGGAAGTCGCTACAGGTAGATAGTTGTACATGCCTGCATGAATTCATGGCCTCAATATAGAATTACTTCTCTTAGACTATAATTATTAATTGATCTGTGCATGCAACAGCTATAGACCTCACCTCATCTCTTATCCATCTAACCCACTCTCTGTGTATCTAGGTGTAGACATGATTGCATAGGGATAGGAAACTCCACATGCAGCTCAGCAGAGCATGCATGAGTGCAGCTGTATACATGTACATGTACTGCTAGAACACGCTTCCAGCTGCCATATGACATTAATTTCATACAGATCTTTTTCAGTTGGTTGTCCACACTGTGCACCGGGTACTGGAGTCAAGTCATGATATTGTACATAAACATGAGCAGTATTGCTGTATAACATCTCTAGCTCGCAATCTATGTCAATTAATACTAGATTTTGCGATTATACTGTTACATTAAGTATGTGTATGAATCCGTATAATATCGTGCAAGTGCCGGATACCGGTATGTGGTGTGGACAAGTGGTTCAACAAGTAATTCAAGTTGAGAAACACGTGCGGCTGCCGCCCCAACTCGAAATACTTGCTCCCTCCCGTTGCTGCTGTGTTATCAATATACGTATAGTAGCTATTGCAACTAATTTTGTGTAACTCATCAATACACTTGTGAACACATACTTCATAGGCAAGAATGAACTTGATTAGAGTCAAAATATTTTGACACACATGTGCACATGCAACGGCACAGTTGATTTACATACGTACTTTATACACAGTTTGCACATTCTCAGAGCTGCCAAAAACACAATCAAGTACACGCACACACACACACACACACAAACAAACCTACACACACGCACGCATGTATATAGCTAAATACACACATGCAAACATATGCACATGCTCTCTAAAAGACATGCATGGATGAGAGTAGCTAGGACATGCATGGATGGAGATACACACAGATAGCTGCAAGTGTGCGCTTCACAGCACACCTGCAGTCATTGCAACGGCTAGGGTTCTGTTGGGGTTCTACTTGTTGCACAGCTGCAGGCGAAATCCCTATATATAGCAGTGAAAGCGCGCTCCATTTCAGGGCAATGAGGTTCAGGCTCCTAGAGAGTTCGTCTATGTCATTGTTAACCAAATTAATTCGGCTGTCCTCGCTGGTAGCTCACTCGGAATCTGATCATCTGGCTTGCCCCAACTGGGGTTAGCTCGCTCAGCCAATGTGCTTAGCACGCTTGGCCAATGTGCTTAGCATGCTTGGCCAATGTGCTTAGCACGCTTGGCCAATGTGCTTAGCAAGTTTGGGTTATAGCGTTAGGGTTAGGGTTAGGGTTGGTTTTAATTTTAGTCTCTTCTATGCATTTAGTCAGTGTGGGGTATGTACAGTGTGGGGTATGTACAGTGTGGGGTGTGTACAGTGTACAATTATAGGATGTGCTCAGTTTGGGGTGTGTAGTGTGGGGTGTGTACATACAGCTACATCCATGCTCATTGCACAGCAGTCAGGTATGCAATGTATAAAGTGTGTGTCACCGGCCCCATTGTGTACATGTGTATGGCAATAAATTATACATATAGCTACGTACACCGTCCTGCAGCATACATTGGTCATACACAATGTGGGCTTCTGATTTGCATGTATAGGTATAATGTGGATTGGTCACGTATGCAGACAGCATTGATGCAATTAAGTGAAATAATATAGAATAATGACAACAAAACAGAATGTACTATAAATTATTACAATACGCTGATTTGAAGTGGGTCTTAAGTCAATGACAAAGCTCATTTATTTAGGCCTATATTTCTACGCTGACAGTTAGTGCAGCATTTGTCCGCAGTGTTCCTCTCACTGACTCCACTAACTCTTCTGGTACCACTAACAGTGTCACTGCTCTGAGCAATGGGTTCTTGCTAAACCCAGCAGCCAGGGCTCTGCTAGCTCTAGCACTGAGGCCCAGGTTCACTTCCACCTCGACTACTTGAGCACAACTGGCTGCCTCCTCCAGCTGTGTCCAGTCCTCTTCACTCAACCTCTCCTGTAGGTACAAAAACACTGCACTATTGGTATGGCTTCAGGAGGTAGGCTGCTGATGGACATAAAATGGCCATCCATATGCACACTCTTTACTCTGGGGGGGGAGTCGGACAAGGTCACGTGCGCTCGAAAACAGCTGACACTGCTGCTCTTAACTGTGTATTTTACTACACTATGTACTAACAGTAGTTAATAGCAGGATGTTAAATCAGCTAAAGTGGTACAGTTAGTGCTTGCAAACCCCAAGAAATGCTGCCCTAGCTTGGGATGTCTTAGCCTTGGAATCAGTAATATGAATCAACTTAATCCGACATGACTCTCCTTGGCTATGTACCGAGGGTTCATACCAGGGGTGCAAAGGAAACATAAGGCAATGCCATGGCTCAGGGTAGATACACTTGGCCTTGGAGCACAGCAAGCTAATACGCGGGGACACATTTAAAATGACAAGAATGCAATAAGGTTGACCTGGTATTGCACAATCCCATGCAAGACCTTGTCCGCTTCCCCCCGCTCTTCATAGGAGGGGCAAATCAGGGGGTGGGGCATTGGACAGGGCAGTCCATCACATCAAATGTCATATGACCGTAAGAGGATACCCCTAAACATAAGGACACTACCGTATGGCCGGAAATTTTGGCGGGAATTTATTTTGGCAGATTGCTGAAATTTCTATATTTGGCAGAATTTACTTTAGCGGTTTGGCAAAGCCTGTGCCATAATGATAGTCACAGCAAAATGACGAACAGAATATAGATTGCTGAAGAGTCTCTGAGGAATACACGCGCTGTTGTTTAATCATAATCGGATTATTTTCGTTCCAATCCCTAGCCTTTCCCAGGAATGTTGCAACGTACAAAGGCTTTTAAGCCTCCTTTTGCCTGATCTGCTGACGCTCGCTTGCAGCCTGTGACTCGCACACAATTGTACCGCTCCAACGCAGAAACAGAGAACAGGCTGCCGAAATCTGCCGCAGTAAGTTACCGACAATGATATCAACGTCAGTCTTCACAGTAACCGCATATACGATGCCGTTCGGATTGCCTTCGGCTTCCTCGCGCTCTTCTTCCACCTGCGGTGTGCAAAACTCTTTGAAAACGTGCATTGTGTCCTCGCGCTGCTGTCAGTTGTGAACTTAATGCTGCCGATTAATCATAGGCCTGGGGCAACCAGGCTTGTTAAGCGGGAAAACTATATGATTGCACAATTTTTGGCGGAAGAAATATTGGCGGATTGCTCGCAAAACTGCCAATCCGCCAAAATAAATTCCCCGCCAAAATTTCTGGCCATATGGTATTTGGAACCCACAAGTGAAGATATTAGTAAAGTGAAAATTTAAACATTACAACATGCAAGCAACAGAACTGAAGTCTTGAATGGGAAGTGCAGAAGGGCCACACACGAAGACGACGCACCAGAACATAACCTATGTATGTACACAGAGATGTGTAGTACAGTGATTACTGTACTATGCCTGCATGCATGTGGGTGTCAAAGCTAGTAACACAACCAGAATCAATGACGTGTATGAATGGGTGTACACTGCATATGCTGAACATACCCATGGTAGGAAGTGCACTTTGACACTTTGCAAATGTGAAGCTCTGCGTGCCATTGCTTGGAACACCGGAATAGGATTCACCATGTAGATGTCAAGCGTCCTCAACTGTGACATGTTCTGGATGCAACTGGCCACAGATGAAGCTGTGCGACCACTTAAGAACAGACCTAAGGTGGAAAATACACCATTGATTGACAAGACTGATGGTTAACATCTAGGATCAATTCACTAGATGATCAAGGATTACGTATTGTATACGATAATCCGAATGCTGAATGCAATATAATAAGTTAGAAAGGTGAGAAACCTTATTCTGTTATTCAAATTCCGTGAGTGATGGGAGTTGGGACATGAGAACACCTAGGAGCTCTCTCTTCTCCCTGGTAGGCACTCAGCAGCAGCACAGATGCAACATGTCATCTTCAGTTGAATCCCAGTGACTTTCATCTTCAGACACTGCGTCTAGGCTGTCCCAATGTCTGAGTCATGCTTTGCATGCTGATAAATGCCCATTGCTCGAGGTGTCAAGTTGACAAAAATTTTTGAGATCATTCAAGCTCGTTCACACTAACCAAGGGATTCACAACAGGACATTTCAGCAACTATTCAGCTATTCAGTGAGGGTTGTCAATAGCTGCTAGACCCTACTTCACTTCCGCCCCCACATGATAAGCCCAACCCATGCATGTACATACATACCCTACATGGTATAGTATAATTGTAGGCATGTAGTGATAGGCTCACCAGCAACATCCAGATGGGTTATTGAACAGTTGTCCTTGACTCCATTCACTAGTACGGTGCTGCCACCCCACAGCCTAAGTCGCTGCAGCCGGCAGCGAGCAGTCATCTTCTCCAGGATACTGCTGTCACCCTGCACATGCAGAAATGTCAATGATGTAATGTGCCGCATCTCAATCTGATTCACCTCAGAGTGGGAGTTAAACGGCACATGTTATGCACTCAAACAACTCAAGTGTAGAAAGTAGCAGCATAAATAGGAGGAAGCCACACAGTGGAATCATGTAAACTGCTCCTTCTGAGTCCACACCACATAACTATATACCAGGTGAACATGCACTACTTACTTCAACAGCACTGATAAGGGCAAGATCCAAAGCTTCCAATGATTCGTGGTCAAAGACCTCAGCCAGTGCCTCTGATTTGCAGCTTTGACACACAGTCAGCTTCAACTTCTTTAATGACTTAGCGGCCTCACACAATTTTTTGGCATCTACGTGAAGAGAGGAAGGGGAACCGAATAATAGCTATGCCTGACTCCCCAATGTATAACAAACCTGTGTTGTCACAGCTGCTATCCATATTACACATATTAAAACAATAGGAAGGTTACTTATACATACTGTGAAACCTGTCTAAGACAGCCACGTGTGGCCCAGTTCTAATTGATCTTTATAGAGAGGTGGCTACTGTACAGAGGTGGACTGTAATGGTTTAGTGCTATCTGGAGCCAGGGTAACTAGCTGTTTTAGAGAGGTGGCTGCCTAACACAGTGACCATCTTAGACAGGGTCCACTGCCTTCTTCATTGAGACAACCGAAGGGATCACACATGTACCACCTCCATACAAAACAGATAATGTTATCAATAAGATGGTCCCAACCACTCACCTTCAGTGGAGAACTGGACCACATCTAGTGTTAGCGACTGCAAAAGGGGATTACAGCTCACAACTGAACACACATGATGGAAACTGGCGGGGTATAAGAAATGGATGGATGATGTGTGTAGTTCAGTCAGATGGTTGCACTTGGTGAGGCAGTGGTAGAGTACCATAGTGTCAAAATGACTGAGGTACAAATCAAAGATGAGACAGCTGCTCAACTGCGTGACAATGCTCTGGGTGAGAGACTCATTCTGAGACTCAAACAAAGCGTGAAACACATACAATAGATGAAGATTGTCATGGTTACATCTTGCTGGCAGGTCACTGCTTGTGGCAAAGATGGCCTCACGGACCTCCACTGACTTGAACCGTGTTAGACCGGCAAAAAACTTCAGGGTAACAGCAAACTTGGGGTTGTGGCGGTTCTTCTTCCAAAATGCAGCTTGCTCTGCCTCAGTCAACAGAGAGAGATAATAAGCAGCAAAGTATTCCTGCTTTGTTGTATGGCTGAAGTGCAGTGTACTGCGTGTTGAGTAACCGGGTTCCTGGCTGGCGTGCAAGTGGAGGAGGCCACTGAAAGAGGACTCATTCAATGAGTTGCCTGGCGGGATCGAGAAGATGTGACGTACATCAACTTCTTGGAAGATGTAGTCAGGTGGTTCCAGGGTGAGACCTTTGAAGGCGAGGACACCGAGGGAAGACAACAGGTGCTTAACATCCAGTGGGAGGTCAGTGAGAGATTGGTCAATTTGGTAATCTTGCTTCTCCTTCTCTCGTTTCTCTCGAGTGATAATCCTGGCAATGGAGGATTTGTAGCACTCCGTCATTGTTGCAGGGAATGACTTGCCTGCAACACCATGTTCATAGACAGAACACAAAATCAATAAATTCATAGGGATATGCGATCCTCCCAAGAGGTCTGGACGGGCCCTTAGATCAGTCAACATGGCTTCCCCTTTGCCCGGTTCACTCTTGAAGAAGTCCTTCACATATGACTCCACTGCTTCCTTTTCAAACCCAAGGATCTCGTAGAAGACTGTCCTGTGCTTTTGTAGTAGCGGACACCCACCGGGACGTGTCGACACTATGAAGTGTGCTTGAGGAAGAAGCCGGCCTTCCAGGAGTGCTCCTAGGAGGGATCCCTCAGGGTTGGCCATCAGGCCACGGACCTCATCAGCTCCGTCAAAAATCATGAGCACATTCTCCCCCTCGCTCTCCAACAGTGCTTCAGTAGATGCAGAGCATTTATTCCCTCTAATGTAATATCGGAGAAGTTGTTCCAAGTTGGCATCATTGTCATGTTTCAGTGCATCTGACACGGCCTTGTCACGCAGAGGGAAGAACAGGACGAGGGAATAGTCGCTTGGTTCGTCGCTGGCCACTTTTCGACAAAGGTGCTTAAGGAAAGTGGTTTTACCTGTGCCAGGCTGCCCAAAAATGATCCTGGTTTGCTGGGGTCCTTTCTTAAGGAAATCACTGACTGTCAATTGTTTAGTCACTCCTTCTGACATTTGTACGCCGTAGTCACGATATCGATTCAAAAACTCGCCCGGGTTTACGTCTCCCTTCTTTCTTGGTTGAGGGTCATTCTGCAGTACAGCTACTTTTGTAAACTGTAGCTCACGTGGCCCTTCTGTGAGGGGCAGCCGCTGGTACCTGCTGTAGGCAAGTCTCCTTGCATGTTGGAGTGGCTCTGGGAGGACAGGACACACCTCCACCTACAGGAGCAGGGAGGGGGAGGGGTGATAAAAGTTAGTGAGGAAGCATCACTGGATACACTTAACTGGATTACTTCCATTGAAAAGTACTTGAACAATGTGTATTAGAGCAGGTGACAGCCCATCCAATGATAACGTTCCTTCCAGATTTTGCAATACGTATATACGTATATAGTATGGTGATTGTGCAACTATATGAAGTGGTCTGATATAAAATTGCTTTCAGGTCTGATATTTGATTTCAGATCTGATATCAGGGTCAAAGGTCAATAAAAGCCACTTTGCATTAACTTACATTTAAAGAAGCAAAACACAACACACAGGGATGACAATCATGAGAAAGTCTGCACATGCAATAAGTGAGTTAAAATCACTTTGTTCTCGGTGGTTATTCCGTAGCCTCGAACCCGTTCCTTACTGAGATGGCCAGATCTGTCTATAATGACTTTCTTAGGAACCGCAGCAGCATATAGTCAGGTGATCCCAGTTGTTCACAGATTGTGACTTGTCTTTGATTCAGGCACTCAAGCCAGACAATTGAAAAGGACAACCAGCGGCTAATGTCGTCGCTGTTTCTGCCTATCAGCACATTTTCAGGTTATTGGCTGTTGTGATAGCTCTTATTCTGTTCTACCTGCCATGTTCTTAAAACGTGCATAGCCCAAGCTCTTGCCCTGGCAGTGTTGTTAGGCACAAAACCTTTTGAGCATTCTGAACATCTTCTGCAGTGGTAAAATTCTAGGTCAGTAATCTACGCTGCTGTAGCTGCAAGGATTTTCTCCTCTTTGCCTTTGGCATGCCCTCCTCTCCCAGCTCCATTGCTTGAGACCTTGCCTCAAGTGGCCACAGCAGATAAATTCAAACAAATCCCACCAATCCAACTGTGCATGCATGAAATGCCGTTTTGGTCACAACCCAATGACGTAACTAGGTGCTAAGATGATAAAATGGAAAGGTTTGTACCCCAAGCTGTAAGTCGGCTGTAGGTCACCTTTGCACCTTTTACACATGTAAGTAATGAATGGTGCCATATATATCACATAGGGTATGGTAGGCCGGTCCATAGCCTCGATATACAACCTTGGTGCTCATACTTACCTCGGTGCCTTAGTAAATATATGCGCCTCAGCCCCACGCAACCCCTGAAGACCATGGTGGAGGTGGACGACCAGGATGTCATCATGGAGGTGGACACCGGTGCCTCAGTTACCATCATCAGTGAGGTCACGCTGGGAAGCTACTGGCTGATGCTACCTGCCCCACCACTCCATCTAACTGATGTGAAGCTATGAACATACACGGGGGAGACAAACCCAGTGGTTGGAAGGTTGATGGTCAAGGTGCGATACCACGGCCAAGAAGAGCAACTTCCTATCGTTGACGTTTCCAGAGATGGGTCCAGCCTGTTGGGTAGAGACTGGCTGGCAAAGTTGAAGCTAGAGTGGAAGCACATCTTCAATGTGCTTGCCCAGGAGAGCCTGCAGGATGCCTTGGGACGACAAGGCATGGTGTTCAAGCCAGAGTTGGGCAGGATCCAGGGAGTTGAAGCACAGCTCCACGTCAATCCTGAGGCCCCACCATGGGAATGGCCAGGTCAATCAATGAGGAGAGTGCATGCAGTTTACGCTGGTTCCTTCTTGGGACTCATATTCCTTATCCTTATTGGCGCGCACTCCAAGTGGATGGAGGTACACATGACAAAGTCATCCACATTGCTCATGACCATTGAGAAGATGAGAAGCACCTTTGTGACATTAGGGCTACTGGAGCAGCTGGTAACCGACAATGGCCCTAGCTTCACCAGCGAGGAGTTTTGACAGTCCATGAGGAACAATGGAGCACACCACATCACGACATCCCCTATCATCCACCATTAAATGGATTAGCCAAGAGGGTTATCCTGATGTTTACGTCAGGGATGAAGAAGCTGACTGAAGGAACCCAGGAGACCCGATTGACTCGGTTCCTATCCCACTATCGTACAACCCCCCATGCCACAACATGCCACTCCCCAGCAGAGCTGATGCTAGGACGACAGCTCAGGACACGCCTGGACCTGCTCAAGCCACACATCAGTAAGAGAGTCAAGCACACCAGGAGCGGCAGAAGAGAGCACATGATGTTCATTCAAAGCCAAGAGAGCTCCAGCCTGGGGCACAGGTCTACGCCAAGAACTTTGGTCAAGGGCTGCCATGGCTTCCTGGGGTCATTCAGGAGTCGAAGGGCCCCATGTCTTACACTGTTGAGCTCCAAGATGGTTGTGTCGTTTGCCGACACGTGGATAACGTGAGAGCTCGCACAGCTACAGCCCAACCATCAGTTGAAATGGATGCCTATCCCATCATCAAGAAACCATTTCAGAACCCCGAATTGCCACCAACTGATTTGCCATCTGCTGCAGTGGGGCAGAGTCTTTGCCGTTCCTCCTGCCCCCACAAGTCACTAGAGTATTATGGTGTGACTGTGAGACATTGACTAATGGGGGAGGAGATGTAATGACTGAGCAGTTAGCAGTCACTGCTGTTGATTGCTGGGTATTATTATTGTTATTATGCTATTATTATGTTTGTGTTTTATGTTTGTGTTCTGTAGTGCAATGCATTAGTATTATTATTCTTACGTATGTTGTTAGTATCTGCATTGTTACATGGTTGTCTCCTGGTTGTATTGTGCCTTTGTTCCTTTGTTCATTGATTGTATTGCTGAAGCGAATCACTGTGACAAGTGCGGTGCATGAGCGTTGCATGACCGACTGTTCCCAGAGTGTAAGAGCCTGCAGAACATTACACAACGTAGCCGGTCAAATCCTTAGAAACCTAGAAAATTTGAAAGGATGTGAAATGTTGAGCATTTAAACCATGCATACTATTAAGTCAGATCTATTGCAGGCCCAACCACATTCTATACCTA
>OZ025884.1:3231192-3393354 GCA_964019415.1 Ianthella basta
GCCCTAATCCCTATGCATGTGCCATGTAACCATTGTGTGTACTGTTCCATTTCCTTATTACCTCTTCTGATGGCAGTCCAGCAGAAATTCAATTAAATGCTGGCGTTATGAGAAGCACCTTAATGCATACAGTCTAATGGACCCGTATATTTCTGTTTCCAGTTGCAGAATGGGAAAACTGTATGCAGACATCAGGATCACTTGTGACAGCACACAGAGAGATCTGAGCAAGCAGTGAGCAATCTAGAGACAGTGGCAGTGTATGATGACAATGACATGCTCATACAAATGCCAACGGCTGAGACAACAGCAGAGACAGTTGACATTGAGGGAACATCTCCTTCCTAACATCAGCATGGTGAGAATTCATTAACTGATGCTGCCACTTCCACTTCATTTGCATCAGCGACATCTCGCTACCTGCAATGAGTGCGTAAAGAATCTGACCGGTTTCACCCCTCACTTCAGTAGTTGCTGTATTCATGTTTACCTGCTTACGATCATGTCACTGATTGCACTTGCTTGTAGCCATTTTCTTAAGGGAGGGGAAGTGTATTGTGCATGGTGTGTGTTTGTGGTTACTGCATGCATGCTTGTAATCTCTAGTATTCCTTAGTATATGCATAAATGTAATTACGCATGCTCAGTTTTGTAAAAACTGTTGTTGTGTGGTTGATCATTGATTTGCCAAGTCTTGGTCCATATGTTGCCTGGGTTATTTGTTGTTGGTTCAACAGTGTTAGACAGGAGAACACCACAGATGCTCACTTACATTGCCTGGAAAGACCTGTCCCAGAAAGTAGCTAGTTTTGGGGAGTGTGTTTGCATTACCTATCCTGAGTCATGGTGTTGGACCTGTGTGTGTGCTAGCCCAGAGAAGATTGAGGTGCTTCTTTACATTACATACACGACCTGACCTGTCCCAAAGAAGCCCTGAGGGAGTCCATTTGCAATAACCTAACTTGCCGCTTAACCTTACCACAAAGTAAAGTGTGGCTAAATCTGTGTGCTGCTCATATCCTCAAGGACAAGAGGGGTGTATGTGTGCATGGCCGACCTTTATCTGCCCCAAATGACATGCAACATATACTACACAGTACTCTAGTTAACACCCTGCACAAGAAAGACATGCACATTGACAGATGAGATGCAGGGCCTTATCACTCGACACTGATTCCCCATGGCTGTCTGGATGCTTTGATGAAGTTGGTGCAAATATTAGCTACTGCATGCCTATAGTGTATACAAGGTTGAGCAATGTCTGATCTATATAGTCTCTTTGGTCTTCATCAAAAGCAAAACTAGGAAAGCTAGCTAGCTATGGCAGCCCAAGACAGACCGAGTTCAGCGTAGTCTTAACATGTCTCCGTACATTGACGACTGAAATGGCCATAGGCCCATAGGTGCACCTGATTGATGGCGCACTCTACGTACTTGGACAAAGCATAGATCCTCGGACAAGGGCTTTCTGTTCGATAGAATAGTGGCCGATTAACAGGTAGCTACGTACGCATTCAAACCAAGTGATACAAGCTTATCTACACACGAATCCACATGAAAGGAATTGTCCTTCCGTCCAAGCTGATTGGCAGTTCTACATTTTCCCGAGAAACGCATTTCTCACACCACCACTGTCCAGTAGCCACGTAGACAATGATGGTTCTACTGTTCTCTTTAAATTTAACAGGGCATCACCGAAACAGACAAGTTACCCCGATCACACACAACCAACCTGTCAGCAAACTTACTTAAGGGCGTTAACAGTAGTGGTTCACGCTCCAAGTCCAAGGAGTCACGTCAGTGGTAGCCAGCGGGAGGGAGATGGGAGATCAAGACGGAGGTGACGAGGAGGATGGGGATCAACTATGAATGTCATTAAGAGCGGCAGCAGCAACATGGCGTCGATGCCGTGATGAATGAAGCCATTGCATCACTTATTAGGAAACTGTGCATCACTGCCGCGCCGGATAGACATACCTGTGCAAGACTCGACCATAGACACGCGTGTGCAAAACACGACCCGTATTACCTCTTCGCGTCCTGTTATTGCTGATGATCTACCGCCTCAGCTAGCGTCCTTTGGCTGTCTGCATCAGGTGGACGTTCAGCTAGCTAACTGGCAGACCACGAAGCACAACTTGGCATTTCCCAAGTGTGCATAGTGACTGTTACATGAATTCTTCAACGTTAGCTGAAGGGTCAAGTGACTGTGAGTATAGCTTCAGTGATTTGCTGTCCTGTGATTGTGTAGTAGCTAGCTAGTCCACAGAGCAGTGCACAGACTCCTCCTTTATCTCTCCAATTGCAATGCATGCCCTGCTCAGAGTGATTAATTATATATATGTGACAGGTAACAGACTGTGGGTGGGTGGACACGTGAGGGGTGTGCATGCACCCAGTGTCGCTGTACCAGTTGGTGGGTGTGTTTCAATGTGCTGGTGGTGCTGTCTGTCTATCTCCTTCCATCATATATAGGGATATTATAGCTACATTACACCCAGTGAAGGAATGTGTGCTCCTCTATATGTGCATGGTGCGCAGAGCATAAATAGCTATATATGCATGTCATGGTCATATGCTATGGCCACAAGACCAGCTAGCCACGTACACCTCTTCCAGGAAATGGTAGAATGCATTTCCTCCAACTTGTAGTAGTGTGTTTGATATTGATTGGCATATATTCTCATCAGATGCCCCTTCATAGTGCAGTCCCTAATTGTAGTACACCACACTTGTAGGATGTGTTCAGAATGAATGTTTTCTTCCATGTATATCTCTCCTTTGTACACAGCTGGAGTCCATTCAGGAGCAGTTGGATGGTCTGAGCAGCTAAAACATATATACTCTCACTGGACATGTGCACCATGCACATCAAGGCAGGAGTATATAATTATACTAATGTATGACAACACTAGCTGTGTCCTGTATATTATATACGTAAAACGTTAACGTTGTGAATAAATATGCATGGCATGTTTAATTATAAATTAAAATTATTATGCCAGATGCAGCATGTGACTGTGACTATTATTTGTGCATGACATGGGAATTTGAAGCTTAAGGGTGCCCAGCTGCATGGGGTTAGGTCTTTGTGCAGATTAACCAGGCACAGGAATATCTTGTGTGAATACTTAAGGATAGTAACAGTTACTGTATTGCAATATATATTGGCTGCACAGCTAGCTTGTAGGGTGCACTGCCAGTATAGCGGTATATGGCCACCTGCGTTGAGCACATGCAAATTCAATGTAAAAGTTGCATTTTGTTGCAATTGCTGTGTGTTTTCACCTTAAGTACATTGAGAGGATGCAAATGGTACAGAAGAACAACATGACTTCAATAAAACAATACATTGTGTGATACTAGAAAGATTACACATTGACTGGAATTGAGTTAATCGGCAAGGTCAATAACAGAATTCATGCTACTGCAAAGTGGATCTGACATTAACAGTTAGTGCAGTGTTGGAACGCAGCATGTCACTCACTAACTCCACTAACTCTTTTGGTACCCTCAACAGTGTTATTTCTCTGAGTGATGGGTTTCTACTGAACCCAGCAGCCAGGGCTCTGCTAGCTCTGGAACTGTTGTCCATATTCACCTTCACCTTGACTACTTGAGCATAACTGGCTGCTTCCTCCAGCTGTGGCCAGTTCTCTTCACTTAACCACTCCTATGCATAGACAACATAACACAACCCAAGAGTAATGAGGTGATAGCTTACAAGAACAACAAACATTGTGTATGGCTTCAGGGGTAGGTTACTGGTGGGCACAAAATGGCCGTCCAACAGGCACATGAGATGGGTAGGGTACATGCATCTACTGTGGGTGCACTCCACATCTATACACGCCAACAATCAATGGGCGCAGTCACAAAGGAAGTCTGCTAATTTACAGCCACGTAATACTGCGTCACTATAATGATGCCATTAGCATCAACAACTGTGACATGCAGCCGCGTCAACCACACTCTAGCACTGTGTCATCACTCCTGACTGTTCATACTGCAATACTACATGTGGTCAGTGAATGTGTGCACGAGGATACAGTGAAAAGGAACTTGAAGCTGTCAAACCATGCACAGCCAGTGCGCATAATGGACAGAGTGCCATATAAAATGGATGCTAGAGATTGGAATGGGACCTTAATCAGTGTAGGGGAAGCAAGTAGGCTACTATTTTGTTCCAAGGAACAGACTAAGGGATTGTGGCCTGAGGGGGGGGGGGGGGGGGGGGGGCTGCCCATTTTAGGGGGACCACTTTCGGGAGGGAGTCTGTCAGGGGATCACACATTTGTGGTGTCTCTTATGGGGCGCTTTAAAGGTGGTCTTTAAAGGGTGGGTCAATAGCAGTGCTGCAGTATCGGACATGACAGCTCTTGATATGAAACATCACTCGACACATTGACAATAGACACACATACTGCAGTGTACCAACAGAAAACAAGCACAAACACTACACACAACATGTGCACTGACAACACACAATGACAAAGACACATACGTACTGTAGTAATGTACCAACACCACGTGGGGGTGCTGGTGGTCTGGAACACAGGCAAGCACAAGATTGAAGGGCAAAGCTATTGGGATGACCTATTTGACACACACATGGGGATGTAGTACAGTGATTACTGTACTACGTCTCCATGTGTGTGCACATGTGTCAAATTGGCACTACTGTAGCAATGATGAAGCAAATGAAGTGTACACTGTACATACCCACGGTGGATACGTCACTTGGGCACTTTGCAGAGGTGAGACTCGGCATGCCATTGCTTGGAACACTGGAACAGGGTTCAATTCAAAGATGACAAGTGTCCTCAACTGCAACATGTTTTGAACACAAGTGGCCACAGCTGAAGGTGTCTGTTCACCATTTGACAAATCTAAGTGTAGAAAAACACAGCATAAATCGACACAACTGAAAGTGGTTGACATTGAGGGTCCAATCACTAGATGACCAAGGCACCTGATTGCTGAATACCATATCTAAGATAGTAAAAACACAGCAATCACTGGTTTCTAATGTCAACATGGCATTTGTCGAAATTAACTGTTTGGAGAGTTGTCCAATCAACACAGCAGACACTGATTATGTACACAGCCAAAACATGTTGAGTGTGTAAGGGTGGTTAGGGGAGGGGCAGTGCTTCCAATTGTTAGTAAGCAGGAAAACCCAACTTTGCAGCTGTCTGATAACGGCTGTTTGACTATGGTCTGCGCAAAAAGGATGTCTGGGCAGATTCGTTGGGCAGAATGGAATGCGTAAGGGCCCTGGTGACGTCAATTAAAATGGCAGCTCCACGTAGACTAAAAAATGCAGCGTGATCTTCTACAGCAGGGCAGCTAAGCACACCATCTCCCTAAGTTAACATGCCCCAGGTAGCCATGAACTGGGATGGAACATTTTGAGGTGATTCCGTCAGCGCTGTTGCTTTGTATAGGGACAAATAAACAGAGATCACATGCACTATAGTAAGACGACTTGCTAGGCAGCTTTAACAATTCCATTTCTGACAGTCAGGAAGCAAGTTAAGAACAGGACAAATAAACACAAATGCAGCAACAAAGGAAAGGGAGGTGGCAGGCAAACAACAAAGCAGTTATGGCCAACAAGACATTCACAAGATTGCTTTCGACTTCTGTATTGCGGTGACAGAGATGTGAGTACTGACATCCAACACCCATGCTTAGCTACTTTGCTGATTCAGCACAATTTGAGTTGTTACCAATGGCCCAACCCATACATGTACATACCCTACTTGCTAGCTATAGTATTATTGCAGGCATGTGTGATACTGGTAAGGCTCACCTGTAACATGAAGATGGGTTATTGAACAGTTGTCCTTGACTCCGTTTAGTATAGGGAGTAGGGTGCTGTCAGCAAACAGCTTAAATCTCTTCAGCCGACAGTGAGCAGCCATCTTTTCTAGAACACTGCTGTCCTGCATCTATAGAAATGCCAGTGATGTAAAGCGATGCATCTCAAACTGATTCACACATTTCATCTCACAGTGGGGAGTAAAACGGCACATGTTAGTAGCTAGCTACATAAATAGGAGGAAGCCACACAGTATAGATTCACGTAAAGTGGTCCTTCAGAGTCCACACCACATAACCATAAAGTATACCAGATGAACATGCATTACTTACTTCAACAACACTGAGGAGGGTAAGAACCAACTCCTCCAATGGTCTGTAGCCAAAGACCTCAGCGATTGCATCTGAAGTGCAGCTTCCTTTCACCCTCAGCTTCAACTTCTTCAGTGACCCAGCAGCCTCACACAAAACTCTGGCATCTACGTGAATAAGGGAACAAGGGAGAATGGAGGAACACAAACCACACCTGGCACAGACTACATATGTACTAAAGTGAACAAAAAGTGTATGGGTGACTTGTATATATAGTTTATACAATTACGATTAAAAGAGACACTGATGAAGTGGCACATGCACAAATCCTTACAGCATGGATAATTATAACAACAAAGAGTGTGGTCCCATTGACTCACCTTCAGCGGAGAACTGGACCACACTTAGTGACAGTGACTGTAAAGCAGGATTAGAGCTCACAACTGAACATACATGACGGAAACTGGTGGGGGATAAGGAATGCAATCTGACTGTTGGCGTGTGTAGTTCAGTCAGGTGCTTGCACTTGGTGAGGCAGTGGCAAAGTGCCATGGTGTCAAAAGGAGTGAGGTACAAATAAAAGGTGAGACAACTGTTCAACTGAGTTACAATGCTCTTGGTGAGAGACTCATTCTGAGACTCAAACAAAGCATGAAATACATACAAAAGATTAGGACTGTCAATGTTACATTCTGATGGCAGGTCATCACCTGTGGCAAAGATGGCCTCGTTGACCTCTGCTGACTTGAGTCGTGTTAGACCGGCAAAGAATTTCAGAACCACTGCAAACTTGGGATTGTGGCGGTTCTTCCTCCAGAAGGCAGCTTGTTCTGCCTCGGGCAACAGGGAGAGATGATAGGCAGCAAAGTACTCCTGCTTCGTGGTGTGGCTGAAGTTAAGCGTAGTTGAAGAGCCATCCTGGTTGGGGTGCAAATGAAGTAGGCCCAGAAAAGATGAATCCTCCAGGATCTCGTCATGTTTGACTGTGGCATGGAAGACACGACGCACTTCATCTTCTTGGAAGATATAGTCAGGCGGTTCCTGGGTCAGACCATTGAAGGCGAGGATACCGAAGGATGACGACAGGTGTTTAACATCAGGTGGGAGGTCGGTGAGAGATGAGTCAATTCGGTATACTTTCTTCACTTTCTGTTTCTCTCGAGTGATGGTCATTGCAACAGAGGATTTATAGCACTCTGTCATTGTTGCAGGGAATGTTGACCTGCCTGCAACGCCATGCTCATAGACAGAACACAAGATTAGTAAATTCATTGGTATATAAGCACCTCCCATGAGGTCTGGACGGGCCCTCAGATCGGACAACATAGTCTCCCCTTTGCCCAGTTCACTCTTGAAGAAGTCCTTCACGTACGACTCCACTGCTGCCTCATCAAATCCGAGAATCTCGTAGAAGACAGTCCTGTGCTCTTGTAGTAGGGGACAACCACCGGGACGAGTAGACACTATGAAGTGTGCTTGAGGAAGAAGCCGGCCTTCCAGGAGTACTCCTAGGAGGGATCCCTCGGGGCTGGCCATCAGGCCACGGACCTCATCTGCTCCGTCAAAAATCATCAACATATTCTGCCCTTCACTCTCCAACAGTGCTTCTGTTGAGGCAGAGCATTTATTCCCTCTAATGTAATACTGAAGAAGTTGTTCCAAGTTGGCATCACTGTCATGTTTCAGTGCTTCTGACACGGCCTTGTCACGCAGAGGGAAGAACAGGACGAGGGAATAGTCGCTCGGTTCATCGCTGGCCACTTTTTGACAAAGGTGCTTAAGGAAAGTGGTTTTACCTGTACCGGGCTGCCCAAAAATGATCCTGGTTTGCTGAGGTCCTTTCTTAAGGAAATCACTGACTGTCAATTGTTCAGTTATTCCCTCTGACAGTCGTAAGCCACAATTGCGATATTGTTTCAGAAACTCGCTCGGGTCAACGTCTCCCTTCTTTCTCGGTTGAGGGTCATTCTGCAGTACAGCTACTTTTGTAAACTGTAGCTCACGTGGCCCTTCTGTGAGGGGCAGCCGCTGGTACCTGCTGTAGGCAAGTCTCCTTGCATGCTGGAGTGGCTCTGGGAGGACAGGACACACCTCCACCTACAGGGGAAGGGGAGGGGGAGGGGAATGAAATTTTCAGCGAGGATGCAAAATTAATGCACAAAACAGAATTAGCTTCCCTAGCAAGAAGTATTGCATGACATTGCATAGGCACATTACTACATCATAGAACTGAAAGAAAGGCATTGTCAAGCAATTTCACATAGAATACTGTAGAAGTAAATGAAACAGAACATTTCAGCCGTGGAGATCTACTTCAGCTGTCAGCAAAAACAGTTGAAGGCCTCTACAGATATGTACAGTGTGGGGCATGTAAAGTGTGAGGTGTGTACAATGTGGGGTGTGTACAGTGTGGGGCATGTACAGTGTGGGGCGTGTACAGTGTGGGGCGTGTACAGAGTGGGGTGTGTACAGTGTGGGGTGTGTACAGTGTGGGGCGTGTACAGTGTGGGGCGTGTACAGTGTGGGGTGTGTACAGAGTGGGGTGTGTACAGTGTGGGGCGTGTACAGTGTGGGGTGTGTACAGAGTGGGGTGTGTACAGTGTGGGGCGTGTACAGTGTGGGGCGTGCACAGTGTGGGGTATGTACAGTGTGGGGCGTGTACACACATCAGCTTTGTACAAGAGAGTGAATTGCACAGTCAACAGACTTCAATGGCACACTACAGCCACACCAACACTGCAGGTAGTTATCAAAACTCACTTGGGACAGCTGGGAGTCCCCTCCACTGCCTTGCCCTGCTGCAACAACCACATTGATCTTGATACACCTGCCTTCGGTGAGTGTGCTCCCAGCAATGACGACTGGAGACACATCATGGGAAGGCTCTGTGTAAGGGACAGCACACACACACAGAGAGAGAGAGAGAGAAAGAGAGAGAGAATGAGACAGAGAAGATGAGCTATGCTTTCAATACTGCAAGAGTTACAATACAGTACAGTAATTATACAGTTGTCTGTTATCAGAGAAAGAACACAACTACACTTGCTGCATGATGAAGCCATTCCTTAAGAGAACAAAGTGTGCAATATCAAGACACAATACAAAGTGTGCAATATTATATCACTTGGGTGTGCATTTGCCTTCTAAGAGCACCCGGCCCATCTAAGAGCCCCCTTCTAGGCATATATAACAATCCCACTGCATACAACAAATTGCTTTGAAAATTCTTTGAAAAATCAAGGTGGGAAACTAGTGGCTGCATACTCACTTATAATACAAGTAAGAGATTTCCCTAAAAGTCAGTTTGACCAACTCCCAGTGTCCTGTCCTAATCACAGAAGCTAGCATGAAGTAAAGGTTGGCTCTTCATTAGTTAGCACAGGCCCGTTGGGCAGCTACCCAATTCAGTCCTTCCCAATGCATCACCCACGTTTTCCATATCTTTAGTGCCAATTATAAGGTAAGTGTGCAAAGCTGGGGCGCTCAGCTCTATTATAGCCCTTGGACACTTTGTGCCCTTGTGCAATAAATGAGCCAGCACCGTTGTGGCCATGTTATATATACAACCAACAGGGAAATGTCACCTGTCAGTCTATTATAAGTATACATGAAAGGAGGTGCTGAGTGGCCGCTACAAGTTCAGTCCACTATTCAGCTAGCACTCAACGAACCTTTTCCCTGTATCTCCATTCTGTCCACTCTCTGACAGAGAGAGTCCTGTCCTCTCTGAAGGTCTTGGATGGCTGTGCTCTGTGAGTCCTGCCCTCTCTGAAGGTCCTCCACTTTCATTTCAACGCATTTCAGCCTCTTCACAACAGCTATTAATGAAGGACAAGCATATATGAAGGGAACATCCTACTGCACTGAGACTGACACAGTACTCACAAAGCACTCACACGTATTATGTACAGTATAGTGTGTAAGTATAGGATCACACACATATAAAAGAATCATTATGCACACACAGAACTGAGTCTTACATGTCAACTCAGTCTCCAAGTGTTTCATCTCTCTCAAGAGCTCCTCTCTTTGCTGACCCAGCTCTTGATACAACTCATCAACTTCCCCTAATTCTGCAACAGATCAAACAAAACACAGGGTGACAAGTGCACATACTCAAGCAGCAGGTATATTAGCACACACACACACACACACACACACACACACACACACTAGCCTCACCCAGCAACTCGCTCATATGATAGCACACCCTCCTAAACAAACACCATACTCAAACCTAACCAGTACACCCCACATATATTCAATAACCACAAAACACAGTGAAATTCGTATACACCCACAGTACACCTGCCCGCACAAATACCACCCACACAATTATCACCAATCTTGCACAGCCAGACTGTCTGTTAGTCTAGCGTGCAGCCCCATTTCGCCCCTGGGCGCTTGCGTCCGAAGCTAAGCGCCCCCAGGCGGAGAGGGGCTAGCTTGCTAGACTAACTGTCTGTTCACTCTGACCTGACAAAATGGCAGCCTGCCTACATGAGACTACCCCTCTTGCACAATACTACTAGCCACACCCACAACACTCCTGTACACAATACCTTTATAATATGCACACTTGGACACCACCCTACAGGGTGTTAAGCACACAAGTAAACCCCTCCAACACACTTACATGTACACACATATACATACACACCTTCCATTGCATGCTTCAACTCGTCCAGTGCCTTCTGGAAAAGCTCTAGCACAGCTCTTTCATCAGAGAACCTTCTTCTAAAGTCTTCAGCTGAAGTGAGGAGACACACACATTGCCCTACTTTAGACAGACAGCATGCCCAACATTGACTGCACAGTGTAACGCACAGAAGAGTAGGCACTGAGAGAGCTACTCGGATCAAGCGTCTTGACCAGCTACACACACTATATACTATGTACTTGCAAACTACATATTATAAGCTGTGAGGTGAGTGTGAGCAGGTGTTCATTGTACACATGTCACAAGATGTTCATGTTCATAATAGCTTCAGCCTTAATCCTGGTAAAAGTATTCTTGCACAACCAGACGGCCATTTTGTTGACTCTGCTGAGTCAGCACCAAACAGTGGTCTGCTTATGCTGAAACACAAACACCATCAGTTCAACTTGGATTAGCTGTGAGCACACTTTGGGAGACATTCACATAGGAACACATAAGCTTATTGTCTTCCAGAGTGTTCTGTTGATACCTTAAGAGTGTTCCACAGCAATGTACTCTATGTTTATATATTATAGCAATTTGGAGTGCATTGAATTTGTCACCCTAGCATGAGGGTGTGAAGCTCCCAAGGGCAAGTGTGACAAACTAGGTACACTCCAACTTGCTATGATATGAATGGCTTGTATCCAGGTCACACAACACATCTTTTTTTGATGTGCTGCATGTATTTGAACTAAGGTGCAAGATTACGTACAGGTTTCATATACCATGAGGCCTGGGAGAGCAGTCAAGCCTCAACTATTCTACAATTGACCCGTTATTAGCAAATAAATTTGTCAATTGTATTCCTACTAATATAGCAAAGAGCATGATATTTGAGGCAAATGTGCCCTAATGATAATCCAGCAGTGTACCATTCACAGATCGCTGAAGGGCTTGTGTCTGTATGAATGTGTTTCAAGGAACACCAGGAAGGCCTGCCCAGTATTCTATCTGGACAAGTGGCAATGCCACAACAGCATGCAGTCTAGTTCCAGTGTACAACTCGCAGTGCTGCAGAAGCAGCTCAAATTCAACCCCTGAAGTAGCCATATCTAGCTTCTTTGAATCAATCACCAACTTTCACATTAATATTCAAGTCTTCACTGGGCACCTGGGTGCTTGGGGTGATATCACACATCAGGTGCCATGGTACAACTACTCGTTTGGGTAGTTATAGTATGCCACATGACTGGGCTTCAGATTCGCCCTGCTGTCGGTGCCTTTGATGAGTCACGTATTCAGGACACAACACAGCTTATGCTATGTATATAACCCTCTGTAACCTTCCATGGAATTAGTGGAACTCACTGCAAGCTGCTTCCTTCAGTTTGGTCAAATAGCCGTCAGAGTCCTCTTTGGGACAGTAGGGGCGTAGAGCTTGCTCTATCAGACACTGTACAGCCGCCACACATTGTGTGAATTCATCATACGACACCTCTGTCTTTGAGCGATGGTAGAGTGAGTTCCTTGACTGCCTCACTTTAACAATGTCTGCCACCTCTGGCTGTGGAAGGTAAACGGGATGAGGTTTGGCTGCCATATACTTTGTAATCTTGTTTGGCAGATCTCGGTCATTGGCCATTGTTCTACTCACTGCAATAACCCGGGTATCACTGAGTGCTTCTGTTACAACACACTCCACTACCCCCTCAGCAGGTGATGCTCCCGTGACATTGACACTGAACCCCTCCCAAGTCTTGCAGTCAGTTCTCTCTGACATGCTCACGTCAAAGTAGTCTATGGCACTGCCCTTTCTGCTGCACCCTTGGGTCACTGTGGCTTCACATGAAGCATCTGAAGGCTCCATCACTGCGGACAGTGCTGCGGTCAAGATGGTGACGTCCCACTCTGTGGCAGGTTTCCGTTTCACTGCTGCGCAGGAGAAATCCTGGACTCGTGGATTCTTCTCCATCACAGTGGCTAACCATCTTCTGTGATCCCTACCACCGTCCCATGGCTTACTGCCAAACCTCTTTTGAAAACCCTTGTTCAGTGTGATGTGGTGTGTTAGCACATCCAGCAGGATCTTGGGCACCAGGTCAGTGAAGATGTACACAAGCTGGAAGAAGCGAACACTGAACAAGAGACAGGAGAAGAGAAGGAGGTGAAACTGTTACAATGATTGTACAAATTGCTAGGTGGATGTCAAACAAAGGACCTTGCCCCGTGTTATACACCAGATCCATTTCACACTCCACTGGAGGTAGGTGCAATTTGGCTACACAAGACTGGACCATTGTACAAGTTTGCTGATACTGTTAGTCCCTACGTATACTAAAAACCAACCGAGGAAGCACCTTCCCCTGTTCAGTGACCTCAGATCTCGAACACATGCTCATTAGCTAAAAGGGAATATGACCAGCTATAAAGGACAATCAACACCTCCAGCTCCAGCCATCCTATCACAATTTCCCCAACAGTAAGGTCATGTAGTCCGCGTCTATACTCCCGAAAACACTGTGTATACTGGCCTGTCTGCATGCGCGTGTCCGCTCGGTAGCTAGTTTTAATATACAGAGAAGCAAGTGAGTTTTAACAGTAAAGCGCTGTTTATACGTATCTGAATTAAGTAAGTTCTTACGTTTCGTCCTTGAGGACGCCTACACTGGATACTTCATCTTCTTCTTTGTTCGCCATTGCAGCGTTTGCCAAAAATAGAACTTCAGACATGATGTCATACCAAGGGAAATCCCATCACATGTGTCCCGTGAGCTGACCACACGATTTGTATGACATTTATGCAACTCATCAACTGATGACCACAGTCAACGCACACATGCAATTGCAAGCAAATTGTCAGTGAACCTACAGAAATCCAAGCACATTGGTGACTGGTTGACACATGTTTGTTCTGTCAGAGAAGATGAGGAGTAGCTAGCTAGCTAGCTAGCTACACAGCTAGGTTGGCAAGTAGCTAGCTAGAGTTACTGAGTATGGACCCCGGAGATGTGTAGCTAGCTATTTTGGCTGGGAGGAGGCGAATCTTATCTGCAGGGTAAACAGTGATGCTGGGATCCACCAACATGGAAGGGGGAGGAGGTCTGTGTAGGAGCTGGTCTGCAGTGGCAGGGTCAGGGAGGCAGCACACTGTGTAGGGAGTGGGGAATGGGGTGGAATAACAACTACAGTACATACATGTGTCAGAGACAAGGAATGTCACAGGATGAAGGTAAAACCACAGTTCACCCTCTACCTGACTACCCTGATAAAGTGTATAGCTAAATGGACAGGGAGCGAAATGTAGACAAGGACACACATGCACACACACGTCAAAACAAGGAAATATGATTGGGCCCTTTCCGGCACTAGCTACATTAAGGTACACCATACACACTATATGCTTACATTCATATTTTCTGCTACAAACATCAAATAAGCAAACAGGATAAACATGGCAGGTAATACAGAATACAATACAGAGTACAATTCAGTATTATGTTTAGATCAGATGTCACACAAAATTGTCAAATTGTTAATAATTGTTAGTAATTGTTAGTAGCCAGACAGCCTGCCTTCCCTCGTGATCACATCAATCGGAAGGTCTGAGTGGCTGGCTGGGCATTGGTAGGCAGATCTGGAGCCTCGAAGACGTGATGGCAGATCATAGTAGGGAGAAGCTCAGGCAGTAGTGTATCCATCCCATCGTTGTGCACACTATATTGCAACTACAACACACTTTTAAACGCAACTATAGCTCTTTAATATGCCCACCCCACTTCTTCATTTTGTGCTGTGTGTGAGAGATCACAACAAAACAACACATGTGACAAGGAGTACGTTGTGGATAATTTCACCATTTCATGTACTTTGTACTAGTCAGGCGTCGCGTGACCCTTCCCCACAAGGGAGGGGACACGCAACACCAGACTACTTTGTACACCGTACTTGAAAATATACCCTTCAGCTTAATAACTAGCTATAGTCTACTATGAATCCTTTTGAGGGTTATTGGCTAAAGGTGCAGTCTGTGAAGTACTATGTGGAGTATGAAGAGGAAGACTACGTCATGACATCATAAGAATAGTGTGAGTTATTCAGAGGCCTAATGATACGTGTTGATCGATTATTATAGCTATGCCTCCTAACTATATAGAACCCTTCTCTGCATACTATTAGCTACATGATGCATGTGCCATGCATTCCAGTTAACAAAGGAGTGAACCTGTGAAAACAGGGTATGGCTAACAAACACTGCAGAAAACCAAGCACAAGTTCACCGAAACTGATCTTTTATTATTCATTATGCTTATGTTATGTATGCGTGTGTGAACAACCATCCATGACATGCATGTGGGAAAGGGATTATTTCCACGTGTGAGATTATAGGATAGCTGCAGCCACACTGGGCCAGGGCATGCATGCAGCTAGTGCTGCATTTACACTTAGAATTAATAAATGAAGCACAAATTAATGCAGTTCTCTTCTCAAGGCAGGACATTTGAACATTAGCGCTAGCTATGTATAATTCATTAATTTTGGTGCACATGCTGTACATATGTGTTTCTGCATGGTTTGCAATAATGTATGTAACATATTATTACAAGGAAGAATGGTCATAACACATGCTGACTTGAGTAGCTAGTTCTGCATGGGTATGCGGCTTGTCACTTCTCCTTGGGAGTCTCCGGAATCACGGGAATTATGAACTTGGAATGTCTGATTCCGAGTGAATATTTGAAATTGCATATAATTATTATGAAATTTTGTATATATATACATATTATATATACATATATATATATATGCTTCATGTCGCAGTCACAAGATTATGAGAGAATTCATGTTGCTCGGGCAAGGGCCCGTCCCTGACACGGACTCTGATGACCCTCCGGTAGAAAGGGAAACGGAAGTGGAGGAGATGAACAGTACAACCATTGAATCCGATCAAAACGGCTATGAGCAGGAACATCAGCATCACCAGAAACAAACCCATGAGATGCGGGAACAGCGGCAGCAAAAAAGGCAGCAACAACATCAGCAGGAACAGCAGCAGCCTGTGGATCCCTCCAACTCAATGGGAGACAGGAGAATGGTAACGGTATATATCAGACGAATACCAACGGACACCCAGATAAAGGATGTACAACAGCTCATCCAACGTCAGCAAGGGATAGCCGGGGAAGATCTCCATATCACCCAAACAGTCCCAAATGTGGAATTTCGAGGACGTTGGAAATTCATGAGATGTGAAGGACCAAGAGCAGTTGTACAGCTCTTGTCAAAGGCATGCGATGATGGAAGATTACACTGGAAAATGAGTTCCAGTCCACCCACATGCCCAAAGCCTTTTTGGGGGACGATCCAACACAAAGAAGAAGGGAGCACCCAGCTCCACTCCCCACACCTATCCAATCATTGCCAATTGTGGCAGCTCCACCTTTTCCCCAACCTCATCCTCATCCCCACATCTATCCCCCTCCCCACCATCCATTCTTTGTGTAAGGTCCTCCACCTCTCCCAGCATCGCTGCATCCCGGGCACCAACAGCAGATCTGGCCACAACTGTGGCGGGCCGTTTCGGAGCTGGGGCGGCTGCTTGGGGACCCTCTGGCTCCCTCCCACCCATTGGGGGTAAAGTGAGATGTGGGTTATGGAATGTGAGGGGATTCATAAGTAATGAGCACTGTAGGCTTAGGGAGAGGATTATTAGTGCATCAGGCTTAGATTTTATTTGCTTATGTGAGACATTCTTAAGAGGTAGTGATGGATTAAATATCCCTGGCTATAGGTGGTTTGGACACAATAGACTAAATATCTCTAGGAGAGCGGTAAGGGGCTCAGGAGGAGTAGGGATTCTATTTAAGGACAGCTTCTTTGAGGAATATAGTGTAGATATTGTAGACAAAACCCATGAGGATATCATGTGGGTTTCATGTACCCATTTCACAAACCTCGAGCATATGCTCTTCATCTGTGCATGTTACCTGCCACCAGCAGCATCAAGCAGGGGGGACAAATCCCATGAATGTTTTGACATTTTAAAACAGCAAATCATAGAATTCCAAGACAAAGGAGAAATAATGATCTGCGGTGACTTTAACGCAAGGATTGGAGGCCTAAATGACAATGTAGGAGGTATAGCCCTTCCTCAGAGGGAAATTCTAGACACGGTCGCTAACTCACATGGTAGGCAGTTGGTGGACTTCTTCAGAGATTGCGATATGGTGACACTCAACGGAAAGTTTTCACCGGAGATTGATAATTTCACGATCCTCTCCACTCTTGGAAGATCGGTTGTAGACTATGCGATAGTGCAATCTTGCTGTTTCAGTGATTACTGTAATTTTGAAGTAGGAACAATGCTCAATCTACTTGACGACTTAAACATCCCTATAGACTCCTCAATACCATATCACTCCTTACTAATGTGGGAATACTCACTAAAATATACTATGTTGTCAGAAAGTCATCAAAATTCAACACAAACTTTGCAGGGTAGTGGAACAACTAACAATGTTCTACAGCCAAAATCTTTTCGTATTCAGAATGGGAGACATATTTTTAGGCCTGATAGTGATGGTGAAGAAAACATAGACAAACTAATAAAAGAATTAGAAGACCTTGCCAATCAGAATATGGACATCTCACACACTAGGCTACAGAATAACTATTCCTCATTCTACCACCTTATAGAAAGAGAATTCTCCAGCCACAAAACTCATTACAGATCCAGTAAGAAGCCATGGTGGAATTATGAACTTAATTCGCTCAGAAAGGAGGTCAGGCTATCACAAAATGATTGGAACAGATCCAAAAATACTCCTGATAGAATGAGATTTTGGCAAAGGTACAGGGAAAACAGCGTAAATTCAATCAATGCATTCGAAAGGCAAAACGGAAATTCCTCAGAGAAAAGCAAGATAACCTACTTCTGATGAAATCAACAAACACTAAAAAGTTCTGGCAGGAAATTGATAGCATAGCGATTACTAATGAACACTCAAAACGAGATCCACCACAACAGATGTTAAAGCCAGATGGATCTCTGACTTCCAATATGGATGAGACACTACAAATTTGGTCGGACCATTTTCATGCGCTGTTTTATCCTCCCCTAGAAAGGCTGGAAATTGAACAACATTCAGATGATACTGATAAGTACACAGAAGAGGCCAATCTAAACAGATTGATCACAATTGAGGAGGTTCATTCTGCAGTGATGCAACTAGAGGAGAGCAAGGCACCTGGACTTGATAAAATATGCCCTAGCATCTTAAGAGATGTTAAGATCATGCAATACCTACAGAACATGTATCAAACTTGCTTCAAGAATGGTGTGGTGCCTCAATCATGGTTATATAGTACCATCCAGCCAATCTTTAAAGGCTCGGGTAGCAGACAGGATCCTAACAATTATAGAGGTATCACTTTACAATCATGTGTAGCATAAGCGTTCTGAAAAATTCTGAATAATAGAATAACTGAATTTTTACAAGCTAATAATATCTTACATGAAGAACAGAATGGATTTCGTACTACGCGCAGTTGTCAGGATCATATATCCTCTCTATATTTCTTAATTGAAAATAGGAAGCTAAATAACCTGGACACATACACTTGTTGGGGCGCCGAAGGCGCCCCTATATTGTTTTCAGATTTAGGTCTTCGTATGGCTTCATGTTCGTATATATATATATATATATATTTCTGTCATTTTGCAAATGGCGGCGCTCACGTCGTTCTTTACAAAGCTTTAAATCCTCTCTAATGACGTTTCGCCGTGTTTGAATCGAACGAAATGTGGTCATAAACATGTGTTAATAGAGTGATACTATTAAAAAGCCTAAGGAACGTCTCTTCTGCGAGATACGGCTCCAATTATCACTGACGGACATTGTAAAATGGCCGCGCGTTCGACGCTTTCTGTTTGCTAGGCTCAAAACCATTCTCTTTAGATTTCGCCGTGTATCCAAAGAGCGCAAAGTGTTTCTAGAACATGTTTAAGTAATATTATTGCGGTAGGAAGCTTACTTAACTGTTTTTCTGCGAGGTACAGCCCTAAATACAACAGAAGTCTAGTGACCCCCGTAGGCCAATAATGGAGGACCAGCGAGTCATGACACATAATTATAGCCATGATTCGCTCATATAGTCATCATAGGGTAGCCTTTTAGCCAGCACACTCCTCCTCCAGGCACAAAGTAACAATTGTTCATTTAGAATGTCATATAGATCAAAAAGCAGTAGGTAAACATTTGACAGTTTGGTAGGGATGCTTTCACTGGATATGACTGGCTGCTCTGGAGACTTGAAACTCTTTCAAACCCAACGGTCTAGTGTGTCTTGATGTATCTTTCAGGCCAACAACAATACTGTACCCCCAACTATCTGATTTACTGAATGTACATGGGAAAATTGCTAGCAAGTAGTTCGAGGTTGAGGGACGCCCTGGCGCCCCACGAGTTTTTTAACTCGAAATACTTGTTTTGTTGATTTTAAGAAAGCTTTTGATTCGATCCCTAGAGAACTATTGTGGCAAAAGCTCACCAAGATTGGCATCAGGGGCAAACTACTAACTTCTTTGAAGGCACTGTACACAAACCTGTACAGCTCAGTGAAAATTAAGAACAAATTATCTCCTCCCTTCGAAGTTGGCCGAGGTGTAAAGCAGGGATGCACACTCTCCCCTATCCTATTTAACATTTTTATTAATGATCTAATTGGGCACCTAAAGAAAGCTGCAGAAGGTATTAGGATTAGAGACTGTAAGATAAATGCACTACTATTTGCAGATGACCTAGTCCTCATAGCAGAGAACCCAACTATGTTACAAAATTTACTAGATGCTCTAAAAGAATGGTGCTTGGATAATGGAATGTCCATTAACCCCAATAAAACTAAGATTATGCACTTTAGATATCCTAGGAAGAAAATCTGTCAGTTCCAGTTTACCTGTGGTGAAGTAACAATTCAGTATACGGATTGCTACAAGTATCTAGGGGTAGATTTTTCAGAACACCTTAGCTGGGCTAAATCAGTAGAGAACACGGCCATATCAGCTAATAAAGCTGCTAGTTACCTAATTGCAAAGGCTAGATCCAGTGGTGCTTTTGTGTATACTGTTTACAACCACCTATACAACACTTTAGTCTTACCCATTATTGAATACAGTAGTTTCATCTGGGGACTTAAGTCATTTGATCACATATCTAAAATCCAGAATAATCTCATGAGAAGTTTCTTGGGTGTAGGCAGAAATGCACCAATTGCTGCTCTATTAGGGGAGATGGGGTGGTTACCAATTGCAGTTCTCACAAAAATATCATGCATTAGATTTTGGCTCAGACTCAGTAAAATGTCACAAACTAGACTTAATTATGCAATTTTTGCTGAATCATGTACTTTAGCTGAAAATGGTAAGAAAAACTGGGCTTTCTATATTAAAGCCTACCTACATGATCTTAGCATAAATCTAGGCTTTAGTCCATCAATACATGACGAACACTTCATTCAGTACTACAAAGATGCAGCAACAAATCTGTATAAACTAGAATAGCTACGGCAGATACAAATGGTTAGAGAAGCATCTGAAACAGAAGGTAGGCTAAATATCTATAGAAGGATAAAGGCAGATTTCCCAACCACAGAGAGATATGTAGCCAATATTAGGTCAGTAGGGGTGAGGAGGATGCTGGCGGGTCTCCGGGTGGGTTGCCTCCCGCTCGCAGTGGAGACTGGCCGCTACACTGGGGTCCCCCTCTGCCAGCGTTCTTGTAGGTTGTGTGATCGTGGGGAGGTGGAGGACCATGCAGACTCATTTTTTAATTATTTGCCCCGCTTTCAACCAATTCAGATTGCAGCTTTTCAATCAATGTAACTCACTATCATGCACATTTTTTCAACAACCAATCACAAGCAAATTACATTTCATTTTAAGCTCCTACGACCATTCCATTGCAAACATACTTACCAAGATGTACACCCATAGGCAATCTCTTTTATTTAGCAACTAAAATCCACACTCCATGTATGTGTGACTCCCCCCCCCCCCCCCCCCATCTTTACATCCTGTCTTTTCCTTTGTGACCAGTAAGCCAGTACTGGCTGTGCAGCCTCTGATTACATGCTGCTGTCACTTTAATAATAAGAACATATATATACAACTTGAAAATCATGAATTAATATGTATAGACAATATTACATTGACAACAGTCGAGTCTGAGTTCGAAAACAGAAGTCATGTACAAAGTCACAGTGGACCTAACACATTGACAGTTAGTGCAATGTTTGTGCACAGTGTTCCTCTTACTGACACCACTAACTCTTCTGGTACCTCAAACAGTGACACTTCTCTGAGTGCTGAGTTTCTACTGAACCCAGCAGCCAGGGCTCTGCTAGCTCTGGCATATGTACTATCAATGCATGACGCCAGTAGGTTCTTAACCACCACCTTCACCTTGACTACTTGAGCACAACTGGCTGCCTCCTCCAGCTGTGCCCAGTTCTCTTCACTCAACCTCTTCTGCAGGTACAAAGCACAACACAGGGGTACTAAGGTGACACCTTACAAGAACGAGTATATCGAGTTAAAAACTCGTGGGGTTAGTGCTGTCGCCCCAACTCGAAAATACTTGTTCCCTCCGGTCACTGCTGTGTTATCAATATATAATAGCTATTGCAATTATTTTCATGTAATTCATGAACACACTTGTGAACACACGTCATAGGCAAGAATGAACACAAATGATTCAAGCGGACATGACTAGAGTCAAAATTATACACAATTGCACAATGGCATAGTACATTAACTTACATACCTTATACACAGTTTGCACATTCTCAGAGTTGCTAAAAACACAATTTTACGCACATGCACACACACATGCGCAAGTACACACACACGTGCACGCACACACACACACTGCACACACACTAAACCCCTACATGCAAACATAATGTACATGCTCTCTCTGAAAGACATGGACAAGAGGAGATGGACGGCACACACTTTACAGCACACCTGCAGTCATTGCAGTGGCTAGGGTTCTGTTGTGGCAAAAGGCAGTTCGCTTGACCGCACTACGCGGACCATCTGGAGAAAATTTTGAAGGGTAACTGTGCACGCTTAAGTTTTAAGCGCTATAGATCATTAGCAAAAGTTTGCATGCAGAATTCGTGGGGCTCACTAAGTTGTACGTCGCTCCTGTCACTTCTCTGAGACAGGGAACTGAAGTCCTTCAACGGGGCGGCCATGATTGAAAGCGTCGTGTGAAGTCGCCGAACTGCTGGGTGTTATCCCGCTACTTCTATATGTCTTCAGATGGTGGTGTGGTTGCCTGTTCTACAACTTTCGAAGGCAGAAGACGCCTATGCTCCGTGCAGAGCCACATTTGGAAGCCTGTTCAAAGTCCTTCCCTCAGTCCCTCCGGCGTGAAAGAAAGCAAATAAAATGACCGGCAATATATTTCCTATAATTATATCCTCAATACGTCAGTCAATACATAATTATATAAATGCTAGCACAGTTGTACTACCACAGTTTACGTATTATATAAACCAACATACATACCTACATACTGACATATATACCACCGAAAGCAGGACACAAAGCCATACAACAAAATGTCAAAAAGGAAACAATAGCTATTGCAGGCAGCCCCTAACAACAAACATTGCAATATTGGTATGGCTTCAGGGGTAGGTTGCTGATGGACACAAAATGGCTGTCCAACAGGCACATGAGATGGGTGGGGTACATGCACCTACTGTGGGCTAAGTCCACATCTACACACACATGTGATGCCAACAATCAATGGGCACAGTGAATTTACATACCATAATTGTTGAAAATTTTGTTGTGTGGAAATTTTCATGGTTGCCTCCATCCACGAAAATTAGGCCCACGAAACTTTATGTACAAAGAATACGGTAGTAACTAATATAATACGTCTAATATATTAAGACAATACAAAGGATTGCATCTGAACTCGCGCGGCACTTGTAGGAGTTGTGAAGGATGGCTCTTCTGAGGTACTTACAGCGGAAAGAAGTTTAGCACTTCCAGATTCATGCAGCTCACTAGCATCTGCTATACTAGTTTCGTGGCCATTGCAAAAGCAAACATGGAGGTCTGCGCTGCACGGAGTGCGAAGGGGAATTAAGCGCCGACTTTATACTGTATATCGTAAAATTTTCGCGACCTAAAAATTTCGTGAATCGCTGCCAGTCAGAAATGTTCGTGAATAAAAATTTTGCGAATGAGACTCTACAAGGTAGACATTAAAGCCTTTTTAGCGTAAAAATAGCAGGAGCAATCACTTCTGAAATCCAGCAAACGGAAGAGCTACACGCTGTTTGTTGATCCGCCATTTTATTGTGACATCACGCGCATACACAAGTTACTATTATACCATAGGTATTATATGCGTATAAAATTGCGACAGAAATTATCGTGAATTGCTTCATTCGCGAAAATCGCAAAAATTATTGGTCACGAACATTTTGCAATATACGGTACCAGCACTACAGTGCCACTGCTAGCCCTAGGTTTGTACCGCACATAGGCAAGAACTCTGCTTGCATCGCGGCATGGTTGCAGCAATGCGCTTCTTCTTTTCCAGGGAGCTGAATCATTGGGTCAACGAGACTACAGTGTGTTTGGTCAGGAAGGCCTACATTTAAGAATGAAGAAAGATATAGAAGATCTCCACTTGGCAAAGTGTAGTACTCTGTATTCTGCTGTGTTTAACAATGTACACAGTTACATTTTGTGAGGTTTAAATTGGGTGGGTGGCCCAGGCCACGAAATTTATGCCCCACAAAAATTTGACACACGAAATTTTTGCACACACTGACGAAATAGGTTGGTGGTGACACTGGTGATACAAAATGACAATAGACATACATGCTGCAATGTACCAACAGAAAACAAGTATTTTGAGTTAAAAACTCGTGGGGCGCCGGGGCACCCCTGAACTCAAACTACTTGCCCTTTTGTTATTGTAAGGTAACTAAAATTACACACACACACAACACACATGCACTGAATTGGAATTACACACACATACACACACACAAACACAAGCGCTCATGCACACACATAGAGAGAGGAGGAATGGGTCAACAGAGGGTGTTAGCTGGCAATGTCTGTTGTAAATAGAGGAACATTTTAGCGCATGTTACTTTCCCTTAGTGTAATTTTAATTCCACTAGGAGTACCAACCTTTGCACACTTTGGTGCCATGATTTCCTGAAGTACGGCGTGCTGTTCCACTGTCTATAACAAACTCCGCGAGGGTAGCTAGTTTCCCATCATGTAAAATATCATGCTTTTCGGTTGAAAGCCAAGCCAATTCATTCAAGGAACCTCTTTGCGTTGGTATATTATAATTTACAAATGGTTCTAGTCCCCCTTCAACAAACTAAAGTAGATTCGTCTCAGAGCGCCACCATGTTAAAATGCCGTCGCTCCGTTTTCATGATATTTGAAGCTATATCTCACAGCTGAGTCTTTCAATAGGCTTCTACTAGTATTACCATGAAAACACATGCATATGTCATAATTTCGTTTGATACATGGCAAATTGCAAACAAAGATGATTGCGAGCCTTGTAAAGAGTAGACCTTGAGCGTGGCCATCTTGAATTGCCCGAAATGTACATACTTATATAGTCCATTACAAACATGAAGCCATACAAATACCTAAAAGTAAACACAATATAGGGGCACCTTTGGAGCTCCAACAAGCACAAACACTACACACAACATGTGCACTGACAACACACAATGACAAACACACATACGTACTGTAGTAATGTACCAACACCACCTGGGGGTACTGCATGGTGGTCTGGAACACAGGCAAGCACAAGATTGAAGGACAAAGCTATTGGGACAACCTATTTGACACACACATGGAGATGCAGTACAGTGATTACTGTACTATGTCTCCATGTGTGTGTCAAATAGTTAAGCAACTAGCAATGATGTAGCATACGAATAGGTGTACACTGTACATACCCAACGTGCGGACCACACATCCATACTTTGCAGAGGTGAGAGTCGGCATTTCAGGGCTTGGAATATTGGAACGGGGTCCATCCCATAGATGAGCAGTGTCCTCAACTGCGACATGTTCTGAACACATGTGGCCACAGCTGAAGGTGGCAGATCACCATGTGAAAAATAATCTAAGGTAGCAAGAGAGCATTGATTGACACGACTGAATGTGGTTGACATTGATGGTCTAATCACTAGATGACCAAGGTAGCAGATTGCTGAAGGGTGGCAAGGGGAGGGTCAGTGCTTCAAATAATTAGCATGACTCGTTCTGCTGGTTTAACAAATATACAAATCCATTTCTAGCAGTCATGAAGGCAAGTTAGGAACAGGACAAGTAAACCCATAAGCAGCAATAAGGGAGAGGGAGGTAGCAGCAAACAACAAAGCAGTTATGGCCAACAAAACATTCACAAGATTGCTCTCTACTTCTGTACTGTGCATGGTGAGATGTGAGCACTGATGTCCAACACCCACACCCACACTCCCTCATTACAGTCACCCACCACCCACCCTCAGCTACACAACAACTGCATGCAAGGGAGATTTCAAACTTTGCTGAATCAGCACAACTTCAGTTAATGGCCCAACTCATACATGTACATACCCTACATGGTATAGTATAATTGCAGGCATGTAGTGACAGGCTCACCTCCAATATCAAGATGGGTTATTGAACAGTTGTCCTTAACTCCATTCAGTATAGGAAATAGTGTGCTGCCACCCCACAGCTCAAGTCCCTTCAGCCGGCAGTGAGCAGCCATCTTCTTTAGGATACTGCTGTCACCCTGCATCTACAGAAATGTCTATGATGTAATGTGATGCATCTCAAACTCATTCACACATTTCACCTCAGAGTGGGAGTAAAACGGCACATGTTATGCACTCAAACAACTCAAGTGTAGAAAGTAGCAGCATAAATAGAAGGAAGCCACACAGTGGATTCATGTAAGCTGGTCCTTCAGAGTCTACACCACATAACTATATACCAGGTGAACATGCACTACTTACTTCAAGAGCACTGATGAAGGTGACATCCAACTCCTCCAATGGCCTGTGGTTAAACATCTCAGCCAGTGCCTCTGAAGTGCAGCTTACAACCACTTCCAGCTTCAACTTCTTCAGTGACCCAGCAGCCTCACACAATGTCCTGGCATCTATGTGAATAGGAGAATAGGAACAAGGGAGAATGGAGGAACACATGACACATCTGGCAGCTACACAAAAGGAAACAGGGGGAATTAATTAGTGGTTAAGACATGGGCACCAGGGTGTCATGGCATATAAAATACACTCACACTAGGGCACTTCTCATAATGACTGAATGCCCATGTCCTAACCAGCATAGCATTTGTTGCCATGGGCAACCGATACAATGAGGTACTTAACACACACTATATGCACCACACAAGCAACACAAACTATGTACTAAATAATGCATGGCAATGTATACAATAAGTACATGGGTTACTTGTACATAATTTATACTTCATTAAAGGAGACACTGATGAAGTAACACATGTGCAACCTCCATAGAATAAGGATGACACCAATAGTTAGTGTGGTCCATTCACTCACCTTCAGTGGAGAACTGGGCTAAACGTAGTGACAGTGACTGCAAAAGAGGATTGGAGCTCACAACTGAACATACATGATGGAAACTGGTGTGGGATAAGGAATGTGGGTATATTGGTGTGTGTAGTTCAGTCAGGTGCTTGCACTTGGTGAGGCAGTGGCAAAGTGCCATGGTGTCAAATGGAGTGAGGTACAAATCAAAGGTGAGACAACTGTTCAACTCAGTTACAATGCTCTGGGTGAGAGACTCATTCTGAGACTCAAACAAAGTGTGAAATAAATACAAAAGATAAGGATCGTCAGTGTTACACTTCGATGGCAAGTCACCACCTGTGGCAAAAATGGCCTTGTTAACCTCTGCGGACTTGAGCTGTGTCAGACTGGCAAAGAATTTCAGAACCACCGTGAACTTGGGATTGTGGCGGTGTTTCCTCCAGAAGGCAGCTTGTTCTGTCTTGGGCAACAGGGAGAGATGATAGGCAGCGAAGTACTCCTGCTTTGGGGTGTGACTGAAGTTGAGTGTACTTGAAGAGCCATCCTGGTCTGGGTGCAAGTGAAGGAGGCCTGCAAAGAACGAATCCTCCAGGATTTCATCACATTTGATTGTGGTATGGAAAACACGGCGCACTTCATCTTCTTGGAAGATATAGTCAGGTGGTTCTTGGGTCAGACCTTTGAAGGCGAGGATACCGAGGGATGACAACAGGTGCTCAACATCGGGTGGGAGGTTGGTGAGAGATGGGTCAATTCGGTATGCTTTCTTTATTTTCTGTTTCTCTCGAGTGATGGTCATTGCAACAGAAGATTTATAGCACTCTGTCATTGTTGCAGGGAATGATGACCTGCCTTCAATATCGTGATTGTAGATGGAACAGAAGATTGCCAAGTTCATTGGTATGTAAGCACCTCCCATGAGGTCTGGACGGGCCCTCAGATCAGACAACATGGCCTCCCCCTTGCCTGGCTCACTCTTGAAGAAGTCCTTCACATATGACTCCACTGCTGCCTCATCAAATCCAAGGATCTCGAAGAAGACTGTCCTGTGCTCTTGTAGAAAGGGGCAGAAACCAGGACGTGTGGTCACTATGTAGTGTGCTTGGGGAAGCAGTCGTCCTCCCAGGAGTGCTCCTAGGAGGGATCCATCGGGGCTGGCAATCAGGCCACGTGCCTCATCTGCTCCATCAAATAACATAAGTATGTTCTCTCCCTCGCTCTCCAGCAGTGCTTCAGTTAAGGTAGAGCACTTCTTCCCTGCGATGTAGTATCGTAGAAGTTGCTCCAGTCCAGCTTCACTGGCATCTTTCAGTGCTTGTGACACGGCCTTGTCACGCAGAGGGAAGAACAGAATGAGGGAGAAGTCGCTGGGCTCATTGCTGGCCATTTTCTGACACAGGTGTTTGAGGAAGGTGGTTTTACCTGTGCCAGGCTGCCCGAAAATGATCCTGATTTGCTGGGGTCCTCTATGGAGGAAATCATCAACTGTCACTTGTTTAGACGCTCCTTCTGACAGTCGTACGCCGCAGTTACGGAATCGTTTCAGGAACTCACTCTGGTCTATGTCTCCCTTCTTTCTCGGTTGAGGGTCATTCTGCAGTACAGCTACTTTTGTAAATTGTAGCTCATGTGGCCCTTCTGTGAGGAGCAGCCGCTGGTACCTGCTGTAGGCAAGCCTCCTTGCATGTTGGAGTGGCTCTGAGAGGACAAGACACACCTCCTCCTACAAGAGGAGCGGAGGGATGATAAAAAAGTTGGATGCAAAATGAGTATACTTGACAAATTAGATTCACAGTAATTAATGTCAGTTGATCTAGCCTCTGCTGTACTAGTGGGCTAGTACTCTTCTGGAAGATCTTACACAGTACACGTCCCACACTGTGCACCCAGTTAGTTGTGAGGTTAAAAAGGCAGCACACCCAACACACAACATGTTCACACTTTGCGACTTTCTGGCCCAAAGACAAAGTTGAGATGTGCCTGGTTTAACACTTCAATCAGGAACACTTAGGGTCCATCTTGTGTCTATTCAAGACTCGTAATGTTGTGCCTGATTGTGCACCACAGACATGACCAGAGGACTAGGTAAGCTGACCAGAAGAAGGCTCTGTCTCTGCTACACCCCACACTGCACACACCCCACACTGTACACATCCCACACTGTACACACCCCACACTGTACAAACCCCACACTGTACACACCCCACACTGTACATGTCCCACACTGTACACGCCCCACACTGTACACACCCCACACAGTACACACCCCATACTGTACACGTCCTACACTGCACACACCCCACACAGTACACACCCCATACTGTACACATCCCAGGCCACACTGTACACACCCCACAGTGTACACACCCCACACTGTACACACCCTACACAGTACATACCCCATACTGTACACGTCCCACATTGCATGTACACACCCCACACTGTACACACCCCACACTGTACACACCTCATACCGTACACGTCCCACACTGTACACGTCCCACACTGTACACACCCCACACTGTACACACCCCACAGTGTACACACCCACACTATGCACGTCCCACACTGTACACACCCCACGCTGTACACACCGCACACTGTACACACCTCACACTGTACACACCCCATGCTGGACACGCCCCACACTGTACACACCCCACACTGGCCCAGTTTGGTTCAAACGCAGGTTAATAAATATGGAATGCTTAAACATGTCTACATGCACTCCTCACTTTGCCATCTAGGTCAGCAGGCTTGTAGTCAGACTGTGCTGCAACCTCTCTCAATCCCTCTCTGATCTCCCCCTCTACCTCTGTGCTGTGTCTTGCCTCCACTGCATACAAAGGAGACAAACTCTGAGATTACTACTCACTCATGCACGTTGCCCACATAGGAAATGCCCCACATGCATACTCATTAAATATACCCACTCCATGAAGTTGTAGAGGCTCATTGCTACATTAGGTGAAATCAGAGAGGTAAATTGTGAGCATCAGACGTAGCAGATGGCATGCAGGTAATAGACAATTGAAACAGGGCCTTCCAGCCACATAGGCCTTCGTCAGCTGTACAAAAACTGAAAAGTTGCAGTGTTGGTTATATAGCAAAGATTTGGCGCGAACTAGTGTGTGTGCATGATGTGTAATCACTTAAAGTTAAAATGCGTGGGTGTGGCAGTGCCTAAAGTGGGTGACTGTCACACAAATAACATTCTAGTCACTGTTGTAGTTAACGGTGTGGTCTAGCATGGGGAGGGGATTGGTTGAGGATAGGGATCCAGATCATTGGCAGTAGCAAGCCTCTTTCCAGGTTCATGTTGGGATTCGTTGTTCTAATTTCAATAGCTTTCTCTGTTCTTCTCTGCCAGTAGCCGCTCATTCTTCTCCACTGTGGCTCCTTTCCAATCAATTGTGTGGTTAGAGTCCTTCCTTACTTCTCCAATTATACCAACTCCACTGCTACTAATTCTACATTGAGACTTGCTATGAACTAGTGTGGTGACCTGATGTGGCCAAACACTGTATACAATGGAACTACTGCACATATTTATCTGTGTAGCATTAAGGGAAGGGCTATATACAGGGTGGAAACATTCCATACCTGCACACTTCTTGAAACTCTCTGCTGCTGATTCCAGCTCATTTGCCCATGCCCTGTAATTGCTGCGTCGTAGCATATCTGTAAATATGGAAAACTCTCTGTCACCCTTTCCAAGCAGGATTGTAATGATTTGACCAATTTGGTTCATCTCCCCTGACAGGTCAGTCACACTGCGTGCCTCCATAGTACTCATAAAGCCGCCGGCTGGTTTCTGTAACATGTCACAAAGACCTGTCATTAAGATGTGTTCTTTTAGCTTCCCTTGCAATTTCACCAAAGCACTCTTGTTCCACTTAGACATTGAAGCTGGACCTTGTGAAGGAGAACAACACATAAAATGCATGGACAGCTAATACACATACAACATTATACAGACTCAGTCTAGCCATTGTAACAGCATATACATATACTGTGCAGACACTGGAAGAAAAATAAATGAAATACATCATCATTTCTTCAGATAGAAATCATAGATTAAATTTGCAATGAAACATTTAAGCCATATTCAGTTTTAGGTGAGGGGGTTGTGGGGAGGGAAAGAAGTCGTAATTGGACTGAGGGGGTGAGGGGTTGAGGACGAGGTGAGGGGGTGAGGGGGTGAAGGTAGGGGACTGAGTGGGTGTGGGGCTGAGGGGTAAGGGGTTGAGAGGGAGGGAACTGAGAGCGTGTGGGACTAAGGGGTGATGGACGAGTGTGAGGGGGCAAAGAGAACTGAGGGCACAGAGGGGGTGTTGGAACGAAGAGGTGAGGGATGGAGGGAGTGGATGGGAGACTGAGGGGTGAGGGAATGCTGGAAGTGATCGAAGGGACAAGGGGTGGGGGTGGGGAATGATTGGGGCAGTCCAATTGGAACTTCCATCTAAGGCCATACATGCATTTCAAAAGGTTTCCATGGTATACATAACTGTCTAACTGAGATGATGACTAGTGAGAGAAAAATGGCGACTATGGCGGACTCTTGATTCCCGAAGTTGAACGAAGTGTGTAAGTACTATTGCAGTATCCTTTGCACTGCCTTCAGATCCTGATCAGTGCAAATGCCCAGTTGCTGCCGGTGCAATGGCAGAGGGCATTGCAAAAGCTGTACATGCCACAAATCGGGCCGACTTTGTACCGATTGCCTGCCTAGTCGAAGAGGCCATTGCAGATAGGCATAAATCCTCAAGTCTCTACATCAGTTGAATTGCCAAGGAGAAGAGCAAGTACCCAACTCCAAGATGCTGTTAACTGTGACCAAGACGGATCAAGTAGTGGTATTAGCACAAGAGACCACAGTAGCCCACCACGATCGCAACGGGGCCATGGAGATCATCAACAAGAGGAAGAAAGCAGCCAGATGGACAGCAACGGTGTCACGGCGAGTCTACCTACCTATAGAGATGCTCATCAACCTGTTTTCCAGTGGGGAGAAGTGGATGGAGCCACGTTTTCAGAGTCAATTCGGACTGCATATGCAGAAGTAGTTCAGTGGCGCCGAAATGTGTTTAAAATACCCTCCAGTAAGGCTGGAAAGGCCTTCGTAGCAGAACTGGGGCATCTACTTCATGCCTATGCAGAAGGGAGCACTCTGGAGTCGTTTGCCTTGATGTGTGCGATGACAATGCCAGCATTGTTGCTGCAAAAGCCCCACAAGACATCTAAAGCCAAGGATCATGTGGAGTGTTTAGAGTGGCGAATGGAATCTTGGAAGAAAGGCGACATCCTCATGCTACTTCATGAAGGTCGCACTATACAGAGTCGACTTCTGTCATCCAAGCGTGACATTAGAGCAGAGGCTCAAACAGCACCAACCTTTGCTAGGCTGATACATGAAGGAAAGATCAAACAGGCCATTCGCCTGTTGACTGACCAGGGTAGTGGAGAGAAGTTGAATCTGGATGATTACGTGGCCTCTACGGGTGGCAACGAGGAACGGAAGACAGTACGACAAGTGCTACTGGAAAAGCATCCCAAAGGACGCCCTCTCCAACTCAGCACACTATCTGTACAAGATTCACCCTGTCAAGAGCCCCACCCAGTTATGTTTGAGCAGATCAATGGTGCCCTTATACATTCCACCACTCTAAAGACAGAAGGCACAGCAGGGCCATCTGGGATAGATGCAGTGGGATGGAGGCGGCTGGTCACCTCCTTCAATCAATCAATCAATCAATCATACACAGCTTTATCTCCAATGCTGGAGGTTGCTGGAATTATTTTCTAACAGTTCTGTGCAAGAAATAGTTCACATCATGCTGTACTAAATAGTTCAATAATTAACTGTTCAATTTACTTTCAGATCATCAGCCCATCTTTTCCTTGGTCTTCCCCTCGGTCGCTTTCCGGGCACATTCTCCATATACACCTTCTTTACCATCCTGTCATCTGTCATTTCTTCCATCTTCTTTAACCATTCTGTCTTCTTGTTCTCTACTCTTGATACCACTGCCACCTGTCCCAGTCTTGATCTAATATCAACATTCCTCACTTTGTCCAACATAGTCACTCCTTCCACTCTCCTCAGGCATCTCATTTCAAGGGCTTGTATTCTGCTCTTGTGTCTCTCTAGCAGGGTCCAGGTCTCACACGCATACAACAGGGTTGGCATCACCGTGGCATTGATCACTCTAAGTTTTGTTGCCTTGCTCAGTTCTCTTCGATCAATTATCTCTTTTCTCATAGCTCCAATCACTTTGGATGCTGCTCCTATTCTGTGGTCTACCTCTGCTTCACATGATCCCTCTTCATCTAACATGGCTCCTAGATACTTCATTGTCTTCGCATTTTCTATCTCCACTCCATTTACTGTAATGTTGCATGTGCCTCCTCCTCTCTTCACCACCATTACCTTTGTCTTTCCCCAATTGATTGTCATTCTCCATTTCATCATCACTTCATCCAGCACCTTCACATTTCTTTCTGCATCCTCATCTCTTTCTGTCACTAACATTAGGTCATCGGCAAACAAGAGAAGCTGTATTGTGCCTGTTTCCATCTCAACTCCTCCTTCAAACCTCTGTTTTGCCTCCCTCACAATGTTGTCCATAAAGATGTTAAATAGCCATGGTGACATAGTGCATCCCTGTCTCACTCCTTGTCCTACTCCAAACCAGTCTGATTTCTGACCTTGAACGCTGACACATGCCTTACCATCATCATATAGTGACCTCACTGCTCTTATCAGCTCACCATTCACTCCATATGCCCTAAGCACTCTCCACAATAACTCCCTGTCTACCCTGTCGTATGCTTTCTCTAAGTCCACGCAAACCATCAGCATCCTCTTGTTCTTTTCAATAATCTTCTCTCCTAACTGCCTGACAGTAAACAACTGGTCTACACAGCTCCTCCCTCTTCGGAATGCCCCCTGCTCTTCCAACACTTTCCCTTCGGTGATTGTCCTCATCCTCTTCTCCAACACACTGGCATACACCTTGCCAGGTATACTCAGCAAGCTGATGCCCCGGTAATTCTCGCATTGGGTTCTGCTTCCTTTCTTGTGGATCGGGACAATCAGTGCCCTTCGCCAGTCCATTGGGACACTCCCACTCCTCCATGCCAGGTCCATGATTTTGTGCAGCCACTCTACCACTACCCCTCCACCTGCTTTCAGCATTTCTCCAGTGACCCCACATACTCCAGGTGCTTTCCTATTTTTCAGTCTCAAGATGCTTGAGCACACTTCCTCCATACTTATCCTCTCATGTCTAGTCCCCTCTACTCGTTCCTCTTCTCTGCTTGCAATTTTGCATTCATTCTGTTGAACTCCTTCACCCTGTAACAGTGATGCAAAGTACTCTTTCCACCTATTCCTAACCTCTTCCTCCTCACACAGCACCTGTCCACTTTCATCACATACTCTTCCCACTTCACTGCTACCCTTTGTCCTATCTCTTATCTTCGCCCAAAACCTCCTCTGATTGTGTTGGAAATCTCCCTGCAATGTCTCGCCAATTTTCTTCCATTCCTCATTTTTCGCTTTCCTCACTGTATGACTTGCTGCCCTTTTGGCCTTCAGGTAAACTTCCTTTGCATCCTCAGTCTTCACTTGTAGCCACCTCTTATATGCCTCCTTCTTGCTTTTCACTGCCACTTCAACCTCCTTGCTCCACCATGCAGTCCTCTTCTCTTTTCTGACTTTCTTTCTTCCACACACTACTTCAGCTACCTCCTTAACGTCACTCTTAAATTCATTCCATGCCGCTTCCACATCATCCCCATTCACACACTTTGCTTCCCTCATTTTTTGGCTCAGTTTTGCACAATATTTCGTCTTTCCCTCTTTAGTTCGCAGTCTCTCACTTCTCAGCTGACTCTTCTTTTCTGTCTTCTTAGTCTGCTTTCTACCCCTCACTTTCATCTTCATCAGCACCAGGTGGTGATCGCTACCAATCTCAGCCCCGCATACCACTCTCACATCATTCACATCTTTTCTTAGATCTGATCTTACTAAAAAGTAGTCTATGATGGACCGAAGTTGTCTTCCTGGACACTTCCAGGTGAACTTATGAATTTCTTTGTGCTCAAAGTGGGTATTCATTATGCTGAATTCATTTTCTGCACTAAACCTGAGTAACCTGCTTCCACTATCATTCTTCACCCTTTCACCATGCTTCCCAATCACACCAATCCATTCTTCCTCATCATTGCCGACCCTTGCATTAAAATCTCCCAGTACTACCACCTTGTCCCCTCTAGGTACTCTATCTACCACTTCCTGAAGTTGTGCATAGAACCCATCTTTGGTTTCGTTGTCCCTGTCATCTGTTGGGGCATACACCTGCACGAGCGTCATCCACACTCCCGCGACCCGTAGCCTAATCATTACGCACCTTTCACTTACGCACCTCCAGCTTCTGACGCAGTCCGCCAAGCGCTCTGCTACGATTATCCCCACACCGCACTTCGCTCGCCCTTCTGTCACTCCAGCGTAGACATACCTCGCTCCATCTATTTCTGTCATGCCATTTCCTCTCGCTTTAGTTTCACTGAGACCGAGGACATCGATGTTGTAACGCGCCATTTCCCGAACCACTTCTTCTTCTCTCGATCTTAATGTTCTAACGTTCCAGGTACCTATTCTATAGATATTACTTGCCTCCTCAGTTGGCGATACCATCATTGGTGCTTCGGTGGGTTGTCAAATCGTAGACAAGGAGCCCGACGCGAAGGCTAATCTGCCGCCATTTTCTCTCACGTGTCACCTCCTTCTGCAAGGAATTTGCGGACTTGTGTGAGGCTGTAGCCATGATGGCTAGACGCATCTGTAGCCAATTTGTGGACTCCCTGTGTCTCACTGCCTTTACTGCTTGTCGACTGGTGGCCTTGGATAAGCATCCTGGGGTCAGACCAGTGGGGATTGGTGAAGTTCTGAGACGAATCATTGGCAAAGCAATCCTGGTGGTTGTCGGTCAGGACGTTCAGCAGGTCACAGGGGCCCTGCAAGTGTGTGCTGGTCAACAGGCCGGGTATGTGTCTGCAGTGCATGCAATGGGCCTTGTCTTTCAGGACCCTAACACCGAGGCTGTCCTCCTTGTTGATGCCAGTAACACGTTCAACTGCCTCAACAGACAAGCTGTGTTACAGAATGTGGTGAACATATGTCCGTCAATTGCACCAGTTCTTGTGAACACCTACCGTTCAAATGTTCATCTGTTTGTGGAGGGAGAGGTGATTCTATCTGAAGAAGGCACCACCCAAGGTGACCCGTTGGCAATGGCAATGTATGCCATTGCCACCATACCGCTTATCCATCAACTGAGTAAAGTAGCCTCATTGAAGCAGGTGTGGTTTGCAGATGCCGCCACAGCAGGTGGACACATCCAAGAGCTAAAGCGGTGGTGGGACAGTCTGGAGACAATGGGCCCTGATTTTGGTTATCATGTCAATGCTGCGAAATCTTGGCTAATAGCCAAGGGTGAATCTCTGGCTCAGGCCAAGGACATCTTCGGCCAAAGTGGAGTGCAGATCACAGAGGAAGGCCAGAGGCATCTTGGGGCTGCTCTCGGCACTCCGAGCTTCACTGAGGCCTATGTGACAGGCAAAGTCAGGGTGTGGGTATGTGAACTCAAACAACTAGCAGAAATTGCATCCACCCAGCCCCAAGCAGCATATCACTAACCCATGGACTGATGAGCAGATGGATGGATGTAGCCAGGACGATACCAAACATCAGTGACCTATTCATGCCCTTGGAGGAGGTGATACGCCATCAATTTCTACCAGCACTCACAGGAAGAAGGGGCATCACTGATGAAGAAAGAGATCTCTTCGCCCTACCGTGCAGGCTTGGCGGCCTAGGCATTCCAAACCCCACTAAAGTGGCAGGCCAACAGTACGTGAGTTCACAGAGAGTGACTGCCCCACTGACAGCTCTAATCCTTCAACAGGAGTGCACCTATCCAGCAGATGTGACCATGGAGCAGACAGTCATCAAAAGAAAGATTAAGGCTCAGAGACACCAACAGCAACAGAAAGAAGCTGCAAGTCTACATGAGAAACTTCCGCAAGACATGAAGCGAGTGATGGATTTCTGTAGTGAGAAAGGTGCATCTGGCTGGCTGGAAGTTATACCGTTGGAGGAGCATGGCTTCAGGCTACACAAGGGTGCCTTCAGGGACACACTATGCCTTAGGTATGGGTGGCAGCTCTCACATCTTCCTTCCCACTGTGTATGTGGAAAGACCTCCACGGTAGAACATGCGTTCAGCTGCTCATGCGGAGGCTTTCCCACCCTCAGACATAATGACATTAGAGACATCTGTGCATCTATGCTCGCTGAAGTGTGCCACAATGTATGTGTGGAACCTGAGTTGCAGCCACTCACAGGGGAGAAGATGCAGCACAAGACTGCCAATGTGGAGAAAGGCGCACGCTTAGACATACGTGCAAGTGGCTTCTGGGGGAGTAGACACGAGAGTGCATTTTTTGATGTTCGGGTGTTTAGCCCATACATGCTCAGTAACCACAGACCCTCCCCAGCAGCAGTGTACAGAAGGCATGAAATGGAGAAGCAAAGAAGTTATGAACAACAAGTACGTGAGATAGAGCACAGCTCATTCACACCCCTGGTGTTTTTGGCCGTGGGAGGTATGGGTGCAGCGGCCAGTGTGCTCTATAAGAGGCTGGCATCTTTGCTAGCAGAGAAGCAGGCTTAAACATATGCCAAGACCATCGGGTGGCTTCGATGCACCTTGAGCTTCTCCTTGATGCGGTCTGCACTCATGTGCATTCGCGGAGCACGTTCGGCTAGGAAGCAGCCTGATAGACCAATCGCCCTTGACACCCAGGTTGAGCTGGCAGCAGCTGAGAGCTGAACCATCAGCTCTTGACTTGATCGTGTTTGATTTCATAATTCACTGTACCTTTCAGAGATTTTGATATCTGATTAAGTATTGCATGGCATTTCTGTTATATTGGGCAGTGCGCATGTGTGCCTATGTATCATTATTTTGGTGGTAAAAAAGTATACATAACTGTGAACATTAATTAAGAAGACTACAACACAACACAACCCAGAGCTACAAAGGATTGGTAAGGATTGGTAATACCTTGAACGTACCACATCAAAATGAGACTAGTTGTCACCACAAGTCCAAACTAAACAACTATACTTCATTGTCACTGCATGTACACTAAGCATATAAGAAGACAATGCCAATGGAATGCCACGTGTACGGACACCTTTGCTGCATCACACGTAGCACATTCCACCAGCAGGGCCGTTGCACCCACTCCGGCCGGTCTGGTTTTATCCTCAGAGACAAGATTTCTAAAAATCAAAGCTAAGCATTTTAAGACAGTTTCAGATTTGGGGGGGGCACTAACCAAAGTTTGCAATGCTCTGCTTTCTGATTGGTCTCCATACCGCGCGCGGGGGGCTGAATTTCGCCTAGTTATTAAGTGAAATAGCACTTAAATGAACAATGCATTATCTGCACTGCACGGCGGCCATCTTACAATGACGTTTGCATAAAATTATAAAAACGTTGCATCATCCTGTAGATGTTATAAGACACCTTACTGTACTGTAAGCATGGGGATCCTACATCTCTATGCTTAACAGTGTCTGCTGATCTATTGTGATACTCTCACAATATACACAGTCAAGCTGTCACATGCAACTGTTGCTACATAGTGTGAGCAACTGTTGCTACATAGTGTGAGCAACTGTTGCTACATAGTGTGAGCAACTGTTGCTACATAGTGTGAGCATGACTATTGCAAGATCTTGTTGTGACAGCTAAATCAAGACCGATTCAATATTATTTGTCACATGCAAGAAGGCCATTGACAAATTTGCTCCAACAAAGGCTTTAAGGCTCAGCTTGTTGAACACATGTGAGTGGGACACTGATAGTCTTGAAATGCCCCAGAATTGATCTTAGAGCATCCAGATCTCAAAAAATTTCCTGGGGGGGCATGCCCCCAGACCCCCCCTAGTAGGTCAGGCACAATATGTCATGGCCGGACCGGTTTCTATCCCTGTGCTACAGCCCTGACCAGGGAGGCAAGAGCTGCAGCAGCATTGGCAGAAGAGAAGAAGGCCAAATACCTTGACTTGGCACAAACACATCACTTTGTTGCAGTTGTGGTGGAGACAGCTGGTGCCATGGGGACTGATGCCCTGGATTTCTTTGCAGACATTGGAAGCTGAATCAGGGTGGTATCTAATGAAGCGCAGTCACGTTCTTTCATCCTGCAGCAGGTCTCTGTGGCCTTGCAGCAAGGCAACGCAGCCTCAGTCCTGGGGACCATTGGGTGACCCCTTAGTTTAGGTAATTAGGTAAAATTATTACTTTTCATTATTTCTATTTCTAGTATCTGGCTGTTAATTTAATGTAGCTGGGTAGTAATATTAGACTTTACTGTATGCATGGCTGTATATAACCTTTACCCTATAGCATTTTTCGGTTCTGGTGTACTATTTATTAGCGTTGCATGTAAGTATGTATATTACATTATATATATTAACCTGTCACGGTCACTTTATTGTATACATTTATACTTTTAAGAAAACAATACTAATTAACATTATACAAAAAGCCATTCACACCAGTGTCCACTCACTGCTTTCCTCTGCAGTTCTGGGGGGTCCCGGCACTTGACTGGCAGCCATTACTACTCGCAGAGTAAATGTCCTACAGGAGAGAGGAAAGTGCTAGGTGTCCTGGAATGTGTATGCTATGCTGTCCTGCTGCTGAAGAATAATCTTCGCAGAAGGTCAGCTAGTTGAACTCCAAGCTTCTAACAACAAGTCCATCCCCCCTTAACTGACATGTTGCAGCATGCAGACTGCATGGAAAACAAACAAACAAACAAACCTGGTACATTATAATAAGATGGTGGTACTGGAGGGGTGTACTTGGATTACAGCTAGCTAGCTCCTCTACAGAGTAGCATTGGTTCAAGTACACCCCTCACTCCAATGACGGTTATAACCTCACTATAGTCTTTGGTGCATACCATACGTAAGTTCTCCAGCCAATGTGGCTATGACATGCAACCTACTACAGGATGTGCATACACACATGATGGGGTGATGTGTGACAACTCAAGGGAGTTCCACTCATACAGTCAAATCTCATGCACTATAATACAAATACTGACAGCCTGGACAATTCCACTTGACTGAAATCAGCTGCAAAACTGGAAAAGACTGCATAGCTACTACTAAAACAGTACACACACACACACACACACACACACACACACACACACACACACACACACACACACACACACACACACACACACACACACACACACACACACACACACACGCACACACACTATGTGAGATGGTGTATAGTCACCATATAGCTGTCCCCTAACAAGTTAGCTAACTAGCTAGTGACGTGTTGATCTGGGGCACTGGGCTATAAGTTAAACATCTCTCACTTCACAGACATCACTCCACTCCAATGGATGTGCTATCTATTCTGAGACACCATCAATACCTAGTCTCACAGTGTCCATAATTTTCTACACAAGACTAACATGATATCACTACAGCCTAGGGTGAATTAGCCTCTACAAGCTCTATCTGCCTAAGTCTCTTTCACGATCGATGAGATGTAGAGTCTCAGACCACACCTTTGCACATGTGTACAGTACACTCCATCACACACTGATCCACACCAACAAACAGAGTCAACATAGTGCACACATGTACCTGTACTGTGATCATTGGAGTGAACACAAGTGCAGCCCATTGATGGCCCTCATTACGTGGACAAGGGGTACGTGCTCTGTTCAGTGACACACAGTGACTCATTTCCAGACAGGTGAGTACGCATAAACTGAGAGAAAGTAACTACATTCTAGACCTCTGTCCAGCACTGATTGATTGACACTAGGTACGTCGGTTCTACTGTTTAATACTCTTTAGCTGCTGTGCTCCGTGGCCGTAGCAAGTGGCTTACGCAAATAGCGAAATGCACTGTTCTCTCTCAGTCCATCATCAAAACAGACAAGCTACCTCAATCACACACGACTAACATGTCATACACTTACCTAATGCAGTCAGTAGTAGTGGATGGATCTTATCATCAAAAACAGACTGAAAGAGATGGCCTATATAGGGAGAACTCCAAGCGCTCAAGTCACATGCACAGGATGATGGCGTACAACTATGAATATCATTAGTGTTGTGCAGCACGCCCACGCAATCTGCAAGAGCAAAATGGTGTTAGAATCAGCTGTTGTCTCATGGATCTGAAGGCCCTTAATGACAATACTACAAGCCAAGGCCAGCAGCTGCAGAGGTACATGTGGTGTCATCTCTCACAGCTGAGTTCAACAGCATGACACTGCATGTGGAGTGGCTGCAATAGAGGAGTTTGTAGTGCATTATAGTATGAGAGGTTTGTAGTAATAGTGTGACCTACTGCCACTCATCAGTTGTTGGCACACCACTGATTGCTCTAGAGTAATGTGTGCAGTTTTTTTGTGATTCTGCTCTACCAAGAGGTATGTGTTTGAAATGCAGTGTCTCCCTCCGCCTCTCCCTACCCCTCCCCTCTCCTCCCGGCCCCTACCCCTTCTCCTCAGGTGGTGCATGTGATGTGGGTGGAGCTGTCTGTGATGTCACTACTACAAACTGCATTTGTATGAACAATGCATTGGGAGGGACATGTGACAGGTAACAGACTGTGGGTGGATGAACACTTGAGGGGTGTGCATGCACCGAGTATCACTGCACCAGTTGGTGGGTGTGTTTCAATGTGCTGGTGGTGCCGTCTGTCTATGTCCTTCCTATGTAAACAGTGAAAAGGAATGAGTAGTCTCCTACGAAGTGGTTAGCACCACATGTGTGCTGAGCATGTGCAGTGTTTGGATGTGGTGGTAATGGTACATCCATCAACCAAGTGGCCACCACTCGCAGTCTGCTTACATTTCTTCAGGACATCTTCAGATATGATCGTCTGCTCCAACTACATTGCCTTCTTTTCATGAAGGGTATGCAAATGAAACAGAAGCACATTGCCTACTAATGTTAGCCACATTTCCATCAAACTTGTGTAGTAGAAGTGGTACATGTGTGCATTCACCATAATGGCCACTGCTCAACTGGTTTGTAGTCTCCACTGGTGCTTGGTAAATCCGTTTTGCCTGTCCCTCCTTGCCCACTCCATGCCCTGCATCACACCATGTGTAGACCTCCACCTTATCAGTACGGTTCAAGTGGCACAAGCTCACTGAAAGTGATGTAAACATGTAGATGCTATAGATGTATTATATATCCCTCCCACTACTAGTTCCTCTCACTCAGGAGAGCCTGCTGTATGCTCCAGCAACATGCACACCCCTCCCCCTCCCTCTCTCCCTGCATGTACCCTGTGTGTGTGTGTGTGTGGCTGGGGGTGAGGTGTGTGACGCCAGAAGTGCAGTCAGTGCAGCTGTCTATTGAATGTTGAAGGGTGGAGCTGTGATGAGTGTGTGCTGACATGAGCTTTGGCTGCACCACAACTACTGGATGCATGCCAGATGGGCTCAGGGACTTGTAGGAATGTGAATTAGGACTGTGACCAATGTAGCAGCCATGCCCTGACATCTCCAGATTTGACAGCACACGACACCAAGACACTACATGATGTCCACTTGTAGGGTCTGTCAAAGTGAGCCCACATTCCTGGTGCAGTCATGTCATGGTCACATGCTATGGTCACATGACAACTAGCCACACCTCCTCCTGAAAATGGTAGAATGCATTTCCTCCAACTTGTAGTAGTGCCAGTGTTGTACTGTGTGGAGCCTTCTCCAGTGATGACACATATAGCTCCTGCAGTAGTTCACTCTAAAGCCACAATGGCTTTAAGTGAGCCATTTTGCTTCTTTTTGCCCTATATTGTTTTCAGATTTAGGTATTCGTATGGCTTCATGTTCGTATATATAATTATTTCTGTCATTTTGCAAATGGCGGCACTCACGTCAATCTTTACAAAGCTTAAAATCATCTCCATTGGCGTTTCGCCGTAGCTCAATCGAACGAAATGTGTTCAAAAAGATGTGTTGATAGAATGATACTCGTAAAAAGCCTAACGAAAGACTCTTCTGCGAGAAAGAGCTCCAATTATCACTATGCACTGACAGACATTGTAAAATGGCCGCGCTCGACGCTCTCTGTTTGCTAGGCTCATAATCGTCATTCTTCGTATTTCGCCGTGTACCCAAGGAACGCAAAGTCTTTCTAGAACATGTTCAAGCAATAGTATTGTAGAAGAAAGCTTATCTAACTATTCTCTTGCGAGGTACAGCCCCAAATACAACAGAGGTCGAATGACCCATTGGCCAAAGAGAGACAAATCGAATCATGGCATTACCACTTAGGGTAGCGGTTTTAGCCAGCACACTCCTACTCCAGGCACTAATAAACACGTACATCCTCATTCAGAATGTTATGTAGATCAAAAAGCATCAGCAAAGCATTTTGACAGTTTGGTAGGGGTGCTTTCACTGGATGACTTCCTGATCTGGAGACTTGAAACTCTTGCAGCCCCAGTCTATGGCATCGTGATGTATCATACCAGCAGCAATGCTGCATACTCAGCTATGTGAACTGTTGAACATACACAAGGAAGTTGTTAGCAAGTAGTTCGAGTTCAGGGGCGCCTGGCGCCCCATGAGTTTTTTTAACTCGAAATACTTGTTAACAGTGTTATTGTCTCTGATCTGATTGGCTATCCAGATGTACTGTAGCTAAAGGTGTAACACTGGTACCATATTTGGTGAACTGGATTTCCAGATTCTATGAATAAACATCACTGTGCCAGGAATCAGTTTACAAGACCCATCTTTTGTGTGCCAGCAGCCATTTATTTCCAAGTGGTGCTGTTTAGAGACTGGTGTGGAGTACTGTATTACCTGTCCATTTTGAGCTGTAAATTGTTGACCAGTGTGAGCTTTGTGGACAGCATGCCAACACCCAATCCCATTTACTTTATGAGGTGCCACACGATGACACTGATATGTGTAATGTGTTGTCTCATTTGGTGTGCCTTGTGGTTATTTATAAGTGTTGTGGCTGTGCACAGCTTCCTTGAGTGCCCTGCATCCTTCCGTCCTGCCCTTCCTCCCTCCTCTCCTAGACCTCCTCCTGTGACCTGCTGGTAACTGCTGTCTGTGGCAATGTCAGAGGTGACTGTCAGTGATGCCCTTTGGTTTCAGGGAGCCTCTGTGACTCGTGGAATTTGTGTAAGCTTTCAACCTCACCAGTAGTGGGTGTGTCCCAATTGGTGTGACATGTACGAGTCTATGCATATATCATGTCCTAGTAGGTGTGGCCCCAGTGGGTGTGACCTAGTATGTACATACACGTGTATATGGGATCTTGTGCTCATGGGTGTTTCCCAGTTGGCATAATTAATATTATGCATATACACCCATATACGTATGGCCTATAGCTATGTAATTATACTATTCCATGTATATGCTATCCACTAGCTAGTAACATTGCTCTCTGCTGCAGCCTAGGTCAATGGAAACATACAAGTGTGTCCTTCTGCTTCCCATGCCCTTCCCCTTGGTGCCACTGGATTAATATTGTGGGATTGTGTGCATGTGGTGTGTCTCTGTGTGTGTGCATGCTGCATGTGTGAGTGACTGAGTGTGTGCATGTGTGTTAATGTGTGTGTAGATTTCAGATTGTCTGTGGTCTTACATATGGACTTTGGTTTTGTATGTCGTTCCTGCGTGTTCCTGCTCCCTCTTAAATTGTAGTCAGTTTACCACTTGGCAAGGCCTGAGGTCCTTTCAGAGCAGCTCCAGACACTTGGACTCCATCAAGATAAGGTAAGGTGTGTGTGCAAGTGTGAGTGCATGTGGTCCTCTCTCTCTCTCTCCCTCCTTTCTATCACCCTACACCTCTATCCCTCTCTCCTCTCCAATCCCCTCCTTCTCCTCCATCTCCAATGCAGGCCTCCCTCTTCTCTCAGTCTTGGGCTAGCCAGGGTCATGCAGTGGTAGAGAGACTAAGAGGGAGAACCTTCTTTCCAACACAGCTGGCCATGGATGGCATCAACTGGAGACTGAACCTGGCCATGGCCCAACCCAGTCAGTCCAAGATGAAGCTATACCCAACGCTCAGTTTGAGTTTGGCATAAAGACAGAATAGGTGAGCAGTCTGTCCTAATTAGCCTGTAATGCAAGTACATACATATTACTATTGTCTGCTATTAGCCTACACTTCATGCTCAGTGAATAGGGACAGTTTGTTCATGGGGTGGTCTAGCAGGCCAGACAGTCATGTGGAGTGGTCTAGCAATCCACATGGCTCTGTTATAATGCAATGCATGCTGCATGCATGTGCTTTGTACATGGTGCATGGGTCAAATTAAAGTTAAGTTGATTTGATATTGATTGACCTACTCACACTTGTAGGATGTGTTCAGAATGAATGTTTTCTTCCATGTATATCTCTCCTTTGTACACAGCTGGAGTCTATTGAGGAGCAGTGGGATGGTCTGAGCAGCTAAGCACACTCTCACTGGACACACACCACAGGAGGATCCCAGAGTGTAGGATACTTGTGCACAGACTATACATTACCCTGTGCTATATACGTACATGTGTGAACATTGTGCACTGTATAAAGTTGAATGCCTGGACTGTTCATCTCATTGTTATATAGTGTGATTGTGGCTGTTCATTATGCTTATGTGCTTATGCACATGCATGGCATGGGTTTTAGCTATAGGTCAAAACCATTGAGAGAAGTGTATACTAAGTACCACTTTAATAAAAAGAATTGTAATGACGATATCAGTACATTATCTAGAACTGAATTTAAGCACAAAGCAGAATTCATTCATGCTACTCCAAAGTGGACCTGATATTGACAGTTAGTGCAGTGTTTGTGTACAGTGTTCCTCTCACTGACTCCACTAAATCTTCTGGCACCTCGTTCAGTGTCACTTCTCCAAGTACTAAGTTTCTACTGAACCCAGCAGCCAGGGCTCTGCTAGCTTCGGCATTGTACACCACATCCACAATCACCTTGACAACTTGAGCACAACTGGTTGCCTCCTCCAGCTGTGCCCAATCCGCTTCACTCAACTCCTCCTGTAGGTACAAAACACAACACAGGGGTACTGAGGTGACACCTTGCAGGAACAACAAACACTACACTATTGGTATGGCTTCAGGGGTAGGTTGCTGATGGACACAAAAATGGCTGTCCAACAGGCACATGAGATGGGTGCGGTACATGCACCTATTTTGGGTGAAGTCCACATCAACTCACGCACGTGACACTACCAATCAACGGGCACAGTGAATGCATGCAATCACAAAGGAAGTGTGACAAAATTACTAGCCCTATAATATTGCACCTGTCCTCTTTCGGAGGGCTACTTTAGGGAGGAAGTCTGTGAAGGGACCACACATTGGTGTGGGTATTTTATGGGTGGTTTTAGGGGGTGGGGCAATAGCAGTATGTAACATGGCATCTCTTCACATGAAAAATCACTTGACCTACTTACAACTTGCTAGCTACCGCCTGATAGCTAAAATGGCCACTCACAACATCATTGTGTACAGACGTCTACTGAGACCATCTGTGTCACTTACTGCTGACACAATTACAATACAAACATATACTGGAGTGTATATACCAATAGAAAACAAGCACAAACACCTCACACAACATGTGCACTGACAAAACACAATGACAAAGACACATACATACTGTAGTAATGTACCAACACCACGTGGGGGTGCTGGTGGTCTGGAACACAGGCAAGCACAAGATTGAAGGCCAAAGCTACTGGGATGACCTATTTGACACACACACACGTACAGATGTAGTACAGTGATTACTGTACTATGTGTCCATGTTTGCGAAGCAAATACATAGTAAGCATCCTGATCCACACTGTACATACATACCCATAGCGGCCACTCCACATCCACACTTAGCAGAGGTGGGACTCGGTGTGTCATTGCTTGGAATACCGGAATGGGGTCCATGTTATTGATGACAAGTGTCCTCAACTGCAACATGTATTGAACACAAGTGGCCACAGCTGAAGGTGGCAGGTCACCATGTAATGAATCTAAGGTAGTAAAACACAGCATTGATTGATGTCACTGAGTGTGGTTGACATTGCATGAGGGTCCAATCACTAGACAACCAAGGTATCTGAATACCATATCCAAGGTTGTAAATACACAGCAATCATTGGTCTCTAATGTTATTGTATTATTCCAAATTCCGTGCTTAGATTTGCCCAATCAACACAGCAGACATGTGCAGATTAGGTATACACATCCAAAACAATGCAAGAGGGTAAGGATGGCAAGGGGAGGGACAGTGCACCCAATTATTAGCATGACTTGTTCTGCTGCTTTAACAATTCCATTTGCTAGCAGTCATGAAGGCAAGTTAAGATCAGGACAGGTAAACACATACAGTAAGCAACAACAAGGGAGAGGGAGGTGGCAGGCAAACAAGAAAACAGTTATGGCCAGCAAGACATTCACAAGATTACTATCCACTTCTGTACTGTGTTGAGATGTGAGCAATGACACCAACACTCACACCCACACTACAGTCACTCACCACCCACTCTCTGATACACAACAACAAGAACTGCATGCAAGGGAGATTTCAAAACTTGCTGAATCAGCACAATTTGAGTTGTTACCAATGGCCCAATCCATACATGTATATACCCTACATGGTATAGTATAATTGCAGGCATGTAGTGATGGGCTCACCTTCAACATCCAGATGAATTATTGAACAGTTGTCCTTGACTCCACTCAGTATAGGGAGAAGTGTACTGCAACCAAACATCTTCAGTCCCTTTAGGCGGCAGCGAGCAGCCATCTTCTCCAGGATACTGCTGTCACCCTGCATCTATAGAAACATCCACAATGCAATGGGATGCATCTCAAACTGATTCACACATTTCACCTCAGAGTGGAGAGCAATTCAGCCTATGTTGTGTTACATATTGTTATTATGGTTAATTGTAACTATAACTAGATTATACTTTAGTAAGGCTTTTGAGCTTTCAGTTAATTATATTTATAACTAACTATAATTATCATATGCTGAGAAACTGTAAACTGTAACTAGAAAGAAAGCTGATGTGCCTATAACTGATGCAATAATCAAATCTTCTTACAGTTCGCTAGTATGGTTATACAAACTTGGTCATTAATGTTTGCAGCCATAGGCATCATGCCTTGCATCATACAGATCTAGAAGTGCAACACATTGTTTGCAGACCAGTCATTGCATTTAGTAGTAGACTGGTGTTAGCACCTAGTGAGGGTGGCAGTGGCCAGAGTCAGGGATGAGTTACTGACTAATGGCATGAAATCGTACATGCAGGAAACTCATTGGACAAACTTTGCATCGTCAAGCATAACTGTAACTACAACTATAGTTACATCTATTAAGCCAACTTTCAGGTTATACAAGCTGCAACTGTAACCAAAATTTGAAATCAGCATGGCACTGTAACTAACACTACAATATCAAGGTATCACAGCTCAGTTGATAACTACAACAATTATCATGGAGGAATGTGCTTACAACAGATTTATGCAATCATGCAACAGGTTCCCAAACTGTGGGTAGTCATTACCTAGGTTACGAAACAAAATTGTACACAACTATGATGTTAGTACAGTGCGTACTGTCGATTTCAGGTTGCTTGTCTCAAGAGCGTAAAATGGGAAACCACACTGACCAATCAGAGTCGCTGTACCCAATAACATAGGCAGTGTAATTTGTTTGTTTGGCTTGATTTCCCTTCTTATATCTTGCGACAAGCAACCTGAAATTGACTGTATCCTAGGTAACAACTGTCCAAAGATTTGGAACCTGTTGCAAGATTGCAGAAATCTGCTGTACCAAAACTTGTGTACTACCAGCATAAATACATAGGAGGAAGCCACACAGTGGATTCATGTAAAATGGTCCTTCAGTGTCCACACCACATAACTGTATCAGGTGAACATGCACTATACTTACTTCAGCAGCACTGATGAGAGTCAGATTCAATTCCTCCAATGGTTTGTGGTCAAAGACATCAGCCAGTGCCTCTGAAGTGCAGCTTTCCCGCACTTTCAACTTCAACGTCTTCAGTGACCCAGCAGTCTGACACAATGTCCTCGCATCTATGTGAATAGGGATAGAGGAACATGGGAGAATGGAGGAACACAAAACACACCTGGCAGCTATGCAAAGGTATACAGGGGGAATTAATTAGCGGGCATAAGGGTGTCATGGCATATACAATACACTCACACTAGGGCACTTGTGATAATGACTGAATGCCCATGTTCTATAATATAACCATGCAGTATAGCAGTCACTGCCATGGGCAATGGAACAACACAGACTATTTATGTGTATGGGTCGCATGTACAATGTCATAATTTATACTTTGTTGAAGGAGACACTGGAGTGACACACACACAACTTTCTTACAATATGGATGACACCAACAATTTGTATGGTCCATTCATTCACCTTTAGTGGAGAACTGGCCCACACGCAGTGAGAGCAACTGCAAAAGAGGATTGGAGCTCACAACTGAACATACATGATGGAAACTGGTGGGGGATAAGAAATGGAAGAGTGATGTGTGTAGTTCAGTCAGGTGTTTGCACTTGGTGAGGCAATGGCAAAGTGCCATGGTATCAAAAGGAGTGAGGTACAAATCAAAGGTGAGACAACTGTTCAACTGAATGACAATGCTCTTGATGAGAGACTCATTCTGAGACTCAAACAAAGTGTGAAATACATATAAAAGATAAGGATTACCAGTAAAACACATTGATGGCAGGTCACCGCCTGTGACAAAGATGGCCTCATTGACCTCTGCTGACTTGAGCCGTGTTAGACCGGCAAAGAATTTCAGAACCACTGCAAACTTGGGGTTGTGACAGTTCTCCCTCCAGAAAGCAGCTTGTTCTGCCTTGGGCAACAGGGAGAGATGGTAGGCAGCGAAGTACTCCTGCTTTGTGGTATGGCTAAAGTTAAGAGTGCATGAAGAGCCATCCTGGTTGGGATGCAAGTGAAGAAGGCCTACAAAAGATGAATCCTCCAGGATCTCGTCACATTTGACTGTGGCATGGAAGATACGTCGCACTTCATCTTCTTGGAAGATATAGTCAGGTGGTTCCTGGGTCAGACCTTTGAAGGCAAGGTCACCGAGAGATGACAACAGGTGCTCAACATTGGGTGGGAGGTCAGTGAGAGATGGGTCAATTCGAGATGCTTTCTTCACCTTCTGTTTCTCTCGAGTAATGGTCAGGGCAACAGAGGATTTATAGCACTCTGTCATTGTTGCAGGGAACGTTGACTTGCTTGCAATACTGTGACTGTAGATGGAACAGAAGATCGCCAAATTCATTGGTATATAAGCACCTCCCATGAGGTCTGGACGGGCCCTCAAATCAGACAACATGGCCTCCCCTTTGCCTGGCTCACTCTTGAAGAAGTCTTTCACATATGACTCCACTGCTGCCTCATCAAATCCAAGGATCTCGTAGAAGACTGTCCTGTGCTCTTGTAGTAAGGGACACCCACCGGGACGTGTGGACACTATGAAGTGTGCTTGGGGAAGCAGTCGGCCTTCCAGGAGTGCTCCTAGGAGGGATCCCTCGGGGCTGGCCATCAGGCCACGTGCTTCATCTGCCCCATCAAATATCATGAGCACATTCTCACCTTCACTCTCTAGTAGGGCTTTGGTTGATGTGGAGCATTTATCCCCTCTAATGTAGTATCGAAGAAGTTGTTCCAAGTTGGCATCACTGTCGTCTTTCAGTGCTTGAGACACGGCCTTGTCACGCAGAGGGAAGAACAGTACGAGGGAGAAGTCGCTTGGTTCATCATTGGCCACTTTCTGACACAAGTGTTTGAGGAAAGTGGTTTTACCTGTGCCAGGCTGCCCGTACATAATCCTGGTTTGCTGGGACCCTCTTTGGAGGAAATCACCAACTGTCACTTGTTTAGACGCTCCTTCTGACAGTCGCACGCCGCAGTCACGGAATTGTTTCAGGAACTCACTCTGGTCTACATCTCCCTTCTTTCTCGTTTGAGGGTCATTCTGCAGTACAGCTACTTTGGTATACTGTAGCTCATGTGGCCCTTCTGTGAGGGGCAGCCGCTGATACCTGTTGTAGGCAAGTCTCCTTGCATGCTGGAGTGGCTCTGGGAGGATAGGACACACCTCCACCTACAGGGGGAGGAGAGGCGAGAGATAATAAATATTAGCGCCGACACACAATTACTACATTTGAACAGAATTGGTTCCTTGACAAGAGCTGGAATGATAGACATCAATCAGTGGATATACCTACCAACCTGTTACACTAGTATTAGTGTCTCAATGGCAGGGGGACTGAAGCGCTATTGATATCAATGGCAAACAATGAGCACATACCCTTCAGCTGTTCCACAAAGATGGAACAGCCAAAAACAGCCTTTCTGATCTTCCTGTAACACATCAGTGTAGCATAGGGTGTCTGGTTTAACACTTCAATCAGGAACACTTAGGGCCAATCTTGTGGCTATTCCAGACTCGTAATGCTGTGCCTGATTGTGCACCACAGACATGACCAGAGGACTAGGTAAGCTGACCAGGAGAAGGCTCTGTCTCTGCTACACCCCACACTGTACACATACACCCAGCCACCCAACCAACAGGCACTGCCCACTCACTGTAACAAGATCCACTGGTCTCCACTTCAGCAGGTCTTCAACATGGTTACTAAGTCCCGCCTCCTTCATTGCCTCCAGAAGGGTGCTCCATGTCACTTCCTCCGAGGTGTTGCCAGCATGCCAGTAGCAAAGAGCTTGGAAGAACACTTCCTCAACATTGTGTGGGTTGCTCTCAAGCAGAGACTCCACCTTTGCATTGGGTATGCCCAGGTACGTGCAAATGGAGCGCCACTTTTGGCCGGCCACAGAACACACATGACGTCGAAGGTCTACCTCGCTTGGCTTAGACCTCAGGAACACTGCAGTGGAAGGAAAGGCACATGGTACCTTGTGCTAAAGACCACACACACACGCACACACACTACACAAAATGCCACAAACACTAAAATTCCATGGAAGTCTGTTATTAGTCTCGTCCCCAGCCCACTTCCGGCCACCATTTTGCAATGGCCTGAAAAGGTGGTCTGGCGACTATGGTCGACTTTCTTGCATGGGCCCAGAAGTCCATTCCCAGCAGGAATGCGTGCTTGCCAATCAGATTACACAACAGCTCATTAGTGGCATGTTGTGTGTAACATTCACACCTCTGGTGTTCACACCTACCTAGCAGCATAGATCTATGCTAGCAGCGAGATGGCAGCTTTGAGCAGCGAGATAGCAGCTTCGATGGGAGAAGTAAGCATATCCCAAGTTTGGGCACAAGGATACCTTCGGCCGCAGTGAACAGTGCTATTCTGGAAGCATTCGTATTGCTCAGCTACGAGAAGCCCACAGGAGATCAGGAAAAGGTGATTTTGGACTTCTTAAAGGGACGCGACAGGGGCAGGCAAGTCTCTCTGCTTCGCCAGTCTTCCTTTTATCTTTGACAACCTTCAGCAGTCACTGTTGCACCGCTCTTCCTTGCGATCTGTTTGTGTTTGGGTACCATGATCGCAGCTTATAATCCTGATTGTGACAGAAACGTCATGCTGCTGTCCAGCACAACGTAGAATGTCTTGAACAGTAGATCGGAGTGTCCCTCTGCCTTGCTGCCTTTCTCCAGCTTGGAAAAGCATGTTCGACACATGTACTGGTTACTACTTTCAGTTTCTGCAAGTCCAGGCCCAATTGTACACTTGGCAAAGGCGAGAATCTGGGGGCTACTCTCTAATTGCCTGGGAAAAGAAGGATTTGCCACACTGCAAGAACACACAGCACAGCATGGTACCTCCATTTTGCCTGTACAAATTCCACACCTTGCTGTTCCCACCAGCATTATGTAATCGGAACTGACTTCTGGGCCCAAGATAGTCGACCATAGTCGCCAGACCACCTTTTCGGGCCATTGCAAAATGGCGGCCAGAAGTGGGCTAGGGACGAGACTAGTCTGTTATAACACACCTTGAACAGGGTTAACTTGTGGGTGTAGCTTTGGGGGCAGTTCCACTTGAGGGTATGGTTCAGTAGGTGTGTCAGCTTGTGCAAGAACAGGGCCCTCCTCCACCTGCAGCTATGACAACAGGTAGTAGAACATCAGTGGATGGCTGATAGACATACACAGTAGTACCAGAGGTGAATCCAGGATTTCTTAAGGGAGCTAGGGGGCACAATTTATTTTTATTTTGGTGATGTCCTGAAAATGGTTGCCAGAGGCTAGCTAGTGCAGTGACAACACAATTATGCTACATAAGTACAAGTAATACAGTAGTGATTAACAGTCACAAGAGTTGAAATTTAGTTCATGCTATACATCCCTAGTGTTATAGTGTTACTTTAAGTCATTATGTACTGGACTTTGGAAATTAGTAACATACGTAGGTGTCAAACTAGCAGTTTATCAAAGTGGGACAGAAGTGTTGAAGAATGTGGGACATTGGCTCTAGAAAGTGGGACAAATTTTTCTCAGTATCATACAAGCTGGAAACATTACACATTGGACTGAACGTTGCTCGTGGGATCTGCCAAATTAACACAAACATATGCAGGAAACCATAGTAATATTCTAGTGGTAGTTAGGCCGGTTGAATTACCTTTGAAACAGCTATACGCACATTAATTAAGCTAAAACTCTTCAAAAGTGAGATGTTGAGGAATGAGAGAGACAGTGGAAAGTTGAGGAATGAAAGAGACAGTGGGACACTGAGGAATGAAGGGGACAGAGGGATGTTGAGGAAGAAGGGAGGATGTGGGACATTGAGGAGTGAGGGGAACAGTCGGATGCTGAGGAGTGAGACATTGAGGAGTAAGGGGGACAGTAGGATGCTGAGGAGTGAGGGGGACAGTGGGATGCTGAGGAGTGAGGGGGACAGTGGCATGCCGAGGAATGAGGGGACAGTGGGATGTTGAGGAGTGAGGGGGACAGTGGGATGCTGAGGAATGAGGGGGACAGTGGGATGTCGAGGAGTGAGGGGGCCAGTGGGACGTTGAGGAGTGAGGGGGGGCCAGTGTGACGTTGAGGAGTGAGGGGAACAGTGGGACAGTGAGGAGTGAGGGGGAAGGTGGGATGGTGAGGAGTGAGGTATGTTGAGGAATAAGGGGGACACTGGGACATTGAGGAATAAGGGGGACACTGGGACGTTGAGGAGTGAGGGGGACAGTGAGACGTACGTTGAGGAGCGATGAGGACAGTGGGATGCTGAGGAGTGATGGGGACAGTGGAACGATGAGGAATGAGGGGGATAGTGGGACGTTGAGGAGTTAGGTGGACAGTGGAACGCTGAGGAGTGAGGGGGACAGTTGGACATTGAGAAGTGAGGGGGACAGTGGGATGATGAGGAATGAGGGCGACAGTGGGATGCTGAGGAATGAGTGGGACAGTGCATAGGACGTTGAGGAGTGAGGGGGACAGTCGGACGCTGAGGAGTGAGGGGGACAGTGGGACGTTGAAGAGTGAGGGGGCCAGTGTGACATTGAGGAGTGCCGGACAGTGGGACGGTGAGAAGTGAGGGGGAAGGTGGGATGGTGAGGAGTGAGGTACATTGAGGAATAAGGGGGACAGTGGGACATTGAGGAATAAGGGGGACAGTGGGACGTACGTTGAGGAATGAGAGGGGACAGTGGGACGTACGTTGAGGAGTGAGGGGGACAGTGGGACGCTGAGGAGTGATGGGGACAGTGGGACGATGAGGAATGAGGGGGATAGTGGGACGTTGAGGAGTTCGGGGGACAGTGGAATGCTGAGGAGTGAGAGGGACAGTCGGACATTGAGGAGTGAGGGGGAATGTGGGATGATAAGGAATGAGTGGGACAGTGCATGGGACGTTGAGGAGTGAGGGGACAGTCGGATGCTGAGGAGTGAGGGGGACAGTGGGACGTTGAGGAATGAGGGAACAGTGGGATGCTGAGGAAAGAGTGGGACAGTGCATGGGATGTTGAGGAGTGAGGGGGACAGTCGGACGCTGAGGAGTGAGGGGGTCAGTGGGATGTTGAGGAGTGAGGGCGACAGTGGGCTGCTGAGGAATGAGGGGGACAGTGGGATGTTGAGGAATGAGGGGGAAAGTGGGACGTTGAGGAGCGAAGGGGACAGTGGGACATTTGCAGGCAAAGCGAAACATGTCCTGCCTAAATCAGGACAGTTGACACCTATACAGTATGTAATTGTATGCTATTAAAAATTACAGGTGCCTCCAGGGACGGAGGGGGGAGTCACCAGCCCCCATGGCTCCCGCCCTTAATCTGGGTATGATATCATGCAAGCTCAGTCTGGTGTACATCCATTTGTACAAGTGTTCCTATGCTGGCTGGGCTCATTGAGTTAACAAGATGTCAATCAGTGGAGTAGTTAGGATATAAGTGCTGTGTTATGTACCCATCAAACATTGTGACACAGTATAACATTATGTAGCCACTGTCCCTACTGCCTCAATACTAGTGGCTCAATAGGATCTGATTTATCCACTGTTAAAGGACAGTGTCATTGGACCAGATGATAGCATGTTCCACCTCCCTACACTGATCAGTGGTGTGGGGTACTGAATTTGTGGGTAAGGGAGTTGGTACTCATATATGGCTAACATGGAGAGTGCTGAGGAAGATCAAGTACAATAGAATGTATACAAGAGTGGGAAATATGAAGCTGAAGCTGAAACTATATATAACAGTTCCAAATGCTTCGAAGTGTCTGTGTGTATATAGAAGCCTAAAACATCATCCTAAGTCACATTAAACCCCTTGCACTAGCCGAGAATTGTAGCACTTTCCTCACTAAACACTATCCCTGTCTCCTGCTACAGATGCAGTGCTGGACTCACAGGAGACAGGTTTGCTTGTGGGTCTGGCACAGGGGGTGCGTCAGCCGCAACAGGTACATGTCTGGTTGCAGTCCTTTCTCTCTCTCTCCCTGACCACCACCTGCTGATGTGTCCTCCCATTGCTGTGTGACAGTTGATGGAGAGAACAGTGAGAGTACACACACTCCATGTCAGGCCCCCTTTACATTACTATGTCAACCAGTGACCACAAGTGTGCCGTCCAGTACTGGTGAATGGAACACAGCTTGACTCAGGGACAGAACATGGTGCACATCATTAGGTAACTTAGCTACTGAACCAATGTTTCTCAAAGCAGATTCTTATTTGCCACACAACTATAAGTCTGCCCCTATGGCGTATATCAGAGTCTGATGATGTGTACTGTAATGCGTGAATGTATAGAACAACAGCTTATAGTTTTCAATTCACTATAGGCTGTGTATGTTTTATGTCAACTTTGTGCTCACAATATGTGAACAGTGTCCATGTATCCCAGATCAAAGTACCCTTGACAACTAAAGCAGCCCTAAGCGCAACCGAGAGAGGCTGGCCCTCTCTACATGGACATAGGGTTCTTCAGACCCATACAGTGACTGGCTTCTGGACATGCTTGCTTATAAGAAATGAGTGAAATGAAGCATGCTCTCTTAAGAACATCTTCTATTACAGAGTGCAGAGTGAGGTTATGTGTGAGGCAATTTCAGTTACCTTGAGATGATTCTGGACGAGGTTCTGATGGAAGCTGAGCTAGTGGTAGTGGTTTGTGGTCATCTTGTGGGTATGGGTCAACAGGGTGTGATTTGTCCTTGGTTGGATTCACTGCCTTCTTTTGATTTTTACTAGAGCATCCTTCAATTGGAGTGTGAACACTGCAATGTGAGAAGGTATAGAAAGTGACTGCATGGAGGACACTTACTATACTAAGTGATTGGTGTGCATGGACTAGTACTACTCAGTGCAGTGGTTACACAAATGTTTGGAGAACTACACTGCATACATGAGGGATGACTCTTCTCGGACACTTATCTTAGGTGTCTGTAGCATACCTTGTGTATTATAGCCTAACAGGACACCTTTTCTTATTCATGTGTACAGAGACCATTTGTTACAGCTCGTGGCCCAGCCAATGGCAGACATATACTGGTCTAGAATGGAATTGGCTCTGACGACCAATTCACAGCTCATTCTTCTTGGACCGTTAATGGGCTAGCGGCGATCTGTTCAATGCCACAGTGACTGATTTAGATACGTACAGATGGAAGTGGACGCATACACAGAAGGAAGAAAATGGTGCCTGTTCCGTCTTTTGTTACAGTTTATTTACCCATGCCACGATGCTTTCTCTGTTTTTCGGATGAAAACGACGTTTTTTTTAACATCAACGCCGACGGATGACGCCGACCAATCACGTACAAGGTGGTTGCTTGGTGACATCTGGACGCTGCCCAGTGCTGCTGATGATGAGTGAGATTCTCCGAAAAGGCCTTCCAGCACAGTGGCAAACCTCCAACTTTTCGTCCACCTGTATGAAGAGGTAAGTACCTTTTTTCTTATCATGGATCTAAGATCTATGTACCACAGTAGGGGTGTCATAGTTATTAATGACTCCCCCAGCGAGGGACTCCCCAGTCTGTGAGGCCTAGTTGTGAACGACTCCCAAGTCACTATTGCCTAGGTGTGAATGACTCCCCACTCACATTAGCCTAAGCATGAATGAATCCCTTCCAGATAAAATAACTCCCTGGGAGTCATTACTGCCTAGAGGTGTTACTGACTCCTTGCACATTCCTAGCTAATTTGAGGATGAAACGTTGAACAGGAATTTATAAAAGCTGCAGCAAGCGTAAGGTGTATGTTAAAATATGGTTACAGGGAGATGAACACAGTAAGTAAGATGAATTAACTGTCACAAGTAAGGTGTATGTAAAAACATGGCTACAGAGAGATGAACATAGTAAGATGTATAAACTGTTACAAGTATGATGTATAAATTGTTACAAGTAAGATGTATGTCAAGACGTGGTTACCAGGAGATAAACACAGTAAGATACATAAACTAGCACTAGCTACCTGCAAGCCGAACACAACCATGTGTTAGGTGATTGGTTCACCTTGACGTTAACACACTTAAAGTGAAACTACATTTGGTATGAGTCGCACTGAATCATATGAAAATCATATGATTCAGGCAGTGCACAAGTGCAGTAAACAGAGATGAAGATGTGCTTCATCAATCTGCTTCCATTTCTTGGCAGTGACTAGTTGGAGAGTGGAAATGACTCCAAGGATTGTTGCTCTATGCAGCAGAGCAAAATTAATGTAACAGTTGCTGCATGGCTCCCTGATAGAAATGTACTGCATAGTACTAATGGGTGGGGAGTTACTCCCACCCAAGGAACATCATTTCTGCCTAAGGCATTAGTGATGGGGGAGTCATGTCACTTGCAACGGGGAGTCATTTATGGCTCTGACATGCACCTGTGCATTTTAGTAAGATAAGATTATTATTGCAACATGGATTATTAACAGAAATGTGATAATGAATTGAACACTACATTGACTATTAAGTCTGAGTTCAAACACAGAATTCAAGCTCCTACAAAGTGGAAATAGCATTCAAATTGACAGTTAGTGCAGTATTTGTGCACAGCGTTCCTCTCACTGACACCACTAACTCCTCCGGCACCCAATCCAGTGTCACTTCTCTGAGTACTGAGTTTCTACTGAACCCAGCAGCCAGGGCTCTGCTAGCTCTGGTATATGTACTAACACTGTATGGCACCAGGAAGTTCTTCACCTGCACCTTCACCTTGACTACTTGAGCACAACTGGCTGCCTCCTCCAGCTGTGCACAGTACTCTTCACTGAACCTCCACTGTAGGTACAAAACACAACACAAGGGTACTGAAGTGACACCTTACAAGAACAACAAACACTGCACTATTGCTGTGGCTTCAGGGGTACCGTGTAAGCTCTAATATTCACACGACTTAATTTTTGCAAATTTTGCGAGGCCGGCGACGTTCACAAATATATATTCTTGCAAATATTTCATGCTTTACAGTTCCAGTATTTAAATTCATTGCAAACACTAGCTATATAATTGACCTGGTGACCATTCGCAAAATAAAATTGTGAATTACTCTACCAAGCATTGATTCGTGAATTTTTCGTCCCGCAAAAATTAGAGCTTGGTTGCTGATGGAAACAAAATGGCAGTCCACCAGGTACATGAGATGGGTGGGGTACATGCACCTACTGTGGGCTAAGTCCACATCTACACACACATGTGATGCCAACAATCATGCAATGGGCACGGCGAGTGCACACAATCACAAGGGAAATAAGACTGACTAATTGCAGTATAATATTGCATCACCAGCATACACATTTTCAACATGTCATTATTGGCATCACCAACTGTGACACACAGTCTTGTCCCCTACACTCTAGCACTGTGTCATCACTTCTGACTGTCCTTCCTGCTCACACAGAGCAGTGTTGTAGTCAGTGAATGTGTGCACGAGGACACAGTGAATGGAGCTTGAGGCTGGTAACCACATGCAGCCAGCTCCCACTAATGTGGACAAGTGGGACAGAGTGTCCTATGAAACAGATGTTGCCAATTGGGAGTGGGACCTTGATCAGTGCAGGGGAAGCAAGTAGGCTGCTATTTTGGTCCAAGGAGTAGACTAAGGGATCGTGGCCTGGGGGGGTCTCCTCTTTAAGGGGACCACTTTAGGGAGAGAGTATGCAAACGGACCACACATTGTGGAGTCTCTTATGGAGCACTTTAAAGGGGCTCATTAGGGGGTGGGGCAATAGCAGTACTGCAGTTTTGGACACGACAGCTCTTGATATCTCAATTAACTTACTTACAACTACAGACTGATAAAATGGCCACTCACAATACCATTGTGAACAGACATCTACTGAGACCACTAAAGTCATGCACTCACTGGTGCACACACTGACAAAATAGGTAGGCGGTGACACTGGTGCACACACTGACAATAGATACACATACTGCAGTGTACTAACAGAAAACAAGCACAAACACCACACACAACATGTGCACTGACAACACACAATGACAAAGACACATACATACTGTAGTAATGTACCAACACCACGTGGGGGTGCTGGTGGTCTGGAACACAGGCAAGCACAAGATTGAAGGGCAAAGCCATTGGGATGAACCATTCGACACACACATGGAGGTGAAGTACAGTGATTACTGTAATACGTGTCCTGTGTGTGTCAAATATAGTTAAGCAACTAGCAATGATGCAGCATATGAATAGGTGTACACTGTACATACCCATTGTGGGGACCACATATCCACACTTTGCAGAGGTGAGACTCGGCATTTCATTGCTTGCAAAACTGGAACAGGGTCAACCTCAAAAATGGCAAGTGTCCTCAACTGTGACATGTTCTGAACACAAGTGGCCACAGCTGGTGTCAGATCACTAAGTGAAGGCCCTATAAGGTAGCACAAACACAGCATTGATAGACACAACTGAATGTGGTTGTCATTGACCAAGCTATCTGATTGCTGAATACCATATCTGAGGTAGTCAAACAAAGAGATCACTGGTCTCAAACGTCATTTTGTTATTCAAAAAGTTTTAAGTGTTTCTATTTACTAGCATGACTTGCTCTGCTGGTTTAACAATCCCATTTCTAGCAGTCATGAAGGCAAGTTAAGATCAAGACAAGTAAATGCATAAGCAGAAACAAGGGAGAGGGAGGTGGCAGGCAAACAACAAAGCAGTTACGGCCAACAAGACATTCACAAGATTGCTCTCCACTTCTGTACCGTGGTGAGATGTGAGCACTGACATCCAACACCCGCACCCACACTCCCTCATTACAGTCACCCACCACCCACTCTCAGCTACACAACAACTGCATGCAAGGGAGATTCAAAGGAGATTTCAAAGTTTGCTGAATCAGAATTTCAAAGATTTCTACATTATGGAGATTTCAAAGTCTGCTGAATCAGCACAATTTCAGTTGTTTCCAATGGCCCAACCCATACATGTAAATACCCTACTTGGCATAGTATAATTGCAGGCATGTAGTGATATCAGCTCACCAAGAACATCAAGATGGGCTATTGAACAGTTGTCCTTGACTCCATTCAGTATAGGGAGTTGTGTGCTGCCACCAGACAGAGTTAGCCCCTTCAGATGGCAGTGAGCAACCATCTTCTCCAGGATACTGCTGTCACCCTGCATCTATAGAAATGTTCATGATGTATTGTGATGCATCTCAAACTTATTCACACATTTCACCTCAGAGTGGGGAGTAAAAAGGCACATGTTACTCAGAGTGGGGGTAAAACGGCACATGCTATGCACTCAACAACTCAAGTGTAGATAGTAGCAGCATAAATAGGAGGAAACCACACAGTGGATTAATGTAAACTGGTCCTTCAGAGTCCACACACTTAACAATATATGTGCCAGGTGAACATGCACTAAGTACTTCAGCACCGATGAGGGTGAGATGCAACTCCTCCAATTGCCCGTGGTTAACCACTTCAGCCAGTGCCTCTGAAGTGCAGCTTTTGTGCACTGTTAGCTTCAACTTCTTCAGTGACCCAGCAGCCTCACACAATGTCCTGGCATCTATGTGTATATGGGAAGAGGAACAAGGGAGAATGGAGAAACACAAGACACGTCTGGCAGCTACACAAAGGGATACAGGGGGAATTAATTAGTGGTTAACATGGGCACCAGGGTGTCATGGCATATAAAATACACTCACACTAGGGCACTTCTCATAATGACTGAATGCCCATGTCCAAATATAACCAGAATAGCATTTGTTGCCATGAGCAATGGATACAATGGGGTACTTAATACATGCTATGTGCACCACACAAGCAACACAGACTATTTATATACTAAATAATGCATAGCATTGTATACAATAAGTACACAGGTCACTTGTACATAATATTATACATCATTAAAGGGGACTGATGAGGTGACACATGCACAACCTCCTTACAATAAAGATGACACCAACAGTTAGTGTGGTCCATTCACTCACCTTCAGTGGAGAGCTGGGCCACAAATAGTGACAGTGACTGCAAAAGAGGATTGGAACTCACAATTGAACATACATGATGGAAACTGGTGGAGGATAAAGAATGTGATACACTGTCTGATGTGTGTAGTTCAGTCAGGTGCTTGCACTTAATGAGGCAGTGAGAAAGTGCCATGGTGTCAAAAGTAGTGAGGTACAAATTAAAGGTGAGACAACTGTCCAACTGAGTGACAATGCTCTGGGTGAGAGACTCATTCTGAGACTCAAAAAGAGTGCGCACTACAAACAAAAGATAAGGGTTGGCAACGTTACAAATTGATGGCAAGTCACCACCTGTGGCAAAGATGGCCTTATTGACCTCTGCTGACTTGAGCTGCGTTAGACCAGCAAAGAATTTCAGAACTACTGCGTACTTGGGATTGTGGTGGTTCTTCCTCCAGAAGGCAGCTTGGTCTGTCTTGGGCAACAGGGAGAGATGATAGGCAGCAAAGTACTCCTGCTTCGTGGTATGGCTGAAGTTCAGCGTGCTGTGTGTTGAGTAACCGGGTTCCTGGCTGGAGTACAAGTGGAGGAGACCACCCAAGGAGGATTCAACCACCAAGTTGTTGGGTGAAATTGAGAAGATGTGCCGTACATCAGCTTCTTGGAAGATGTAATCAGGTGGTTCCTGGATGAGACCATTGAAGGCGAGGACACCGAGGGATGACAACAGGTGCTTAACATCTGGTGGGAGATCAGTGAGGGATTGGTTAATTTGGAAATCTCTCTTCTCATGCTTTCGTTTCTCTCGAGTGACCATCCTGGCAATGGAGGATTTGTAGCACTCTGTCATTGTTGCAGGGAATGACCTGCCTGCAGCACCATTTTCATAGACAGAACAGAAGATCAATAAATTCATTGGTATGTAAGCACCTCCCATGAGGTCTGGTCGGGCCCTCAGATCAGACAACATGGTCTTCTCTTCGCCTGGCTCACTCTTGAAGAAGTCTTTCACATATGACTCCATTGCTGCCTCATCAAATCCAAGGATCTCGTAGAAGACAGCCCTGTGCTCTTGTAGAAGAGGGCAGCTACCGGGACGAGTGGACACTATGAAGTGAGCTTGGGGGAGCAGACGACCTCCCAAGAGGGCTCCTAGGAGGGATCCCTCGGGGATGACCATCAGGCCATGTACTTCATCCACCCCATCAAATATCAGGAGCACATTTTCTCCTTCGCTCTCCAGCAGTGAGTCAGTTGAGGTAGGGCACTTCTTCCCTGCAATGTAGTATCGTAGAAGTTGCTCCAGTCCAGCTTCACTGTCGTCTTTCAGTGCTTGTGACACAGCCTTGTCACGCAGAGGGAAGAACAGGATTAGGGAGAATTCGCTTGGTTCATTGTTAGCTGCTTTCTGACAAAGGTGTTTGAGGAAAGTGGTTTTACCTGTGCCAGGTTGCCCGTAAATTATTCTGGTTTGCTGGGGACCTTTGCAAAGGAAACTATTGACTGTCACTTGTTGAGCCACTCCTTCTGACATTCGTATGCCACAATCACGGAATCGCTTAAGGAACTCAGTCTGACTCATGTCTCCCTGTTTTCTCGTTTGAGGGTCATTCTGCAGTACAGCTACTTTTGTAAACTGTAGCTCACGTGGCCCTTCTGTGAGGGGCAGCCGCTGGTACCTACTGTAGGCAAGTCTCCTTACATGTTGGAGTGGCTCTGGGAGGACAGGACACATCTCCACCTACAGGGGGGGGAAGGGGAGGGGTGATAAAAACTAGCCAGGATTCATCATTGATACACTTGAATGTGGCATATATTGATGATCAATGCTGGATAATGGGCTACGTCTATGTATATCCATCACAAATTAAACACTTCTGGTTTCAACAGAAGCAGACAAGGGGATGCTGCAGTCAACAAGACTGGCCAGTTGTTGAAATGGGCCTGTTGTTTGCAGTGAGACACTAATACCACTGTAGCAGCAGTAAGTGCAATGACCAGTGATTATGTCAATCAATCTAGCCTTAAGTGAGCTAGTGCTCTTCTGGGAGAGCTTACACAGTACACACCCCACTCTGTACGCCACACACTGTACACGCCCCACACTGTACACGTCCCACACTGTACACACCCCACACTGTACACGCCCCACACTGTACACATCCCACACTGTACACACCCCACACTGTACACACTCCACACTGTACATACCTAACACTGTACTAACCCCACACTGTACACACCCCACACTGTACACATCCCACACATGTCTACATGCACTCCTCACTTTGCCATCAGGGTCAGCAGACTGTGCTGCAACCTCTCTCACTCCCTCTCTGATCTCACCCTCGACCTCTGTGCTGTGTCTTGCCTCCGCTGAATACAAAGGAGACAAACTCTGAGATCACTACTCACTCATGCACATTGCCCACATAGGACATGCCCTACATGCATACTAATTAAATATACCCACTTCATTGCTACTAATTCTACATTGAGACTTGCTATGAACTAGTGTGGTGACCTGATGTGGCCAAACACTGTATACAATGGAACCACTGCACACATTTATCTGTGTAGCATTAAGGGAAGGGCTATATACAGGGAGGAAACATTCCACACCTGCACACTTCTTGAAACTCTCTGCTGCTGATTCTAGTTCATTTGCCCATGCCTCGTAGTTGCTGCGTTGTAGCATATCTGTAAATATGGAAAACTCTCTGTCACCCTTTCCAAGCAGAATCGTAATGATTTCACCAATTTGGTTCATCTCCCCTGACAGGTCAGTCACACTGCGTGCCTCCATAGTACTCATAAAGCCGCCGGCTGGTTTCTGCAACATGTCACGGAGACCTGTCATTAGGATGTGTTCCTTTAGCTTCCCTTGCAATTTCACCAAAGCACTCTTGTTCCACTCAGACATTGGAGCTGGACCTAGTGAAGGAGAATAACACATAAAATGCATGGACAGCTAACACACATGCAACATTATACAGACTTAGTCTAGCCATTGTAACAGCATATACATATACTGTGCAGACACTGGAATATAAGTAAATTAACTACATTAATATTTGCTAACTACAGAGTTAATTGCTGCATGAAGAACAGTTGCAGGGAGAAATTCTTAAGCATAAACACAGCTAGGCTGTTGGAAGGAGGCCATGACCGAATACAGGCATAATGGCAGAAGGCTATAGCTAAGTTCGAAGACCTCTTGGCAACGCATTGACAAGACACAACCGGTATCGTTTCTGTCTGTAGACCTTGAAATGACACAGAGCTGGAAAGAAAGTGGCGCCGCTGGGAATCGAACCCAGGACATCTGGCTTTAGCTGCCCATGCTCTAGACAACCACTTGCTCTCCAGCCTTTAAAGTAACAACACCGGTTGTGTCTTGTTGATGCGTTGCCAAGAGGTCTTCGGACTTAGCCTTCCTCCACTGTGCCTGTCTTTGGACGGGGCCTTCTTCCAATGGCCTAGCTGTGTTTACGTTGAAGAATTTCTTTCTGCTACATTAATATTTCTTTAGATATTATTCAAAAAATTAGCAACGAAACATTTATACCATATTTAATGTTGTGTGAAGGGATTGGGGGGGGGGTGGTGGTAAGGAGTGAGGGGACTGAGGGGTGAGAGGGTGAGAGGGTGAGGTGGTGAAGGGGGTGAAGAGTGAGATGGTGACTGAGGGGTTGAAGGGGAAGGGGAGTGAAGGTGAGTGGGAGGGGAGGGTAGTGAGGGTTAAGGGGGTAAGGGGGACTGAGGGGTGAGGGGGTGAGGAAGAGTGGACTGAGGGGATGAGTGGGAAGGGGACTGAGGAACACTGCAGTGCAAGGGATGGCACATGATACCTTGTGCTAAAGACCACTCAGCACCTCTCTAACACATGACACCAACTGGCAATATGTGCCTGCTTGTGAACAGAAATATACCAGACCCCATGGTGTGCATGTGTGTACGTGTGTGTGGCCATACACTCACACACTACACAACACAAAGTGCTACAAACACTGACATTCCATAAATGGATGTCTGATATAACACACCTTGAACAGGGTTGGCTTGTGGGTGTGGTTTGGGGGGCAGATCCACTTGAGGGTGTGGTTCAGTAGGTGTGTCAGGTTGTGAGAGAACAGGACCCTCCTCCACCTGTAGCTATGAAAACAGGCAGTAGGACATCAGTAGGAGGCTGAGAGACATACCATGCAAGCTCTCTGTTGTAGTTATGGGCAGCAGATGACAGCCTGGTACACATCCATATGTACAAGTGTTCCTACGCTGGCTGGGCCCATTGAGTTAATTATAACAACATGACAATCAGTGGATTAGTTAGAATAAGCGTTGTGTTATGTACCAATCAGACATTGTGACACAGTACACACAGCCACTGTCCTTTCTGCCTCAATGCTAGTGGCTCAATAGGATCTGACTCATCTACTGCTAAAGGACAGTGTCATTGGACCAGACAATAGCATGTCCCATCTCCCTACACTGTTCAGTGGTGTGCAGTAATGAATTTGTGGGTAAGGCAGTTGGTACTCATTTGGCTAACATGGAGAGTGCTGAGGAAGATCAAGTACATTAGAATGTAGATATGAGTGGGAAATATGAAGCTGAAGCTGAAACTATTTATAAAAGTTTCAAATGCTTTGAAGATTCTGTGTGTATGTTATATTATATTATTATTATTTAAGTGCACCGTGTTGTATAATACAAACACTAGGGTGTCAACCCCATGCAGCACTATAACATAATTGAATGTAACAAGCATCAAAATAATCACAATGGGCATAGTTCTTTAAGGGCAGCTTGTCCTTTTCCACCACATCCTCTGAAGCGCCTTCCGCACTCTTCCATCTCTGCGTGCCTTCTCCAGTACCCATATCATCCTCTCATCATCCTTCATGCTCTCCCATCCCACCACTATCTCATTCATCAGCCTTGCCATTTCTCTCCTCTCTTCTGCCACAAATATATACACACCGGCACATGAAGTGCATGACATCTTCCGCTTCACCATTGTCACAGTTCTTGCAAAGTCGTTGCCCCTACTTAACCCACACCATCTGCCAGTTTCTATCCTTAATTCTGCTGTTCTGCTGTACTTAGAAGCCTAAAACATCATCCATCAAACCCCACTAGCAAAGAATTGTAACAATTTCCTTACTAGACACCATCTCTGTCTCCTGCTACAGTTGTAGTGCTGGACTCACAAGAGGCAGGCCTGCTTGTGGGTGTGGCACAGGGGGTGTGGCAGCCTCAACAGGTACATGTCTGGTTGCAGTCCTTTCCCCCTCTCTCCCTGACCACCACATGCTGATGTGTCCTCCCATTGCTGTGTGACAGTTGATGGAGAGAACAGTGAGAGTACACACACTCCACGTCAGCCCCCTTTACATTACCAAGTCAACCAGTGACCACAAGTGTGGCCTCCAGTACTGGTGCATGGAACACGCTTGACTCAGGGACAGAACATGGTGCACATCATTAGGTAACTTAGCTACTGAACCAATGTTTCTCACTGCAGATTCTTATTTGCCACACAACTATAAGTCTGCTCCTATGGTGTATATCAGAGTCTGATGATGTGTACTGTAATGTGTGAATGTATAGAACAACAGCTTATAGTTTTCAATTCACTATAGGCTGTGCATGCTTCGTGTCAACCTTGTGCTCACAACATGTGAACAGTGTTCATATATGCAACTAAAGCAGCCCTAAGTGCAACCAAGAGAGGCTGGCCCTTCTTCAGACTCATCTGGACATGCTTGCTTACAAGAAATGAGTGAAATGAAGCATGCTCTCTTAAGATCTACTATTACAGAGTGCAGAGTGAGGTCATGTGAGGCAATTTCATTTACATACCTTGAGATGATTCTGGACGAGGCTCTGATGGAAGCTGAGCTAGTAGTAGTGGTTTGTGGTCATCTTGTGGGTGTGAGTTGACAGGGTGTGATTCACCCTTGGTTGGATTTGCTTCCTTCTTTTGATTTTTACTAAAGCATCCTTCAATTGGAGTGTGAACACTGCAATGTGAGAAGGTAGAGAGGTAAGTGACTTTCGTTTTATACTAAGTGAATGCGTGGTGTGCATGGACTAGCAGTGCAGTGGTCACACATAATTAATAGTTAGAGAGCTACACAGCATACACAAGGGTTGACTCTTCTTGGCCACTTTTCTTATGCATCTAGCTACTGTAGCATACCTTGTGTATTATAGCTTAACAGGACACCTTTTTCTCATTCGTGCGTACATACTGGTCTAAAGTGGAATTGGCTCTGACGATCACTGAAGTAGCTGTAAGCGTAGCCAGTTCACAGCTCACTCTACTTTGACCATTAATGGACGAGCGGCGATCTATTCAATGGCACAATGACTGATCTAGCTATGTACAGACGCACGTTGATCGACGCCATACACAGAAGAAAGAAAACGGTGCCCGTTCCATCAAAGGATGTCATAAATTCTGACCGAATCCCTCGGCTCCATACCTTAATACAGGTTTATCCAAGTCCAAAGCTATGAACATAAGCGTTCTCCTCATATGGATGCACCGGGCCTAAAGATTGGCAAGATTGACGTCAGTTACCTCAGAATTCATCACAGTACTTACTAGTCTCGCGTAGGCAGCTGATTTCTTCCCTCCATGACGCTGGTAGATAGCTAAATACGTACTCCTGAGAGCTGGCTTGGGTATGAGAAGATTTCCTATTAGAGACTGAAGGTTCGCAACAATTTCTATCAGATCTGCGGTCAAAATATCAAACGGTGAGGGGAAGGCCCGGTTTATTAAAAGGATTTCGTCCCCCCCGGTATCGGTTTCCTTTCGAAACTACAATCTGTATAGGATGGAAGTTCCCCACGAATGGCTCAAACAGACACCACGCTCAGCTACGTACGTCCTCGGCACGCCTAGTGCTATACTCCTTCGCGTTCCTGTCGTTGTTGATGGTGCATGAACCTTTGGCAGCAGCTGAAGGATCACGTGAGTAGTTTCATCGACTCACTATCCTCTTTGTCTGTAGTACTCCTCAGAGCAGTGCACAGAGTCTTCCTTCTCTCTGCATGCCCTGGTCTGTGTTGTGACCACTTCACTGTACGGGACCAATACTTTGGTATACATAGGAGTTGTGTGCAATCAGTAGACTGGAGTGGTGGACTGGACTGCTGTGACATGCTGTGGAGGGGAATGATTTAGTAGTAGCAGATGGCTGCATCAGTGTCCTTACTGACCATGTGGTACCCTCTACCATGCCCTCTCTCCCTCCCTGCCCCTCTCTCTACTGCAGGGTCTGGAGCTCTCCCAGGTCCCAGTTCTCCCCCTGGAGGTGCCCCTCACCTGCCTACCTCTACTGCAGTGAGTGTGTGTGGTGCTCTATGCCCACTGATAGGTAGAGGGCCTGGAGAGGTATATGTGGTGTCATCTCTCACAGCTGAGCTCAACAGCATGACACTGCATGTGGAGTGGCTGCAATAGAGGAGTTTGTAGTGCATTATGAGAGGTTTGTAGTAATAGTGTGACCTACTGCCACTCATCAGTTGTTGGCACACCACTGATTGCTCTAGAGTGTTGTGTGTAGTTTCTTTTGTAATTCTGCTCTGCCAAAAAGTATGTGTTTGACATTGTGATTGCCTCTGTCCCCCTCCTCTCTCCTTCCTGGCCCCTCCCCTTCTTCCTCAGGTGGTGCGTGCGATGTGGGTAGAGCTGTCTGTGATGTCATGTACACTACTACAAACTGCACTTGTATGAACAACACAGTGGGAGGGACATGTGACAGGTAACAGACTGTGGGTGGATGGACACGTGAGGGGTGTGCATGCACCGAGTATCACTGCATCAGTTGGTAGGTGTGCTTCAATGTGCTGGTGGTGTCGTCTGTCTATGTCCTTCCTATGTAAACAGTGAAGGAATGAGTGGTCCCCTACAAAGTGGTTAGCACGTGCACCACACGTGTGCAGAGCATGTGCAGTGTTTGGATGTGGTGGTGGTTCATCCATCAACCAAGTGGCCACCACTCGCAGCCTGCTTACATTTCTTCAAGACATCTTCAGATATTCCAATCTATTCCAACTGAATTGACTTCTTGTTCATGAAGGGTAAGCAAATGAAACAGAAGCATGTGTGTTTGTGTGTGTGTGTGTATGTGTGTGTGTGTGTGCGTGTGCGTGTGCGTGTGTGTGTGTGTGTGTGTGTGTGTGTGTGTGTGTGTGTGTGTGTGTGTGTGTGTGTGTGTGTGTGTGTGTGTGTGTGTGTGTGTGTGTGTGTGTGTGTGTGTGTGTGCGTGCGTGCGTGTCCTACTCAGGGTATTCAAGCCCATGTGCATGCATGTTATTGGTCCACTACATCCATGCATGTGCATCTCCTCTCCCATGTGTGGGAGAACAACAATTAGGTGTGTGTGTGGGGCGGGGGGTTGCTGGCTTTCATGATTTAAGGTGATGCCCACTAGCACATACCCACACATGTGGCTACACCAACTTGTGAATCTCCCCACCTACACCAATCCCTATACCATCAGATTTTCTATCCTCTGTAGGTGTGTTCACTCCACTTTGTTTGGAGCACTCTCAAACATGGCAAAGGTGCTCTCTGTAATCCACCAGGAGGTTACAATGCCAACTGGAGAACACACCAACTTCAGAGTATAGTGTGTGGGTGTGAGTGGATTGTGAATGCTTGCAGTGACTCTCACTACATGTGGGACTGGCTGGGTACATATCACTTCCAACACTGTATTCATACATACAATGTAATGTGTGGACATGTCCTTAAGAGTATACACACACATACATGCTCTCTTGAGCACTACAGTGTGTTCACTACACTCTTGTATGGAGCCAGTGCATATAGCGCTTCACTCTCTGATTATGTGTTTCTAGACTCCCACTGTATTTCAAGAGATGTTCACTGAGTGACAGAATGTGACTGGGTAACAGATGATCTTCCTACTAGGAGTATTGTATCTATGTTGTATGTATGTGTAGCTGTACTGATGTGTGTACATGATGTGTGTATACATGCTGTGTGTGCATTGTTGTGCATGGGTGTTTGGGTGTGAGTGTACGTGTGGGTACCACACTGCTACAAGCTGCAAGTGCTTTGAATATTGTGGCATGTAGCAGTACCTGGCCCAGTCGGCCACTCATCATGAAGGCCATGGTAACTCCACCCCCAAAGTGGCATGATTGGGATGACTTTGCCGTGCTATCATGAGGGCCAGGGAAGGTAATACATTGGCTTCAGGTAACTTTAGCTTAGTCTAATGAAAGCCACTGTGCCCTGGTACATTTCACTGCACACTACTTAGAGGATTTGAGTATAAATAGTACACAGCATATCACCTGGTAGGATTGTTGTTGGTGACGCAAACTATTTCACGGTGCAGAGTATGCTTATAGTTTGAGGAGGTCCTCCCACAGTACAATCATAACATACCATCAGCCTAAGCTGTGCCCAGGGTATATAGCTATGTACTTATATGTACACTGTAATCTTGTTCATAGTAAAGTCTCGTGTTTGGGCGTGTGAAATACTTTTCTTCATCTATCAGAATGATGACTGAGAACAACAGTGTGAATACTGGTGTCAGTGTGAATGTCACCCTAATTATAAAGTAATGGTGTGACTGATCACACCCTTGGTGTAAGCACTAATTGGTGTGACAGTCACACCATATTATGTTTTAACAGTGCACATTACCTACCAATGTTAACCACATTTCCATCAAACTTGTGTAGTAGAAGTGGTACATGTGTGCATTCACCAAAATGGCCACTGCTCAAACTGGTTTGTAGTCACCTCTGGTGCTTGATATAGTCATTTTGCCTGTTCCTCCTTGCCCACTCCATGCCCTGCATCACACCATGTGTAGAGCTCCACCTTATCAGTACGGTGCAAGTGGCGCAAGCTCACTGAAAGTGATGTTAACATGTAGATGCTATAGATTTATCAATTATCCCTCCCACTACTAGTTCCTCTCACTCAGGAGAGCCTGCTGCATGCTCCAGCAACATGCACACCCCTCCCCCTCCCCCTCCCTCTCACCCTGTAGCCTGTGTGTGTGTGGCTGAGGGTGAGGTGTGTGACACCAGAAGTGCAGTCAGTGCAGCTGTCCAGTGAATGTTGAAGGGCGGAGCTGTAATGAGTGTGTGCTGACATGAGCTTTGGCTGCACCACAACTACTGGATGCATGCCAGGTGGGCTCAGGGACTTGTAGGAATGTGAATTGGGACTGTGACCACTGTAGCAGCCATGTATCCTGACATCTCCTGATTTGATAGCACACAACACCAAGACACTACATGACGTCCACTTGTAGGGTCTGTCAAAGTGAGCCCACATTCCTGGTGCAGTGATGTCATGGTCACATGCTATGGTCACATGACTAGCTAGCCACACCTCCTCTAGGTGTTGTAATGTGTGGAGATTTCTCCATGTCATATATGGCTCCTTGAATAGTTCACATTTGTGTATGTGCTGTAGGGTTTGCCCACATTCCTGGTGCGGTGATGTCATGGTCACATGACTAACTAGCCATACCTCCTCCAGGAAGTGGTGGAATTCATTTCCTCCAACTTGTAGTAGTGCTGGTGTTGTACTGTGTGGAGCCTTCTCCAGTGATGTCACATTCAGCTCCTGGAGTAGTTCATGTGTGTGTGTGTGTGTGTGTGTGTGTGTGTGTGGTGTTTACACCTGCTGCCAGTCATAAATGTCACTTTACCACAAATCATACAGTATGCCTATGTACATGTAAGTATAATATTACAAGCAGTCAGTAATTGCCGAGCCGAAAGGCGAGGCAACTATCATGATGCGTTGTCATCCCCCGTTTGCATATATGTATGTATGTATATATGTATGTATAATATGTATATCCATCCCAGTCAACCCGAGACACATAGATTGCACAATAACCCGGCGTTCTCCGCAGACGCTCACAACAACAAAACGCTCTACTTGGCCACCATCGGCCATGAAACTGCTCAACACTCCACTTCATCACTGTACGCTGGGTTCAGATTGTTGTTAACATTGCTCATTGCTCCAGTGAGGGCTACACGCCTGTTGGCTATTCGGCCATATTGGCTGAAGTACACAACGTGCACTGTGTTAGCTCAGCAGGGACGGGCTTCACTGTGCAGCTCCAAATATGTAGGTGTCGATTGCCCAGCTGCCATCCAGTGCTTTGTCTGGCTTGCTATTCCTTCTTTCTGACAGCCAGTGAAAGCAGATTACAGTTCTATTGCCCAAAATGTACTTGCCCTGGCCGAGTTACGCTCATGCACTGTACTTTACTGAAATAGCTGGCTATATATACATTCAAGTGAAGCTGGTTGCATTTGGTAATATATATTATACAAGTAGCAGTGTTTGCTGCTGCTATTGTACACAGCTGTGTGTCAATGATGAATGGAACAGGACTTCCATTCTTGAGTAGACTGCACACAACTGTATTGCAGTTGATAAAGAGCTTCAGGTCAAAATGGCCTCCATCTTTTGCAAGCTAAGCTGTGTAATCTGCTCAAGAATTTGTTTTGTTCATCTCTGTCTCCCCCCATGTCATGTGTTGGTCATTCCTACTCATGTGTAGTGCTGCATGGAACACTTCTGTTATAGTGTGCTTTGTACATGGTGCATGGAATTGGAGGTAAAGTGATTTGATATTGATTGGTCTATTCATCCCCCTTCATAGTCCAGTCCCTAATTGTAGTGCACCACATTTGCAGGATGTGTTCAGAATGAATGTTTTATTCCATGTATATCTCTCCTTTGTACACAGCTGGAGTCCATGCATTCAGGAGCAGTTGGATGGTCTGAACAGCTAAACACACTCTCACTGGACACATGCAAACCACAGGAGTATATATAGGATACTTGTGCATGGGCAGACTTTATATTCCACTGTGTACTACTTATAATTATTGTGTAAATATCATTATCGTGTACGTATTATGGCCGTGTGTTCAATCAAGTTTGTATCTTTGTATATATAATGTGCGTGCATATGTGGGTTATGTTTGCTGTACGTTGCCAAACATTGTGGCCAAGATCCACAGCCCATCATGATCATGGAGTCATTGACAAGGCAATACCGTACAAACTTGCTTCAAATACATACATCGACTGTACATGTTTCATGCAAGGACAACTGCGATGTGATAACTGCCTCACTGGATTATATTAATTAGTTGGGAGGATTCAAATTGCTAATGGATTATTTATAGAAATGTGTTCATGCAATGATCCGAACACTAAATTGACTATTGAGTCTGAGTTCAAACACGGAGTTCATGCTATTACAAGGTGGACCTACCACACACTGACAGTTAGTGCAGTGTTTGCACACAGAGTTCCTCTCAGTGACTCCACTAACTCCTTTGGTACCCCTTTCAGTGTCACTTCTCTGAGTACTGAGTTTCTACTGAACCCAGCAGCCAGGACTCTGCTTGCATTGGCACTGTACGCCACAACCACCTCCACCTTGACTACTTGAGCACAACTGGCTGCCTCCTCTAGCTGTGCCCAGTCCTCTTCACTCAACTTCCTCTGTAGGTACTAAACACGTACGTACAACACAGGGATACTGAGGTGACACCTTACAAGAACAACAAACACTGCACTATTGGTATGGCTTCAGGGGTAGGTTGCTGATGGACACAAAATGACCATGCATCCAACAGGCACATGAGATGGTTGGGGTACATGCACCTACTGTGGGCTATGTCCACATCTACACACACATGTGATGCCAACAATCAATGGGCACAGTGAATGTACATATGCAATCACAAAGGAAGGGTGTTATTACAGCCCTATAATATTGCATCACCAGCATACACATTTACATAATCATGTTGGCATCACCAACTGTGACACACAGTCTTGTCCCCTACACTCTAGCACTGTGTCATCACTCCTGACTGTCCTTCCTTGTGGACAAGTGGGACAAAGTGTCGCACTATTGGGATGACCTATTTGACACACACATGGAGATGTAGTACAGTGATTACTGTACTGCGTCTCCATGTGTGTGTGTCAAATAGTTAAGCAACTAGCTATAGTGATGATGCAGCATATGAATAGGTGTACACTGTACATACCCATGGTGGGGACCACACATCCACACTTGGCAGAGGTGAGATTCAGCATGTTGTTGCTTGGAATATTGGAACAGGATCCAATCCAGTGATGACAAGTGTCCTCAACTGTGACATGTTCTGAACACAAGTGGCCACGGCTGAGGGTGGCAGATCACCACCAAGTGATAACAAACCTAATGTAGAAAACACAGCATTGATTGACACAATTGAAGGAGGTTGACACTGCATGAGGGTACAATCACTAGATGACCAATTAAGGTATATGATTGCTGAATGACATATCTAAGGTATAGTCAAAACACAGCAATCAATATTATTATGTCATTCCAAATTAAGAGTTTAGAGGGCACAATCAACACAGCAGACATGCACTGATTATGTACACAACCAAAATACTTCACAGGTGTAAGGGTGGCATGGGGAGGGCAGTGCCTCCAATTACTAGCATGACTTGTTCTGCTGGTTTAACAAGCCATTTCTAGCAGTCATGAAGGCAAGTTAGGATCAGGACAAGTAAACACATAAGCAGCGACAGGGGAGAGGGAGGTAGCAGGCAAACAATTATAATAAGCAGTTATGGCCAACAAGACATTCACAAGACTGCTCTCCACTTCTGTACAGTGGTGAGATGTGAACACTGACATCCAACACCCACACCCACACTCCCTCATTACAGTCACCCACCACCCACCCTCAGCTGCACAACAACAACTTCAAACTTTGCTCAATCAGCACAATTTGGGGCCGTCGGAGGCAATTTAGAAGTGGTAAGGCCATTGGGTGAAGGATACAAAATGTTGTGAGCGAAGCGAGCAAAAATTTTTTTAGCTACTTTTCATTATCATACAGATAACATTTGCTACAGATCTGTGCCTCAAGAATGGTGATGCCTTTGCTAGCCCAGCATGCACTCTCGATCAGTCAGTAAGCCGTTTAAGAGGGTTACATAGATTTCACAATGATATCAGTGATATACAGCAAAAAGCAGCTAAATCATGTTTAATAAACGTTCAGCATTGTATGAAGCTAGATACATGCCCATGCATAGGCTACACATACGTATATATATATAGCTAAATATTAGATACAATAGCTAGTCTTTGATTTAGCTAGCTAGCATTTCAAAGTTGCTAGCTATTATGCAAAATCCTCACCTGGTATACCAGCTCTCTTGGAAAGTTCGAGAAACGATCTTCTTCACACCGAATTGACGCTTAGGGTACTGAAAACCTGCGCGAGGCTGATGAGGCTTGTCACCTATTGTCGGCGTTCTTAGGTCCACGTGCTTCGACGATGAGGCCATTTTGAATTGTTACATCACCGTTAAGGGTATAGCGATTCGCTGACGTGTGGTGCTACAAGCCATGTTTCGTAGCGCCAGGTGATGTGGGTCTATTGGTGCGAGAAAACGACTGCCTACGTACGCGCTGCTGGCCTCCATCTTTATTACGTTTTGAATCGATTATGTAACAAAACATGGCGGAAGAAAGGAGCGTGCTTGCAAATCGTGAAGTATTGGACCCTACTTGATATCTCCTGTTTCACTGCATCTGGTAACAACCTAAGATCATTGCTTCTTTGTTTCCTCGGCAGTTAGTTAAGGTAGGGTAGGGGTTATCTGGTTTAGTAGCTAAAAACACTGCTTTTGAAAATTAAAAAAAAAACCTGCTAGCTGTTCAAAAAGTGGTACGGCCATGGCCGTACCGCCTCCGACGGCCCTACAATTTCAGTTGTTACCAATGGCCCAACCCACACATGTACATACCCTACATACATGGTATAGTATAATTGCAGGCATGTAGTGATAGGCTCACTGAGAACACGAAGATGTGTTATTGAACAGTTGACCTTGACTCCATTTAGTATAGGGAGTAGTGTGCTGTCACCATACAGCTTAAGCCGCATCAGCCGGCAGTGAGCAACCATCTCTAGGATACTGCTGTCACCCTGCATCTATAGAAAAGTCTATGATGTAATGTGTTGCATCTCAAACTGATTCACACATTTCACCTCAGAGTGGGGAGTAAAACGGCACATGTTACGCATAATAGCATAAATAGGAGGAAGCCACACAGGGGATTCATGCAAACTGGTCCTTCAGAATCCACGCCACATAACTATATACCAGGTGAATATGCACTACTTACTTCAACAGCACTGTAGAGGGTGAGATCAAACTCCTCCAATGGCCTGTGGTCAAAGACCTCAGCCAGTGCCTCAGAAGTGCAGCTTCTCTCCACTTCCAGCTTCAACTTCTTCAGTGACCCAGCAGCCTCACACAATGTCCTGGCATCTATGTAAATAGGGTAAGAAGAACGAGGGAGATAGGAGGAACACAAGACACATCTGGCAGCTACACAAATGGATACAGGGGGAATTAATTAGTGGTTAAGACATGGAGACCAGGGTGTCATGGCATATAAAATACACTTACACTAGGGCACTTCTCATAATGATTGAATGCCCATGTCCTAACCAGTATAGCATTCATTGCCATGGGTAACGGATACAATGAGGTATTAACACACACTAAATGCACCACGTGTACACAACCAACAAAGACTATTTATGTACTAAACAAAACATAGCATTGTATATATTGAGTACATGTGTCACTTGTACATAATTTATACTTCATTAAAGGAGACACTGATGAAGTGACACATACAAAACCTCCTTGCAATAAGGATGACACCAACAGTTAGTGTGGTCCATTCACTCACCTTCAGTGGAGAACTGGACCACACATAGTGACAGTGACTGCAAAAGAGGATTGGAGCCCACAACTGAACATACATGATGGAAACTGGTGGGGGATAGGGGATGGACTGGTGATGTGCGTAGTTCAGTTAGGTGCTTGCACTTGGTGAGGCAGTGGCAAAGTGCCATGGTGTCAAAAGGAGTGAGGTACAAATCAAAGGTGAGGCAACTGTTCAACTGACTTACAATGCTCTGGGTGAGAGACTCATTCTGAGACTCAAAGTGTGAAACACATACACAAGATAAGGATTGTCAGTGTTACATTTTGATGGCAGATCACCACCTGGGGCAAAGATGGCCTTGTTGACCTCTGCTGACTTGAGTCGTGTCAGACTGGCAAAGAATTTCAGTACCACTGCGAACTTGGGATTGTGGTAGTGCTTCTTCCAGAAGGCAGCTTGTTCTGCCTTGGGCAACAGGGAAAGATGATAGGCAGCGAAGTACTCTTGCTTCGTGGTGTGGCTGAAGTTGAGCGTACTTGAAGAGCCATCCTGGTTGGGGTGCAAGTGAAGGAGGCCTACAAAGAATGAATCCTCCAGGATCTCGTCACGTTTGACTGTGGCATGGAAGACATGACGCACTTCATCTTCTTGGTAGATATAGTCAGGTGGTTCCTTTGTCAGACCTTTGAAAGCGAGGACACCGAGGGATGACAACAGGTGCTCAACATCGGGTGGGAGGTCGGCGAGCGATGGGTCAATTCGGGAAGCTTTCTTCACTTTCTGTTTCTCTCGAGTTATGGTCATTGCAACAGAGGTTTTATAGCACTCTGTCATTGTTGTAGGGAACTTTGACCTGCCTGCACTATTATGATTGTAGATGGAACAAAAGATCGCCAAGTTCATTGGTATGTAAGCACCTCCCATTAGGTCTGGACGGGCCCTCAGATCAGTCAACATGGCCTCCCCTTTGCCTGGCTCACTCTTGAAGAAGTCCTTCACGTACAACTCCACTGCTGCCTCATCAAATCCGAGGATCTCGTAGAAGACTGTCCTGTGCTCTTGTAGTAGGGGACAACCACCGGGACGTGTAGACACTATGAAGTGTGCTTGGGGGAGCAGTCGGCCTTCCAGGAGTGCTCTTAGGAGGGATCTTTCAGAGCTGGCAATCAGGTCATGTGCTTCGTCCGCCCCATCAAATATTAGGAGCACATTCTGTCCTTCACTCTCCAGCAGTGCTTCAGTTGAGGTAGAGCACTTCTTCCCTGGGATGTAGTATCGTAGAAGTTGCTCCAGTCCGGCTTCAGTGTCATCTTTCAGTGCTTGTGACACAGCCTTGTCACGCAGAGGGAAGAACAGGACGAGGGAGAAGTCATTTGGTTCATTGTTGGCCACTTTCTGACACACGTGTTTGAGGAAAGTGGTTTTACCCGTGCCGGGCTGCCCGTAAAGTATTCTGGTTTGCCGGGATCCTCTTTGGAGGAAATTATCAACTGTTACTTGCTTAGATGTTCCCTTTGACAGTCATACATCGCAGTTACGGAATCGCTTTAGAAAGTCTCCCTGGTCAAAGTCTCCCTTCTTTCTCGTTTGAGGGTCATTCTGCAGTACAGCTACTTTTGTAAACTGTAGCTCACGTGGCCCTTCTGTGAGGGGCAGCCGCTGGTACCTACTGTAGGCAAGTCTCCTTGCATGTTGGAGTGGCTCTGGGAGGACAGGACACACCTCCACCTACAGGGGGCGGGGAGGGGGAGGGGTGATAAAGTTGGATGCAAAATAAATAGTATACTCGACAAATTAGTATCGCTGACATAAATCAGAATGAAAGATATCAATCACTGGGTATTACACCTACCAGCCTGCTACACTAGTATTAGTGTCTCATGAGGGGAACAAGGCCCCATTGATGGCAATCAGTGATCACCCTCATGCATTCATCCAACAAAGAACACCATCCACAGAGAACTGCATGGCCGTATTGGGACTCATCAGTGTTGGCATGCTGATGGTTGATGATGGATGACTGACTGCTTCTATATCCACCACAAGTTAAACACTTGTGGTGAACAGAAGCAGACATGGGGAAGCTATATACAATCAACAAGACTGGCCAGTTGGTGAAAGGGCCAGTTGTTTGAAGTATAGGCTGTTGCAAAATTGAGTTACTATGATGATTAGGAAGTCGAAGTTGCAGCATTCTGAGAAAGTTAGTGAAAGAGCCACCAAGAACCCAGGAAAGGCTTGGTGTGAGTTGGGCACCTGCTTGGTACAGGGATGAGAGGGGAGATAGGAGCCATACAAACGGAGACAGGCACTGTAGTGGACAAACAGTATGTTGCAAACAAATTCTGCAAGTTCTTCTCTCAAGTCATTGGAGTGGCCAACAATGATAATGATAGCATCTCCTCAGCAAATGAGGTGTGCCCTATGTCAAATTGCGAGTTCAGATTCCACAAGATAGAGGAGGAAGATGTACTTAATTTACTGAAATGGGTGGATACCAACAAGGCAAATGAGGTTTGATCAGATTGGTACTAGTCTAAGAGATGGCTGCAGAGGGAAGAAGTCACAACCTCACCTCCTTGTTTAACACAAGCCTGGACACCGGACAGGTCCCGGTAAAATGGAAGTCAGCAAACATCATTCCCATCCCCAAATCAGGCACCTCTGAACGTCTTGACAACTTTCACCTGATATCATGGTTACCAATTGTGGCTAAGGTATTTGAGAAGCTTGTGTATCAACAATTGTTCGACCACTTGCAAAAGCTCAACATCCTGCACCCCACTCAGTCAGGCTTCAGTCCTTGGCATGCCACACAGGATGTCTTGGTGGGCTTGGTATATAGATAGTTGGTGTAAGGCTCTGGATGCTGACCTAGTTGCAATTGTAGGACTGATGCAATTATGATGGACTTGAGTAAGGCTTTTGATTGTGTTAACCATTCCATCCTGGTCAGGAAGCTCAGAAGATATGGTGTGAATGGAGGAGAGTTGAACTGGTTCCAGGATTACCTTCATGGAGCAAAGCAGAGGGTCAGAGTTGGCAGTGCCTACTCAACTTGGGGTGACATCCGGAGAGAAGTACCTCAAGGGGCAATCCTGGGCCCTCTGCTCTTCACTTTGTACGTCCACAACCTGCCAGAGGCAGTTGGTGAGTGTAAGTCAATGCAGTATGCTAATTACACTACACTCTCTCTTCTTTAAGTGAGAATGCAAAGGATCTGGAGCATGGACTGAATGATGGTGCCATGAAAGTACGTACCTCCTCAGCTCCAACACCATCCCACCCAAATGACTTAAGACAATCCTGTAGTTTCATCATCCATGACCCTCCACACACCATAGCTTCTACTGCAGCTACTCTCAAAATCCTGCCATCATACAAGGGGTTAGACAGTATTCTAAACCAGAATGCAGCACATCTGACCCTAGCTAACCAAGCAACTGGCATAATATCTGCTTCCATCAGCAACGATGCCTTAGGGTGACGTAGTCCAACACCAAAAAAGATGCGCAAAGCTCGTAGCTGGATCTGGCTCAATCCCTCTAACTTGTGGTGGCAGCCCCAAACCTCAACTCCATACATTAACACAGATTCCACCAAAGACTGCAACAACTGTAGAAAGGATCTGCCATTCACCTCACCAACTGACTCACGGCAGTTCCACAGCAAAGCGCCCAAAGCCTGTGAACCTAGCTTCACCCTATGCTCTACCATCTCAGAACAGTCTAGGAACTCATCTATCACACATCCTAAGTACTTATATGAGGAAACCCAAGGGATTTCATTCATACCAATCTTGAAGGTAGCTCCACATCTATCCACTCTCTTCTTCCTCATGTGCATCATAGCACTCTTCTCCACATTTATCTCCACAGACCATTCCTCACACCTAGTTTGTAGACACTGCAGGCTCCTCCTCATATCTTCTGCATTCTCGGCCAACAAGACTGTGTCATCTGCAAACAGGAGACTAGATACCAGCATTTCACCACATAGCACCCCACAATCTCTGCGCTTCAACTCTGATACTAGACTGCATGTTTATGTAAAGAGAAAACAGGAGTGGGGACAGAACACATCCTTGGCGCAGGCCTCTGGATACTGCAAATTCCTTGCTTAGACGGTTGTTAATTCTCACCTGAGACATACTGCCATCGTACAACCCTTTCAAAAACATGAGAAAGTGCCCACCAATGCCATACTGACCTAAGCAGTCCCACAACTTCATCCTGTCCACCCTATCGTAGGCTTTCCTGAAGTCAATGAAAGCAGCTACCATCCCACTAGACTTCTTGGCAACCATAGACTGTCCAATCAACAATAGAGATAGAATTTGGTCCCTGCAACCTCTGCCCCTACAAAAGCCACCTTGCTCATCAGCCAATAGCTCTTTAGCTTCTAAAAAGTCAGCCAGCCGGTTGTTCAAGACCATACACATGATCTTTCCAACCAAGGATGTCAGGGAGATACCTCTGAAGTTACTGGTGTCACAGGCTCCCTTCACCCTCCCCTTAGGGATTGGCACGATGATAGAACGTTTCCAGAAGGAGGGGACAACTCCAAACCTCCAGCAAGCATTAAACAAATGCACCCACACATCCCTTAAAATCTCCACTTCCATCATCTCAAGAGAAATACCATCTCTACCTGTCGACTTTCTCTTCTTTGCCTTACTCAATGCCCACATCACCTCTTCTTGAGTAATTTCACCTTCCAACTCTGGATTATCACTGCCCTGCTCACCCTGAGGTGCCTCACTGCAAACACTACGTCCGGACTTCCCCACCAGTGGCTCCTTACTCCCCTGCAACACTTCCCTGAAGTGTGCACTCCAGACTTTTACCTGGAGTGTCCTCAGGTTCACTGCCTTGGCATCCAACATCACTATCTAACACTATATCCCATACCAAAGCAGAATGGTCTGGAATTCGTTCAACAATACCATCGGCATGGAATGCCTCGACAAACTCAGTCAAAGATATCACCTTAAAGTTTGACACAACCCCGAGGTCATCCTTGAACAACAAACAATAGTCCACCACTGAACACCCTTTAGAAGAAATGCAGGTGAAGTCACCACTCCCAGCTCTGCCATTGGCCACACAAAGCCCCAATGACCTTGTGAAATCTAGCAACACTCTGCCTTGCTCGTTAATCACCTGATCTTCTGACTGTCTATCACCTAAACCTTCCACCTCTTCTACACAGCCACACCTTGCATTAAAATCCCCACATAGAAGTACTGTACCAAGACTAGCATACTTACTCACTTGCTCAGATAAGCACTGTAACCTCCCCTCCAAGCATACTTCTCTCCCAGACGACATGGGAGGGATGTAACACACTGCAAGCACCACGTCTACACCACTAGCCACATTAGAGAGCTTGACCCACAATATGTCTTCAACATCACAGTCCAACACCTCACACGACCAAAACCTTAACAATGGTTCTCTCACAAGCACTCCAACCCCACCAGAACCACGGACTGCTCTCTTATGGATAGATTTCCTATTGTTACCGAACCACTTATAACCCTCAAATGAGGCTTCCTCGTCTCCACGTAACCAGCTTTCAACAACACCGATCACATCAGGCTTGTAATGGTTCATAACTAAAGATCTAATATCAGTATGATCAACGCCTCTACCAAATTGACAAACCAGCCACATACATTCCAGCACATGACCTTCAGATTTACATCAAAATCAATACCCAGCTCACCACAAGTACCGTCACTACCCACACTAGGACCAACTTCCATCATCATGCCCTCATCACCCATCCCCTTTTGCCACTTCAGCGGCTGAGCACCCTCACTGACGCAACCCCTAAAAAAGGAGACTTCTTTTCCACCTTCCAGACATCATTGATCACAACTCTATCCAATCTTCCCAACACATCTTCCTCGCCTCTCAGCCAAAACCACCACTGTGTCCTACCACTGTCTTCCTTGCACACTCTGACCACCTCAACTTTCTCTGCCTCATCAAATTTCTCCCCCAAACACTCCTTGACCTCCTCCACTGACACTTTCTTCCTTGTCCCCCACAGTTTCCTTACTCCAACATACTCCCCATGCTTGTTCTTCTTTACTGGCAATGATGGTGACTCTCCCAACCTACTCTTACCACCCTGCAACGTTTCACTATCTGCTCTTTCCCCTTGTTCGTTCTTTCTCCCCCCTGGGTGTGCAGCAGAGATAGCAGAGACAGGCTTCTTTCTCGTCTCCTCCAATCTTCCCCTACAGTCCACCGGCTTCCATTCATCCTCCGCAACCATCACCCTCTCCACCAGATCGTTGTTCTCTTTACTCAACACCTCTACAGACTCTCTCAACTCGATCATCTCCCCTCGCAGCTCACCTAACAACTTAGTCAACTCTAACACTTTCGCCGACAGGCAGATGCAACAGACAAACGCCCTTCCATCCAGCACACCAACACCTTCTTTCATTCTTAAGCACTCCAAATGGAACCATCCTGTACACATCTCGCATTGCACCATCTCACCTGCCTTCCTGTTGTCGTTACAGAAACATCGCACCTCACTGGTGCTACCGCGTTCACTCTCTTCGGAAGGGGGCACCTCACAACTCCCGTCCTTCTTCTCACCAATCACTTCGGACTTCTTTTTGGCCGATTGGGTGCTCTTTCTAGTAATCTTGCTCGTCTCCATCAGCTGATTCTCCGATCTATTTGATTGACTCTTCTTGGTTGCCGCCATCTTAGGGATCTCGTGATCTTATCTGTATACATCCCATGCTGTACATGTCCCACACTGTACACACCCTACACTGTACACACCCACACTGCACACTAGCCACCCAACCAACACACTCCTCCCCCTCTCCCGACACATTACCAACTCACTGTAGCAACTTCCCTTGGCCTCCTCTTCAGCAGGTCTTCAACGTGGTTCCTAAGCCCCGCCTCCTTCATTGCCTCCAGAAGGGTGCTCCATGTCACTTCCTCTGAGGTGTTGCCAGCATGCCAGTAGCACAGGGCTTGGAAGAACACTTCCTCAACATTGTGTGGGTTGCTCCCAAGCAGAGACTCCACCTTTGCATTGGGTATGCCCAGGTACGTGCAAATGGAGCGCCACTTTTGGCCGGCCAGAGAACACACATGACGGCGAAGGTCTGCCTCGCTTGGCTTAGACCTCAGGAACACTGCAATGGAAGGGAAGGCACATGGTACCTTGTGCTAAAGACCACTCAGCACCTCTCTAATACACGGGTGTATGTTGGTGTCTGATGTCATGTACTGTGTGTATGTAAAGGCACGGTCTGTGAAGGAGATCATACATACCAGCCAATTCACTACAGGCTGCGCACATGTTTCATGTCAGCCTTGTGTCATAACACACACAGCATACAACAAGCAGGGTCAGCAAAGTCTACATACTTTGACACCAAAAATAGCCATGAGTGGAGCTGGATGATGGCCCTCTCTACACGGACAAGGGACTCTGCAGACCCATACAGTGACTAACATCTGGACATGGTTGCTTGAGTGAAATGATGCATGTTGTCTAAAGTAATGCAAGAAAGTATAACTTGATTTACCATGAGAGTCATCTGAATGAGGCTCTGATGGAAGCAGAGCCAGTGGCTGTGGTTTATGCTCATCTTGTCGGTCAATAGCATGTGATCATCCTTGGTTAGAGTCTCTTCCTTCTTACAAATCTTGCTAGAGTGTTCTTCAACAAAGGTATGAACACTGCTATGTGAGAAAGTTAAGAAAGAACAAAGTAAAGTAAAAGTAGCTGTAACTAAGTAAAGAGTAACTAGCAAAGTAAAGGAAATGCATTTCACTTCAAGTGTGTGTGACTCGTGCACAGGAGGACCACTAGACTCATGTAGCCCAGATCGCTTTCCTCTCCGTTTGAATATTCTGACATCATCAGCTGAGTGCGAGACCCCATCCTCCCTATTGTGCAAAGGAAAAAGTCTTGGCTACACAAGACTAGTGGTTCACTCCCATCCTATGTTTAACAATGCATGCAAAACTTCACTATTTGGCACGGGTTTATAGCTTGTCTCTTGTGTTTCACTGCTGTACATGTATTATATTATTATTAATACAATCTAAAAAAGAGAAGGTCCACTCAGTACAATGATCACAGAAATGATTTGAGGACTATGCTCCATACATGAGTACTTGTACGTATGTAGCTTTAGGGGTGATATTGTTGGCTAATTATATACATGTGCAGGTCATCTAGCTACTTTAGCACACCTTGAGTAAAAGGACGCCTGTACAAGGTTTCAGTTGTGTGTACAGTGACGACCATTTGCCATAGGTCGTGGCCATGCAAGCCAACGGCAGCCAAAGTGAACCTTAACATGACTCACAGTAGTCTAGAGTAGAAGTGGCTCTGGCGTTGACTGAAGCAGCTGTAAGTGTAGGCAATTGACAGCTCATTCTAAAGGAACTGTTATTAAAAGGACCGCTGGTGCTCTGTTCAATGACACACACAGTGACTGATTTACAGACGCATGTGGACGCATACACAGAAGGAAGAAAAAGGTGTCATTTCCATCAAAGGACGTCGTAAATGCTGACCAATCCCTCAATAACTTGATAACTAGCTACAAGTCTACCCAAATCCACATGAAGAGTAGCATTCTCCCCATGCGACCATGATGCAACTCAAGTCTCGACATCGGCAAGATCGACAATATCTCAGAATTCATCACAGCACTTACTTGTCTCTCGTAGCCGGTCACTTTCTTCCTTCCATGACGCTGATGATAGCTATTGCTGTACGTTGTCCTGAGAGCTGGCTCGGGAAAGAGAGGATTCTAGAAACCGCATGACAGCTCAGCAACTTCGCTGTGGTCTGCGGTCCAATCAGGCGGTCAGTTCAGGGGAGGGCCCGGTGTATTAAATAGGATTTCGGTTCCCCTCGAAAGTGCAACCTAGGATGGGAGTTTCCCCCGATGGGCCACGTCCACGCCCACGCATAATCTGCATGAGCACAAAGGCATCACCACCTCACGGCTGAGCTCAACAGCATGACACTGCATGTGAAGTGGCTGCAATAGAGGAGTTTGTAGTGTATTATAGTATGAGAGGTTTGTAGTAATAGTGTGACCTACTGCCACTCATCAGTTGTTGGCACACCACTGATTGCTCTAGAGTAAATGTGTACAGCTTCTTTTGTGATTCTGCTCTGCCAAGAGATAAGTGTTTGAAATGCAATGATAGCCCCTGTCTCCTCCCCTCCCCCTCTCCCTTCAGGAGGTGCATGTGATGTGGGTGGAGCTGTCTGGGATGTCAAGTACCCTACTACAAACTGCATTTGTATGAACAACACAGTGGGAGGGACATGTGACAGGTAACAGACTGTGGGTGGATCGACATGTGAGGGGTGTGCATGCACCGAGTATCACTGCACCAGTTGGTGTGTTTCAATGTGCTGGTGGTGCTGTCTGTCTATCTCCTTCCTATGTAAACAGTGAAGGAATGAGTGGTCCCCTATGTAGTGGTTAGCACCACACATGTGCAGAGCATGTGCAGTGTTTGAATGTGGTGGTGGTGGTACATCCATCAAGCAAGTGGCCACCACTCGCAGTCTGCTATATATTTCTTCAAGAGATCTTCAGATATTATGATGATCTGCTCCAACTACATTGCCTTCTTGCTCAGAAGTGCGTGCAAATGAAGGAGAAGCACATTGCCTACTAATTTTAATCACATTTCCATCAAACTTGTGTAGTAGAAGTGGTACATGTGTGGCCACTGCTCAAACTGGTTTGTAGTCTCCACTGGTGCTTGGTATAGTTGTTTTGCCTCCTTGCCCACTCCATGCCCTACATCACACCATGTGTAGACCTCCACCTTATCAGTACGGTGCAAGTGGCACAAGCTCACTGAAAGTGATGCATGTACATGCACCACACCAAGACACTACATGACGTCCACTTCTAAGGTCTGTCAAAGTGAGCCCACATTCCTGGTTCCGTAATGCCATGGTCACATGCTATGATCACATGACTAGGTAGCCACACTTCCTCCAGGAAGTGGTAGAATGCATTTCCTCCAACTTGTAGTAGTGCTAGTGTTGTACTGTGTGGAATGCTCTCCAGTGATGACACATATGGCTCCTGGAGTAGTTCATGTGTGTGTGTGTGTGTGTGTGTGTGTGTGTGTGTGTGTGTGTGTGTGTGTGTCTGTGTGTGTGTGTGTGTGTGTCTGTGTGTGTGTTTGTGTGTGTGATTACACTTGCTGCATACGTAATGTTACAAGCAGTTGGTAATATATATTATACAAGTAGCAGTGTTTGCTGCTGCTATTGCACACAGCTGTGTGTCAATGATGAATGGAACAGGACTTCCATTCTTGAGTAGACTGCACACAACTGTATTGCAGTTGATAAAGAGCTTCAGGTCAAAACGGCCTCCATCTTTTGCAGGCTAAGCTGTGTAGTCTGCTCAAGAATTTGTTGTTTTGTTCATCTCTGTTTCCTCCCATGTCATGTGTTGGTCATTCCTACTCATGTGTAGTGCCGCATGGAACACTTCTGTTATAGTGTGCTTTGTACATGGTGCATGGAATTGGAGGTAAAGTGATTTGATATTGATTGGCCTACTCATCCCCCTTTATAGTGCAGTCCCTAATTTTAGTGCACCACACTTGCAGGATGTGTGGTGCAGGATTACGCATAATTACAGTATGTCAACATTGTGTACTGTAAATGATGTGTATTACTGTAAGGTGTGTGCACATGTACGTCACTGTGACAAGTGCCAGTGGCTGCATTATACATTATACTTACACTATGTATGTGCGTGCTTGACCATCCATGACATGGGAAAGGGATTATAATGTTATTTCCACTAGAGTGGAATCTGACTTATTTGAGTGTGAGATTATATAGGATGTGTTTCTGCATGGTTTGCAATGGAATCTTTATATACATTATATGTAATATAATTATACGTAATTATATTGACTGTGTCAAGGAATGCTGAAAAGTAAGCACTACCTCACAAGATCATGAGAGAATTCATGTTGCTACAGCTTGAAATTCCTGAAGTAATAGAAATGTACATAGAAATTACATTGACTACAATCGAATCTGAGTTCAAAAACAGAATTCATGCTAAAACAAAGTGGATGTAATATTTATAGTTAGTGCAGTGTTTCTGCACAGCATTCTTCTTACTGGCACCACGAACTCTTCTGGTACCCTGATCAGTGTCACCTCTCTGAGTACTGAGTTTCTACTGAACCCAGCAGCCAGGGCTCTGCTAGCTCTGGCACTGTCCAACACATCAACGATCACCTCGACTACTTGAACACAACTGGCTGCCTCCTCCAGCTGTGCCCAGTCCTCTTCACTGAACCGCCACTGTAGGTACAAGACACGACACAGGGGTACTGAGGTGACACCTTCCAAGAACAACAAACACTGCACATTGGTATGGCTTCAGGGGGTAGTGTGTAAGCTCTAACGTTCGGGGGACAGAAATTTTATGAATCACTGCTTGGAAGAGTATTTTACAATTTTTTGTGAGCTCTAACTATTGGGGGACGAAAATTTCATGAATTGCTGCTTGGAAGAGTATTTCATAATTTTATTATTTTTGTGAATGGTCGCCAGGTTATTTGTATTGGTAGTATTTGCAATGTATTAAAATACTGGAACTGTAAAGCACAACATATTCATGAGAATATATTTTCACGATTGCTGATAGCCTCACAAAATTTGCAAAAATAAAGTCCCGCAAAAATTAGAGCTTACACGGTAGGTTGCTGATGGACACAAAATGGCCATCCAACAGGCATATGAGATGGGTGGGGTACATGCACGTACTGTGGACTAAGTCCACATCTACACACACATGTGATGCCAACAATCATTGGGCACATGCATGCAATCACAAAGGAAGTGTGACAAAATGAATAGGTGTACACTGTACACCAATTGCGTGGACCGTACATCCACACTTTGCAGAGGTGAGACTCGGCATGTCATTGCTTGGAACACAGGAACAGGGTCCACCTCAACAATGATAGGAGTCTTCAATTGCGACATGTTCTGAACACAAGTGGCCACAGCTGAAAGCGGCAGATCATCAAGTAACAAACCTAAGGTAGAAGAATACAGCATTGATTGACACAACTGAATGTGGATGGTAATGATGGTCCAATCACTAGATGACCAAGGTAGCTGATTACTGGTAGGTAGCTGAGGTAGTAACAACACAGCAATCATTGGTCACCAACACTATCGTGTTATTCCAAACTATGTGCATGAATACAGAATATACAGAATTGATTGACTGAATGTGGTTGACACTGAGGGTCCAATCACTAGATGATCAAAGTATCTGATTGCTGAATACCATATCTAAGGTATAGTAAAATACAGTAAATATTGGTCACTAACGTTATTGTGCTATTCCAAATTAACTTTCTTGAGTTGCCCAATCAACACAGCAGACACTGATTATATACACAACCAAACATTTCGAGGGTGTAAGGGAGGCAAGGGGAAGGACAGTACTTCCAAGTATTAGCATGACTTGTTCTGCTGTTTTAACAAATCCATTTCTGCTAGCAGTCATGAAGGCAAGTTAGGATCAGGACAAGTAAACACATAAGCAGCAACAAGGGAGAGGGAGGTGGCAGGCAAACAACAAAGCAGTTATGGCCAACAAGACATTTACAAGATTACTCTACACTTCTGTACTGTGGTGAGATGTGAGCACTGACGTCCATCACCCACACCCACACTCCCTCATTACCCACCACCCACCTACACAACAACTGCATGAAAGGGGGATTTCAAAATTTGCCGAATCAGCACAATTTCAGTTGTTACCAATCACCCAACCCATACATGTACGTACCCTACATGGTTTAGTATAATCGCAGGCATGCAGTGATAGGCTCACCGTAAACATCAAGATGGGTTATCGAACAGTTGTCCTTGACTCCATTTAGTATAGGGAGCAGTGCGCTGCCACCAGACAGCTTAAGTCCCTTCAGCCGGCAGTGAGCAGCCATCTTCTCCAAGATACTGCTGTCACCCCGCATCTATAGAATGTCCATGATGTGTTGTGATGCATCTCAAACTCATTCACACATTTTACCTCAGAGTGGGGAGTAAAACAGTACATGTTATGCACTCAAACAACTCAAGTGTAGAAAGTAGCATTATAAATACAGGAAGCCACACAGTGAATTCATCACATCACGCCACACCACGTGCACATAACTATGTACCAGGTGAACATGCGCTATTTACGTACTTCAACATCACTGTATAGGGAAAGAATCAATTCCTTTAATGGTCTGTGGTCAAACACCTCAGCCAGTGCCTCTGAAGTGCAGCTTTTCAGCACTTTCAGCTTCAACTTCTTCAGTGACCCAGCAGTCTCACACAATGTCCTGGCATCTATGCGAAAAGGGGAAGAGGAACAAGGGAGAATGGAGGAACACAAGACACATCTGGCAGCTACACAAAGGGATACAGGGGGAATTAATTAGTAGTTAAGACATGGGCACCAGGGTGTCATGGCATATAAAATACACTCACACTAGGGCACTTCTCATAATGACTGAATGCCCATGTCCTAACCAGTATAGCATTCGTTGCCATGGGCAATGGATACATGCATGTGCTATATGCACCACACAAGCAATACAAACTATTTAAATACTAAATAATGCATAGCAATGTATACAATAAGTACATGGGCAACTTGTACATAATGTATACTTCATTAAAGGAGATACTGATGAGGTGACATAGGCACAACCTCCTCACAATAAGGATAACATCAACAGTTAGTGTAGCTAGTAGTAGTAGTAGCTAGTGTGGTCCATTCACTCACCTTCAGTGGAGAGCTGGGCCACACAAAGTGACACTGACTGCAGAAGAGGATAGGAGCTCACAACAGAACATACATGATGGAAACTGGTGAAGGATAAGGAATGTAGGTACTCTGGTATGAGTAGTTCAGTCAGGTGGTTGCACTTGGTGAGACAGTGGCAAAGTGCCAGGGTGTCAAAAGGAGTGAGGTACAAATCAAAGGTGAGACAACTGTTCAACTCAGTTACAATGCTCAGGATGAGAGACTCATTCTGAGACTCAAACAAAGTGTGAAATACATACAAAAGATAAGGAGTGGCAGTGTTACATTCTGATGGCAGGTCGCCGCCTGTGGCAAAGATGGCCTCGTTGACCTCTGCTGACTTGAGCTGCGTCAGACTGGCAAAGAATTTCAGAACCACTGCAAACTTGGGATTGTGGCAGTGCTTCCTCCAGAAGGCAGCTTGTTCTGCCTTGGGCAACAGGGAAAGATGATAGGCAGTGAAGTACTCCTGCTTCGTGGTGTGGCTGAAGTTGAGTGTACTTGAAGAGCCATCCTGGTTGGGGTGCAAGTGAAGGAGGCCTACAAAGGATGAATCCTCCAGGATCTCGTCACATTTGACTGTGGCATGGAAGACACGCCGCACTTCATCTTCTTGGAAGATATAGTCAGGTGGTTCCTTTGTTAGACCTTTGAAAGCAAGGACACCGAGGGATGACAATAGGTACTCAACATCTGGTGGGAGGTCGGTGAGAGATGGGTCAATTCGGTATGCTTTCTTCCCTTTCTGTTTCTCTCGAGTTATGGTCATTGCAACAGAGGAATTATAGCACTCTGTCATTGTTGCAGGGAATGTTGACCTGCCTGCAATATCATGATTGTAGATGGAACAGAAGATCGCCAAGTTCATTGGTATGTAAGCACCTCCCAGGAGATCTGGACGGGCCTTCAGATCAGACAACATGGCCTCTGCATTGCCTGGCTTACTCTTGAAGAAGTCCTTCACGTACGACTCCACTGCTGCCTCATCAAATCCGAGGATCTCGTAGAAGACAGTTCTGTGCTCTTGTAGAAGTGGCCACCCACCAGGACAAGTGGACACTATGAAGTGTGCTTGGGGGAGCAGTCGGCCTTCCAGGAGTGCTCCTAGGAGGGATCCCTCGGGACTGGCAATCAGGCCACGCACCTCATCTGCTCCGTCAAAAATTATTAGCACATTCTGCCCTTCGCTCTCCAGCATTGCTTCAGTTGAGGCAGGTCACTTCTTCCCTGGGATGTAGTAGCGTAGAAGTTGCTCCAGTCCGGCTTCACTGTCGTCTTTCAGTGCTTGTGACACAGCTTTGTCACGCAGAGGGAAGAACAGGACAAGGGAGAAGTCACTTGGCTCATCGTTGGCCACTTTCTGACACACGTGTTTCAGGAAGGTGGTTCTACCTGTGCCGGGCTGCCCGTAAATGATGCTGGTTTGCTGGGATCCTCTTTGGAGGAAATCACCGACTGTCACTAGCTTAGATGCTCCCTCTGACAGTCGTATGCCACAGTCACGGAATCGCTTCAGGAACTTGCTCCGGTCTATGTCTCCCTTCTTTCTTGGTTCAGGGTCATTCTGCAGTACAGCTACTTTTGTAAACTGTAGCTCACGTGGCCCTTCTGTGAGGGACAACTGCTGGTACCTGTTGTAGGCAAGTCTCCTTGCATGTTGGAGTGGCTCTGGGAGGACAGGACACACCTTCACCTACAGGAGGAGGGGAGGAGTTGGATGCAATTTGAGTATACTCGACAAATTGTTTCGTTGACAATAATCAGAATGAAAGATATGAATCACTGGGTATTACATCTACCAGCCTACTACACTAGTATTAGTGTGTCATTAGTGTATCATGAGGGAAACATTGATGGCAATCAGTTATCACCTTCATTCATCCAACAAAGAACACCAGCCACAGAGAACTGCATGGCCATATTGGGGCTCATCAGTGTGGGCACACTAATGGTTGATGATGGCCTGGATGACTGACTGCTTCTATATCCACCACAAGTTAAGCACTTGTGGTTTTAACAGAAGCAGACATGGGGAAGCTACAATCAACAAGACTGGCCAGTTGTTGAAAGGGGCCAGTTGCTTGCAGTGAGACACTAATACCAGTGTAACAGGATGGTAGGTGCAATGACCAGTGATTAATGTCAATCGATCTAGCCTCTGCTGTACTAGTGGGCTAGTACTCTTCTGGGAGATCTTACACAGTACAACATTCACACCCTGCACCCAGTTAGTGTTGAGGTTGAAATGGCAACACACCCGGCTCACAACTTCACTGTTCACACTTTGAGACTTTCTGGCCCAAAAGACATAGTTGAGGAGTACATGCCTGGATTAACACTTCAATCAGAAACAATTAGGGTCCATCTTGTGTATAATGTTGTGCACGTTGCTTTGTGGTGTTGTGCAGACATGACAAGAGGACTAGCTAGGTAAGCTGACCAGAAGTAGGCTCTGTCTCTGTTACATCACAGACTGTACACATCCCACATTGCAGACATCCCACCCTCTACACACTTCACACTGTACACACCCCACACTGTACATGCCCCACACTGTACACACCCCACACTGTACACACCCCACACTGTACATGCCCCACACTGTACACACCCCACACTGCACACACCACACACTGTACACACCACACACTGTACACACCACACACTGTACACAACCCACACTGTACACACCCCACACTGTACACACCACACACTGTACACATGCACCCCACACTGTACACACCCCACACTGTATACAACCCACACTGTACACACCACACACTGTACACACCACACACTGTACACACCCCACACTGTACACACCCCACACTGTACACACCACACACTGTACACACCCCACACTGTACACACACCCACACTGTACACACCCCACACTGTACACATCCCACACTGTACACACCCCATTCAGTACACACCCCACCTGGTACACGCCCCACACTGTACATACCCCACACTGTACACACCCCACACCGTACACTATCCAACCAACAGACTCCTCCCCCCCCCAACATATCACCAACTCAGTGTAGCAACTTCCATTGGCCTCCTCTTCAGCAGGTCTTCAACATGGTTCCTAAGCCCCGCCTCCTTCATTGCCTTCAGAAGGGTGCTCCATGTCACTTCCTCCGAGGTGTTGCCAGCATGCCAGTAACATAGAGCTTGGAAGAACACTTCCTCAACATTGTGTGGGTTGCTCCCAAGCAGAGACTCCACCTTTGCATTGGGTATGCCCAGGTACATGCAAATGGAGCGCCACTTTTGGCCGACCACAGAACACACATGACGGCGAAGGTCTGCCTCGCTTGGCTTAGACCTCAGGAACACTGCAGTGGAAGGGAAGGCACATGGTACCTTGTGCTGAAGACTACTCAGTATATACCTCTCTAATACATGACACCAGTTAATTGGCAATGTGTGCCTGCTTGAGAACAGAAATACGTCAGACCCCATGGTGTGTACGTGTGCATGTGTGTGTGGCCATACACTCACACACTATATACACAACACAAAGTGCTATAAACACTGACATTAAATAAATGGATGTCTGATATAACACACCTTGAACAGGGTCAGCTTGTGGGTGTGGTTTGGGGGGCAGATCCACTTGAGGGTGTGGTTCAGTAGGTGTGTCAGCTTGTGAGAGAACAGGAACCTCTTCCACCTGCAGCTATGACAACAGGTAGTAGGACATCAGTAGGAGGCTGAGAGACACACCATGCAAGCTCTCTGTTGTAGTTAAGGGCAGCAGAGGACAGCCTGGTACACATCCATATGTACAAGTGTTCCTACGCTGACTGGGCTCATTGAGTTAACAAAATGTCAGCCAGTGGAGTAGCTAGGATAAGTGCTGTGTTATGTACCTATCAGACATTGTGACACAGTACACACAGCCACTGTCCCTTCTGCCTCAATGCTAGTGGCTCAATAGGAGGATCTGACTCATCCACTGCTAAAGGACAATGTAATTGGACCAGACAATAGCATGCCCCATCTCCCTACACTGTTGATACCCTGACTACATACACACATAAATACATTCTTACGTACATACACCGTACACATACACATACACACAGTTCACCATCCTTGTATATATTACTCTTGTGTAGTCAAGGCTACTACTATGAGGTAGAAGTGCACCATCAAACACAACTGGCAGAGAATTGGAACACTTTCCTCACTAAACACTATCCCTGTCTCCTGCTACAACTGCAGTGCAGGACTCACAGGAGGCAGGTCTGCTTGTGGATGTGGCACAGGGGGTGTGTCAGCCTTAACCTCAACAGGTCCATGTCTGGTCGCAGTCCTTTCCCCCTCTCTCCCCGACCACCACCTGCTGATGTATCCTCCCATTGCTGTGTGACAGTTGATGGAGAGAACAGTGAGAGTACACACACTCCATGTCAGGACCCCTTTACATTACCAAGTCAACCAGTAACCACAAGTGTGCCCTCCAGTACTGGTATATGGAACACAGCTTGACTAAATAACTAATAGTAACAGTGCACTCTTGCCTCACAAAGTCAGTCCATTTCAAGGGTGAATATTTGTTGTCTGATGAAGTGTACTGTGTGTATAATATATGTAAAGATATTGTCTCCGCACAATACGCTTAGAAGATTATATGCATCAGTCAATTCACTATAGACTATGTCCATGTTTCATGTCAGCTTTTTGTCATAACACACACTGCATGCAACAAGTAGGGTCAGCAAAGTCCACATACCCTTTACTTTGACAACTAAAGTAGCCACAAGTGGAGCCGAGTGATGGCCCTCTCTACATGGACAAGAAAGTCTTCACACCCATACAGTGACTGGCTTCCAGACATGCTTTGCATGAGTGAAATAACGCATGTTGTCTAAAGTTATCTTCCACTACACAGTGAAGCCATGTGAGAAAGTACAATTTGATTTACCATGAGAGATATCTGAATGAGGTTCTGATGGATGCTGAGCCAGTGGCTGTGGTTCAAGGTCATCTTGTGGGTGTGGGTAGATAGCATGCGACACATCCTTGGCTGGATTTGTTTCCTTCTTACAAATCTTGCTAGAGTTTCCTTCAACTAATGTGCTATATGAGAGGTTAAGAAAGAACAAAGAAAAGTAAAAGTAGCAGTAACTAAGTAAAGAATAACTAACAAAGTAAAGAAAGGACACTTGTGTGTGACTCGTGTGCAGGTGGACCACTAGACTCATGTAGCCCTGATTGCTCTCCTCTCCGTTTGAGTATTCTAATGTCATTGGTCTAGAGGAGATCTTTTCTTCCATATTGTGCAATAGCAGAAGCAGAGGAAAGGTTTTTGGCTACACAAGACTAGTGGTCCACTCAGTACAGTGATCACAGAGATGGTTCAAGGACTGTACTGCATACATGAGTACATGTACATAACTTTAGGGATAATATTGCCGGCTAATTATATATAGGCATGGCATCTAGCTATTTCAGTACACCTTGAGTAACAGCTGGACACCTGTAGATGTTCTCAGCCGTGTGTACAGAGGCCATTTGTCACAGGTCGTGGCCAAGCCAATGGCAGCCAAAGTGAATTTTAACATGACACACTGGTCTGGAGTAGAATTGGCTCTGATGCTGACTAAAGTAGCTGTAAATGACAGCTCACACTACTTGGGCTGTTAAAATGACCACCGTTGCTTTGTTCAATGACGCATACAGTGACTGATTTACAGACGAACGTGGACACAGAGGGAATAAAATGGTGCCTGTTCCATCAAAGGAAGTAGTAAAGCTGACCAATCTCTCCATACCGTGATAGCTACTAGTCTACCTAAATCCACATGAACAGTAGCTAGAATTCTCCCTCCATTAGGCCTACGACGTGAAGATAGACAATAAAGTACCTTGGAAATTGTCGAAGTACACTTACTTGTCTCTCTTAGTCGGTCGCTTTCTTCCCTCCATGAGGCTGATGATATTGCTGTACGTTCTCCTGAGAGCTGGCTTGGGAAAGGATTTAGATTCTAGAAACGGACAGCTCGGCAACTTCACCGGGGCTGCGGTCAGATCAGGGTCGTAAGGGGGCTATGGACAGGTTTCGGTTTCCCCAGGAACTGCAATCTTGAGGATAGGAGTTCCCCACTATTGGGCTCAGCCAGTCCACGCTTATACAGCTTCGTGCTCGACACACCATGTGCTGTACCAGCTCCGTCGCGTTCCTGTTATCGTTGATCGTGTTATACATGGATCTTTGACAGCAGCTGAATGATCACGTGAGTGGTTTCATCGACTCCCTATCCTCTTTGTCTGTAGTAGTCCGCAGAGTAGTGCACAGAGTCCTCCTTCTCTCTTCATGCCCTGGTCTGTGCTGTGACCACTGTACGGAACGAATACTTTGGTATACATAGGAGTTGTGTGTAATCAGTAGACTGGAGTGGTGAACTGGACTGCTGTGACAAGCGGTGGAGGGAAATGATTTAGTAGTTGCAGATGGCTGCATCAGTGTCTTTATCCTGACCATGTGGTACTCTCTACATGCCCTCCCTCCCTCCCTGCACCTCTCTCTACTGCAGGGTCTGGAGCTCTCCCAGGTCCCAGTTCTCCCCCTGGAGGTGTCCCTCAACTGCCTACCTCTACTGCAGTGAGTTTGTGTGGTGCTCTGTGCACACTGGTAGGTAGAGGGCCTGGAGAGGTACATGTGGTGTCATCTCTCACAGCTGAACTCAACAGCATGACACTGCATGTGGAGTGGCTGCAACAGAAGAGTTTGTAGTGCATTATAGTATGAGAGGTTTGTAGTAATAGTGTGACCTACTGCCACTCATCAGTTGTTGGCACACCACTGATTGCTCTAGAATAAATGTGTGCAGTTTCTGTTTTCTGATTCTGCTGTGCCAAGAGAGTGTTTGAAATACAGTAATTGTCTCTATTTCCTCCCTCTACCTTCCTTCCTGTATGTACTGTATAGGAATAGTTACATCTTTGCATCTTCCCAGGACAATGAGAAGCTCCATGTGGAGTTCACTCATGAAGAGCTCTTCCAGTTCCATTCTCAGGTAGGACTCATGTGATAATTGGTTTACTCTAATGTGTGTGTGTGTGTGTAGTAGTAGTAGTAGTAGTAGTAGTAGTAGTAGTAGTAGTAGTGGTAGTGGTAGTGGTGGTGGTGGTGGTGGTGGTGGTGGTAGTGGTAGTGGTAGTGGTAGTGGTAGTGGTAGTGGTAGTGGTAGTGGTAGTGGTAGTGGTAGTGGTGGTGGTGGTGGTGGTGGTGGTGGTGGTAGTGGTAGTGGTGGTGGTGGTGGTGGTGGTGGTGGTAGTGGTAGTGGTAGTGGTAGTGGTAGTGGTAGTGGTAGTGGTGGTGGTAGTGGTAGTGGTAGTGGTGGTGGTAGTAGTAGTAGTAGTAGTACTAGTAGTAGTAGTAGTTACACCTGCTGCCGGTCATGAATGTCACTTTGCCACAAACCACACAGTATGCCTATGTACATGTAAATTTAATGATATACAAGCAGTCAGTAATTTATATTAAACAAGTAGCAGTGTTTGCTGCTGCTATTGCACACAGCTATGTGTCAATGATGAATGGAACAGGACTTCCATTCTTGAGTAGACTGCACACAACTGTGTATGTTACAGTTGATAAAGAGCTTCAGGTCAAAACGACCTCCATCTTTTGCAAGCGAAGCTGTGTAATCTGCTCAAGAATTTGTTGTTTTGTTCATCTCTGTCTCCCCCCATGTCATGTGTTGGTCATTCCTACTCATGTGTAGTGCTGCATGGGACACTTTTGTTATAGTGTGCTTTGTACATGATACATAGAATTGGAGATAAAGTGATTTGATATTGACTGGCCTACTCATCTCCCTTCATAGTGCAGTCCCTAATTGTAGTGCACCACACTTGTAGGATGTGTTCAGAATGAATGTTTTCTCCCATGTATATCTCTCCTTTGTACACAGCTGGAGTCCATTCAGGAGCAGTTGGATGGTCTGAGCAGCTAAACACACTCTCACTGGACACACACCACAGGAGGAGTAAAGGATACTTGTGCATGGGCAGACTTTCTATACACTGTGTGCTACTTATGCATAATTATGTCAACATTGTATGTATGTGTACTGTAAATGGTGTGATTTACTGTATGGTGTGCATGTCACTGTGACATGTGTCAGTGGCTGTTTATTATATACACATGCACATCCTACTATCTCGGCCATTATTTTATGCCCACATATACCTCTGCGTACTTCCGCCTACTCCCCCAATGATTTACATTCATCTAGTAATAATTATTATATCCATGACACATGGGAAATTAATTAAGGGACAATGCATGGCCGTGGGCCGCAGTTACTGTTTATAGCAGTGTACATAGTGCATATAAACTGCATGCAGGAGGTAATGTCTTCCATGTTGTATATACCTACATGTGTGTGACTGCAGCTGGCTGCAAAATCATATCCAAATGGCCACTTGGAACACATGCAGGCTCAAGCTCCATGGATCCTCATTCACGAGCAGCTGCAGTGATATTGACAAGACACTCAAACGTGCTCCAAATACACTGACTGTTTCAGGCAAGGAATTGTTAATTATAATAATAATTAATGCAGCATGATTATTAATAGAAATGTGATGATGTGAAATGAACACTGTAAACATCGACTATTGAGTCTGAGTCCAAACACAGAATTCATGCTATTACAAAGTTGGCCTAGTAACAATGACAGTTAGTGCAGTGTTTGTACACAGAGTTCTTCTCAGTGACTCCACTAGCTCTTCTGGTACAAAGTGGAGTGTCACTTCTCTGAGTGAAGAGTTTCTACTGAACCCAGCAGCCAGAGCTCTGCTAGCTCTGGCATATGTACTATCACTGTATGATTCCAGATCATTCTTCACATACACCTTCACCTTGAGTACTTGAGCACAACTGGCTGCCTCCTCCAGCTGTGCCCAGTCCTCTTCACTCAACCTCCCCTGTAGGTACAAAACACAACACAGGGGTACTGAGGTGACACCGTACAAGAGCAACAAACACTGCACTATTAGTATGGCTTCAGGGGTAGGCTGCTGATAGACACAAAATGGCCATTTAACAGGCACACGAAATGCCAGCCAGTGGGTCCCAGCCAATTTTGAAGTATGTGAGCTGGTAGCAAAGGAAGGTAGCTGCTAGAACGACGGCCGAGTATGGTGACAGCAAACCAAACCACCAAATAACCGGAAGTCAAGGGAGTAATAATTAATACAATGTCCGTCAGCCGGGAAGGAAAAACCAGAAATTGAAGGATATCTTTTAATGATGTGATTTCAACCCATGAGGTTACTTCTGGAGCCCTACTTTATAATCCCTGAGAGTTTGGTGGCGTCCTGTGCAGTATTTTTGCCATGCAGAGTCGCGAACGAGCAGACAAACGAAATGAATTACATATATAGATCAAGGGTGTGTAAAAATGTTTCCTCCAAAAACAAGGGCAGATGTAGGGATGGTGCAGTGTGTCTCTGAAGGGCATGGCAAACCACCTGGCAGAAAAACCGTAGGAACAAGGAGGGGCGGTCCATGCAAAGAGGAGGGCCAGCCTGTCCATGCAAAACCCAGGTCATTAGCATTCGCTGACTTTGAATACAATTTGCACCATCCCTATACATCTGGCAACATCTTGCTGCACCTCCTACTAGTTACTGCATAACCATTCCAACTATTCAGCTTCCACTTTACACCTACAGGTACAGCCTTACAATTTGCCCATCTCTCTGCTTTGCTGTGCACTATCTTCTCTTTCCACCAGGTGGTCCCTGCAAATTGCTTGCTACCATATCTACTTTGCTGTGCTCTAGAATCTAGGACCTCCTACTCTTCCAATTCTTTTGTGTTTCCATGTAAGTATCAGTTGCAGGCTTCATATTCTTTGGGTTAATTCATCTTTAATGTAGCCACCTTGCTCTGCCATGAGACCCCAGCAAGCCACTAAGCTCATGATCAACTGCAGTGTCAATGCTTACCATAGCTGTTCACTACATCGCTGTCTGCAAACCACCACACCCACTGTCATACCCACACTGTTTAGCTCTAGGCCAGCACAAACATTGTACACTTCACTGCCAACATTTGTGAAGTTCAACCTTCATAATACGTATATCCAGGTAGCTAGTGTCTTACAGTATATCAGAACACACCTGTACATATGCAAGCGCCACTGTGTACCAGATTCTGCAACTGCAATATAGTTGTACAGCCTTTTCTAATCAGCGCTTTAGTCATGTAAAGCATGTGCTTTAGTCATGCAAAGTCATGTGTACGCATGCAGCTTGGTGATGTGTACATGGGAAGATGCATAGCTGGAATAGGCATACAATTTTAGTCGCATGTAGTAGCCCTTTAGCTTGTTATTGCACATTCATGATTGCATAAAAATATGCACAGCAAAATGTTGCCAGATGGAGGGATGGTGTAAATGTATTCAAAGTCAGCGAATATTAATGATCTGAGTTTGTGTGGACAGGCTGGCCCTCCTCCTTGCATGGACCGGCCCTCCTCCTTGTTCCTACAGTTTTTTTTCGCCAGGTAGTTTGCCATGCCCTTCAGAGACACACTGCACCATCCCTACATCTGCCATTGTTTCCCGATTTTTATGGAATGCAAATTTCAGATGGACAACGGCTGGTCTACTTGAAAGGCTTCCAAACAACAGTGGCAACAAAAGAATCAATGTGCCCCAAATGCATGGCAGGGTGTGTAGCACGTTGTGAAATGTGTCTGGGTGGGCAACCTAGGGTAAGCTGTGGTGGGTGGGTGCAAGATGTATTAATTCTGTTTGGACAGGCTATCATACTGCAGACTTAGCTGTGATAAGGCTAGGACGGCAGAACAGAGAGGGGGGGCTAGGGGGCTGTAGCCCCCAAAAATTACTTGCTTCAGGAAATCATGGTGGTAGCCAAGACTGACTTGGTCACGGAGTAACACCCACAATCCCAATCATATTTCGCTGCCACTCTGACTCTGACTGTCTGGAGGGATATTGGCTATAGCTATGTATATACCCACACCACAGGTGGCCCCTACATGCATACAAAAGAGCTGCACTATACCTACACCCTTGAATGCAGGATGCTTGTGGAGTGGAACCGGAAGTGACAGCTAGCTCTGCATCGTCAAACAACACGGAAATGGCGGCTGGAAGCAATCGCACAATAAGTGAATATGGCTGCCAAATGGCACGACTACAGAGGACATTCGAAATGGTGCGCGGGCAAATGGCAGTCGTAGCACGTCCCATATGTACCGTATAAATATCTGACCGCGTTGTGGAAGTAATGATTGCAACGCAACTGAAAGGATTAGGTGGCCAGAGAAACAAACAATGCAGGCCGGTTGCAACCAGTTGCCAATTACGTCATGGAAAAATGGCGACCCATAACTATGGACACCGTAGAACGGAGAATCAGCACATGCCATACTACATTGCAGCATTCCCTAACCTACAAAAGGCACTAGCCAGGAAGGGAGCGAGAAGAACTGCGAATGAATTGTTGTCTTACTCCTTGTTGTTTGTGAGCTACAGCTGACGGAGAAGAAGAAAAATAAGCGGAAGAAGACAATGAAACATGGAAAATGACGCCGACGCTTTCTACCCGACGGTGCACTTGCACTTGGAAGTAAGATTAGCTCTGAATACTGTACAGCATCCCTTCTTCATAGACGGTTTCTTTCACCGGCTCTTACTTCTGTTCAGGAGTAACGCTACTTTTTGTTTGTATTACAGCATACAAACGACCACCACCACCCCTACATAGACAGCTATACCGTTCTGTCTGATAACTCGCATACATATTTACGTAATCATGTTGGCATCACCAACTGTGACACACAGTACTATGTCTTGCCCCTACACTCTGGCACTGTGTCATCACTCCTGACTGTCCTTCCTGCTCACACAGAGCAATGTTGTAGTCAGTCAATGTGTGCACGAGGATACAGTGAATGGAGCTTGAGGGTGGCAACCTCAAGCAGCCTGCTCCCACTAATGTGGACAGGTGGGACAAAGTGGCATATGAAATGGATGTTGCCAAATGGAAGTGGGACCTTGTTCAGTGCAGGGGAAGCAAGTAGGTTGCTATTTTGGTCCAAGGAGTAGACTAAGGGGATCATGGCCTGGGGGTGTCCTCTTTAGGAAGAGAGTGCGCAAACAGACCACACATTGTGCAGTGTCTCCTATGGAGTACTTTAAAGGTGGTCTTTAGAGGGTGGGGCAATAGCAGTGCTGCAGTATATTGAACATGACAGCTCTTGATACGAAACATCACTTGACCTACTTACAACTACCAACTGATAAAATGGCCACTCACAACACCATCGTGAACAGACATCTACTGAGACCACTAAAGTCATGCACTCACTGGTGCACCAATGAGGTACGTAGGTGATGACACAGGTGACACACAATGACAAAAGAGATTTTGATGACACTGGTGACACACAATGACAAAAGAGGTAGGTGGTGACACTGGTGACACACAATTACAATAGACACACATACTGCAGTGTACCATCAGAAAACAAGCACAAACACTATACACAACATGTGCATTGACAACACACAATGGCAAAGACATATATGTACTGTAGTAATGTACCAACACCACGTGGGGGTGTTGGTGGTCTGGAACACAGGCAAGCACAAGATTGAAGGGCAAAGCTATTGGGATGACCTATTTGACACACACATGGAGATGTAGTACAGTGATTACTGGACTTCGTCTCCATGTGTGTGTGTCAAATAGTTAAGCAACTAGCAATGATGCAGCATATGAATAGGTGTATACTGTACATACCCATTGCAACACCTGCACATCCATACTTTGTAGAGGTGAGACTCGGCATGTCATTGCTTGGAACACTGGAACAGGGTCTACCCCGTAGATGCCAAGTGTCCTTAACTGCGACATGTTCTGAACACAAGTGGCCACAGCTGAAGGTGGCAGATCACCATATGATGAATCTAATTAAGGTAGCAAAAACACAGCATTGATTGACACAACTGAATGTGGTTGACATTAAGGGTACAATCACTAGATGACCAAGGTATCTGATTGCTGAATACACTATCGAAGGCAGTAACAACACAGCAATCATTGGTCACAAATGCTATTGCATTATTCCAAATTAAGTGTTAAGAGTTGCACAATCAACACAGCAGACATGCACTGACTATGTACACAACCAAAACATGTCGAGGGTGTAAGGGTGGCAAGGGGAGGGGCAGTGCCTCCAATTGCTTGTTCTGCTGGTTCAATCCATTTCTAGCAGTCATGAAAGCTAGTTAGGAACAGGACAAGAAACCCATAAGCAGCAACAGGGAAGAGGAAGGTGGCAGGCAAACAACAAAGCAGTTATGATCAACAAGACATTCACAAGATTTCTCTCCACTTCTGTACTGTAGTGAGATGTGAGCACTGACGTTCAACACCCACACCCACTCTCCCTCATTACCCACCACCCACCCTCAGCTACACAACAACAACTGCATGCAAGGGAGATTTCAAAGTTCGCCGAATCAGCACAATTTCAGTTGTTACCAATGGCCCAACCCATACATGTACATACACTACATGGTATAGTATAATTGCAGGCATGTACATGTAGTGATAGGCTCACCGAGAACATCAAGATGGGTTATTGAACAGTTGGCTTTGACTCCATTCAGTATAGGGAGTAGTGTGCTGTCACCAACCAGCTCAAGTCCCTTCAGCCGGCAGTGAGCAGCCATCTTCTCCAGGATACTGCTGTCACCCTGCATCCATAGAAATGCCCATGTTGCAATGTGATGCATTTCAAACTCATTCACGCATTTCACCTCAGAGTGGGAGTAAAACAGCACATGTTATGCACTCAGACAGCTGAAGTATGGAGAGTAGCAACATAAATAGGAGGAAGCCACACAGTGGATTCAGGTAAACTGATCCTTCAGAGTCCACAACACATAACTATATATCAAATGAACATGCACTACTTACTTCAACGGCTTTGATGAGGGTGAGATCCAACTCCTCCAATGGCCTATGGTTAAAGACCTCAGCCAATGTCTCTGAAGTGCAGCTTCTATGCACACTCAGCTTCAACTTCTTCAGTGACCCAGCAGCCTCACACAATGTCCTGGCATCTATGTGAATAGGGGAAGAGGAACAAGGGAGAATGGAGGAACACAAGACACATCTGGCAGCTACACAAAGGGATACAGGGGGAATTAATTAGTGGTTAAGACATGGGCACCAGGGTATCATGGCATATAAAATACACTTACACTAGGGCACTTCTCATAATGACTGAATGCCCATGTCCTAACCAGTATAGCATTCGTTGCCATGGGCGACCAATACAATGAGGTACTTAACACACACTATATGCACCACAGAAGCAGCCCAAACTATTTATGTATACTAAACAATGCATAGCATTGCATACAATAAGTGCATGGGTCATGTACACATAAACATATATTTCATTAAACAAAACAGAAAACACGTAACTACTGATGAGGTAACACAACTTCCTTACAATAAGAATGATACCAACAGTTAGTGTGGTCCATTCACTCACTTTTGGTGGAGAACTGGTCCACAGTTAGCGACAGTGACTGCAAAAGAGGATTGGAGCTGACCACTGAACATACATGATGGAAACTGGTGGGGGGTATGGAATGGATGTCTGGTGTGTGTAGCTCAGTCAGGTGGTTGCACTTGGTGAGGCAGTGGCAAAGTGCCATGGTGTCAAAAGGAGTGAGGTACAAAGAAAAGGTGAGACAACTGTTCGACTGAGATAGAATGCTCTGGGTGAGAGACTCATTCTGAGACTCAAACAAAATGTGAAATACACACAAAAGATAAGGATTGTCAGTGTTACATTTTGATGGCAGGTTACCACCTGTGGCAAAGATGGCTTTGTTGACCTCCACTGACTTGAGCTGCGTTAGACCGGCAAAGAATTTCAGAACCACCGCGAACTTGGGATTGTGGCGATTCTTTCTCCAGAAGGCAACTTGTTCTGCATTGGGCAACAGGGAGAGATGATAGGCAGTGAAGTACTCCTGCTTTGTGGTGTGGCTGAAGTTCAGGGTGCTGTGTGTTGAGTAACCGGGTTCCTGGCTGGAGTGCAAGTGGAGGAGGCTACTGAAATAGGACTCATCCACTGAGTTGTTGGGTGGGATTGAGAAGATGTGGCGTACATCAGCCTCTTGGAAGATGTAATCAGGTGGTTCCTGGATGAGACCATTGAAGGCGAGGACACCGAGGGATGACAACAGGTGCTTAACATCTGGTGGGAGGTCAATGAGGGATTGATTAATTTGGAAATCTCTCTTCTCATGCTTTCGTTTCTCTCTCGAGACCATCCTGGCAATGAAGGACTTGTAGCACTCTGTCATTGTTGCAGGGAATGCCGACCTGCCTGCAGCTCCGTGTTCATAGACAGAACAGAAGATGAATAAATTCATTGGTATGTAAGCACCTCCCATGAGGTCCGGACGGGCCCTCAGATCACACAGCATGGCCTCCCTTTTGCCTGGCTCACTCTTGAAGAAGTCCTTCACGTACAATTCCACTGCTGCCTCATCAAATCCGAGGATCTCGTAGAATACCGTTTTGTGCTCTTGTAGAAGAGGGCAGCTACCGGGACGTGTGGACACTATGAAGTGTGCTTGGGGAAGCAGTCGGCCTTCCAGGAGCGCTCCTAGAAGGGATCCTTCGGGGCTGACTAAAAGGCCACGTGCTTCGTCTGCCCCATCAAATATGAGGAGCACATTCTCTCCTTCGCTCTCCAGCAGTGCTTCAGTTGAGGTAGAGCACTTCTTCCCTGCAATGTAGTATCGTAGAAGTCGCTCCAGCCCAGCTTCGCTGTCATCTTTCAGTGCTTGTGACACGGCCTTGTCACGCAGAGGGTAGAACAGGACGAGGGAGAAGTCACTTGGTTCATTGTTGGCCACTTTCTGACAAAGGTGTTTGAGGAAAGTGGTTTTACCTGTGCCAGGCTGCCCGTAAAGTATTCTGGTTTGCTGGGGACCCTTGTGAAGGAAATGATTGACAGTCATTTGTTCAGTCGCTCCCTCTGACAGTCGTACACTGCAGTCACGAAATCGCTTTAAGAAGTCAGCGTCTTCCTTCTTTCTCGGTTGAGGGTCATTCTGCAGTACAGCTACTTTTGTAAACTGTAGCTCATGTGGCCCTTCTGTGAGGGGCAGCCGCTGGTACCTGCTGTAGGCAAGTCTCCTTGCATGTTGGAGTGGCTCTGAAAGGACAGGACACACCACCACCTACAGGGGGAGGGGAGGGGGAGGGGTGATGAAGTACACAGGATGCATAGGTAGTACATGTTAACAGAATCAGTTTCTGCAACAAGAATTACAATGATAGCCATCAATCACTGGGTAATCCTAACAGCCCACTACACCAATATTAGTGTCTGAAGGTAATGGTCATTGAAGTCCTACTGATGGAAACCAGTAAACACCACCCCTTCAGTCATCCACCACAGACAGCCATTTTGCCCATGGGGCTCATCAGTGTGGGCATACTAATGGTTGATGATGGATGACTGACTGCTTCTATATCTACCACAAGTTAAACACTTGTGGTTCAACAGAAGCAGACAAGTGAAGGCTACAATCAACAAGACTGCCGTTGAAGGTGCCAGTTGCTTGCAGTGACCAACCTGCTACACTAATACCTGTGTAGCAGGTTGGTAGGTGCAATGTCCAGTGATTAATGTCAATTGATCTAGCCACTGCTGTACTAGTGGGCTACTGCTCTTCTTGGAGATCTTACACAGTACAACATTCACACCCTGTACCCAGTTAGTTGTGAGGTTGAAATGGCAGCACACAACACACAACATGTTCACACTTTGAGACTTTCTGGCCCAAAAGACAAAGTTGAGGGGTGCCTGGTACACTTTAATCAGGAACACTTAGGGTCCATATTGTGTCTATTCAAGACTTGTAATGCTGTGCCTGATTGTGCACCATAGACATGACCAGAGGACTAGGTAAGCTGACCAGGAGAAGGCTCTGTCTCTGCTACACTCCACACTTTACGCACCCCACACTGTACACACCCAACACTGTACACACCTCGGACTGTACACACCACACACTGTACACACCTCACACTGTCCACGCTCCACACTGTACACACTGTACACATCCCACACTGTACACGCCCCACACTGTACACACCACACACTGTACACACTCCACACTGTACATGCCCCTCACTGTACACACCCCACACTGTACACACCCTACACTGTACACACCACACACTGTACACACTCCACACTGTACATGCCCCACACTGTACACACACCCACACTGTACACACCTCACACTGTACACACCTCAGACTGTACACACCCCACACTGTACACAACCCACACTGTATACACCCCACGCTGTACACACCCCACACTGTACACAACCCACATTGTACACACCCCACACTGTACACACCCCACACTGTACACACCCCACACTGTACACACCCCAAACTGTACACACCCCACACTGCACACACCTTACACTGTACACACTGTACACACCACACACTGCACACACTCAACAACACTGTACACACCCCACACTGTACACACCCCACACTGTACACACCCCACACTGTACACACCCCACACTGTACACACCACACACTGTACACACCACACACTATACACATCCCACACTGTACACACCCCGCACTGTACACACCCCACACTGTACACACTTCACACTGTTCACACCCCACACTGTACACACCCCACACTGTATACACCCCACACTGTAAACACCCCACACTGTACACACTCAACAACACTGTAAACACCCCACACTGTACACACTCTACAACACTGTACACACCCCACACTGTACACGCCCAACACTGTACACACCCCACACTGTACACGCCCCCCACTGTACACGCCCCACACTGCATGTACACACCACACACTGCACACGCCCTGCACTATCCACCCAACCAACACACTCCTCCCCTCTCCCGACACATCACCAACTCACTGCGTCAGCGTCCACTGGCTTCCACTTCAGCAGGTCTTCAACATGGTTCCTAAGCCCTGCCTCCTTCATTGCCTCCAGAAGGCTGCTCCATGTCACTTCCTCCGAGGTGTTGCCAGCATGCCAGTAACATAGAGCTTGGAAGAACACTTCCTCAACATTGTGTGGGTTGCTCCCAAGCAGAGACTCCACCTTTGCATTGGGTATGCCCAGGTATGTGCAAATGGAGCGCCACTTTTGGCCGACCACAGAACACACATGACGGCGAAGGTCTGCCTCGCTTGGCTTAGACCTCAGGAACACTGCAGTGGAAGGGAAGGCACATGGTACCTTGTTCTAAAGACCACTCAGCACCTCTCTAGTACATGATACTAGCTGGCAATGTGTGCCTGCTTGAGAACAGAAATATGCCAGACCCCCATGGTGTGCACGTGTGTACACGTGTGTGGCCAGATCGACACTCGCACACTACACAATACAAAGTGGTATAAACACTGACATTCCATGAATGGGTGTCTGGTATAACACACCTTGAACAGGGTCAGCTTGTGGGTGTGGTTTGGGGGACAGATTCACTTGAGGGTGTGGTTCAGTAGGCGTGTCAGCTTGTGAGACAGCAGAACCCTCCTCCACCTGCAGCTATGACAACAGATAGTAGGACATCAGTAGGAGGCTTAAAGACATACCATGCAAGCTCTCTGTTGTAGTTAAGGGCAGCAGAGGACAGCCTGGTACACATCCATATGTACAAGTGTTCCTACGCTGACTGGGCTCATTGAGTTAACAAAATGTCAGCCAGTGGAGTAGCTAGGATAAGTGCTGTGTTATGTACCTATCAGACATTGTGACACAGTACACACAGCCACTGTCCCTTCTGCTTCAATGCTAGTGGCTCAATAGGAGGATCTGACTCATCCACTGCTAAAGGACAATGTAATTGGACCAGACAATAGCATGCCCCATCTCCCTACACTGTTGATACCTTGACTACATACACACATAAATACATTCTTACGTACATACACCGTACACATACACATACACACAGTTCACCATCCTTGTATATATTACTCTTGTGTAGTCAAGGCTACTACTATGAGGTGGAGGTCCACCATCAAACACAACTAGCAGAGAATTGGAACACTTTCCTCACTAAAATTATCCCCGTCTCCTGCTACAACTGCAGTGCTGGACTCACAGGAGGCAGGTCTGCTTGTGGGTGTGGCACAGGGTGTGTGTCAACCTCAACAGGTCCATGTCTAGTCGTAGTCCTTTCCCCCTCTCTCCTCGACCACCACCTGCTGATGCGTCCTCCCATTGCTGTGTGACAGTTGATGGAGAGAACAGTGAGAGTACACACACTCCACGTCAGGACCCCTTTACATTACCAAGTCAACCAGTGACCACAAGTGTGCCCTTCAGTACTGGTGTATGAAACACAGCGCTTGACTCAGGGACAGAACATGGTGCAAGTTGATTTGGGGCACTGGGCTATAAGTTAAACATCTCTCACTTCACAGACATCACTCCACTCCAATGGATGTGCTATCTATTCTGAGACTCCATCAATACCTAGTCTCACAGTGTCCATATTTTGCTACACTAGACTGACATGATATCACTACAGCCGAGGGTGAATTAGCATCTACAAGCTGTTGGTTCAATCTGCCCAAGTACGTACCTTCTACTGTTCAATACTCTTTAGCTAGCTACTGCGCTCCCTGGCCGTGGAAAGTGGCTTAAATAGCGAAGTGCACTGTTCTCTCTCAGTCCATCATCAAAACAGACAAGCTACATCGATCACACACGATTAACATGTCATACACTTACCTAATGCAGTCAGTAGTAGTGGATAGAAGGCCTAAGGCTAGGGAGAACTCTAAGCTCAGGTCACATGCACAGGACGATAGCGTACATCTATGAATATCATTAGTGTTGTGCAGCATGCAATCTGCAAGGGCAAAATGGCGTCATAATCACATACAGTTGTTGTCCCATTGATCCGCAGGCTCTTAACGTTGGACAATGCTACAAGCCAAGGCCTGCAGCTGCAGAGGTACATGTGGTGTCATCTCTCACAGCTGAGCTCAACACCATGACACTGCATCTGGAGTGGCTGCAATAGAGGAGTTTGTAGTGCATGAGAGGTTTGTAGTACCTGCTGCCACTCATCAGTTGTTGACACACCACTGATTGCTCTAGAGCAAATGTGTGCAGCTTCTTTTGTGATTCTGCTCTGCCAAGAGGTATAAGTGTTCAAATGCAGTGATTAGCTAGCTACTGTACCTCTTTCTACTCCTCAATCCCCCTCCCTGGCCACTCCTCCCTGACTTCTCCCCCTCCCCTCCCTGACCCCTCCCCCTCCTGCTCAGGTGGTGCATGTGGGTGGAGCTGTCTGTGATGTCATGTACACTGCTACAAACTGCACTTATATGAACAACAGAGTGGGGGGACATGTGACAGGTAACAGACTGTGGGTGGATGGACACGTGAGGGGTGTGCATGCACCGAGTATCACTGCACCAGTTGGTGGGTGTGGTTCAATGTGCTGGTGGTGTCGTCTGTCTATGTCCTTCCTATGTGAACAGTGAACAGTGAGTGGTCCCCTTCATAGTGCTGTCTGTCTATCTCCTTCCATCATATACCGTATCCTCTCTAAAAATTCGTCACCCCTACTGCAGCGAAAATTTCGTCTTTTGAGGCAATTAGAGCTGGAATGGAGAAGACCGTCGAAGGTGACGAATATTTAGAGTTTTCGGACGAAACATTAGAGCGAAGACGAAACATTAGAGAGCTATTCCGTATGGACATTACTTGCTGAAATGGCCGCTTTCACGTTGACCGGGCGAACAGCAGTGCGAGGCTACCGTCCGAACGAGAAGGATGTGGAGACGATTCGCGATCACTGAACTCCATTGTCGCACCAGAAGGAAAATGAACGACGTACACAGCGTCGAGAAGGCTTCTAGACGAACAGAACAATGCCAAAAGGACAAAGACAACAGCGAGTGTTGTTGGCTTTGCTCCTAGGCTTTGCTCCTAGGCTTTGTTCCTTGGCCGTCGCAGCCGTATTGCAGGCATTTCCGACGAATATTTAGAATTTTAGAATGCTTCCTGTTCATGACGAAAATTAGAGGCCAATGGCGGAAATTAGAGAGACAGGAAATTCGTCACGATTAGAGTACACTTGAGCATATTTTTTTCTCCTGACGAAAATTAGAATGACGAATTTTTAGAGCGAATACGGTATAGGGATATTATAGCTACATTACACCCAGTGAAGGAATGTGCGCTCCTCTATATGTGCATGGTGTGCAGAGCATAAATAGCTATGTATGTCATCATCACATACTATGGCTACAAAACTAGCTAGCCACACCTCCTCCAGGAAATGGTAGAATGCATTTCCTCCAACTTGTAGTAGTGTGTTTGATATTGGTTGGCATATATACTCATCAAATCCCTCTTCATAGTGCAGTCCCTAATTGTAGTCCACCACACTTGCAGGATGTGTTCAGAATGAATGTTTTCTTCCATGTATACCTCTACTTTGTACACAGCTGGAGTCCATTCAGGAGCAGTTGGATGGTCTGAGCAGCTAAACACACTCTTGCTGAATATGCACCATGCACATTCAGGCAGGAGTATATATAAAAATTATACTAATGTATGTGACAACACTGTGTCCTGTATATTATACGTATAAAACGTTGTGAATTATTATGCATATGGCATGTTTAATTATAAATTAAATCTTTAATTATTGTCAGATGCAGCACATGACTGTGACTGCTATTCATGCATGACATGGGAATTTGAAGCTTATAAGGGCACCCAGCTGCAGGGGTTAGGTCTTTGTGCATGCAGATCATAATTAACCACATGCACGTGCAGGAATATCTTGTGTGAGTACTTTTACTGGGTTGCAATATTGGCTGCACAGCTATAGCTAGCTCGTAGGATGCACTGCCAGCATACTGGTATATGGTCACTTGCATTGAGCACATGCAAATTCAATGTAACAGTTGCGTTTTGTTGCAATTGCTGTGTGTTTTCACCATAAGTACATTGAGAGGATGCAAATGGTATATATAGAAGAACAACATGAATTCAATAAAACAATACATTGTGTGATGCTCGAAAGAATACACATTGACTGGAATTGAGTCCATTGGCAAGGTCAATAACAGAATTCATGCTACTACAAAGTGGACCTGACATTAACAGTTAGTGCAGTGTTGGAGCACAGCATGTCACTCACTAACTCCACTAACTCTTTTGGTACCCTCAACAGTGTTATTTCTCTGAGTGATGGGTTTATACTGAACCCAGCAGCCAGGGCTCTGCTAGCTCTGGAACTGTTGTCCATATTCACCTTCACCTTGACTACTTGAGCATAACTGGCTGCTTCCTCCAGCTGTGGCCAGTTCTCTTCACTCAACCACTCCTATGCATAGACAACAGAACACAAGACAAGAGTAATGATATGACACCTTACAAGAACAACAAACACTGTGTATGGCTTCAGGGGTAGGTTACTGGTGGACACAAAACGGCCGTCCAACTGGCACATGTGTACCAACAGAAAACAAGCACAAACAGTACACACAACATATGCACTGACAACACACAATGACAAAGACACATACGTACTGTAGCAATGTACCAACACCACGTGGGGGTGCTGGTGGTCTGGAGCACAGGCAAGCACAAGATTGAAGGGCAAGGCTATAGGGATGACCTATTCGACACACACATGGAGATGTAGTACAGTGATTATTGTACTATGTCTCCATGAGTGTGCACATGTGTCAAATTGGCACTACTGTAGCAATGATGAAGCAAATGAAGTGTACACTGTACATACCCACAGTGGATACGTCACTTGGGCACTTTGCAGAGGTGAGACACGGCATGTCATTGCTTGGAACACTGGAACAGGGTTCAATTCAAAGATGACAAGTGTCCGCAACTGCGACATGTTTTGAACACAAGTGGCCACAGCTGAAGGTGTCTGTTCACCATTTGACAAATCTAAGTGTAGAAAAACACAGCATAATTTGACACAGCTGAAAGGGTCCAATCACTAGATGACCAAGGCACCTGATTACTGAATACCATACGTATCTAAGGTAGCAAAACCCAGCAATCACTGGTCTCTAATGTCAACATGGCATTATTCCAAATTAACTTTTAGAGTTGTCCAATCAACACAGCAGACACTGATTATGTACACAACCAAAACATGTTGAGTGTGTAAGGGTGGTAAGGGGAGGGGCAGTGCTTCCAATTGTTAGAAAGCAGGAAAACCACCTTCAGTGGGTTTCCCTGCTCTGACGCACCCTCAACGGCTGTCTGAAGACGGCTGTTTGACTACGGCTGCCTGACGGCAGCAGGCCAATGCTAGTTGGCCGACGACAGCACACCAATCTTGCTGACTGGAGCTCTTTTATACAAACTTGCATGAGGATGGGCAATGGGAACTTGGGATTTGGCAGTATGCGATGAGCAAAAGCATAGTCAGTGGTTCTGGAGAAGGCGTCAGGGCTGGAAGTAGTAACACAGTGAAGAATGTAAGGCCAACAGAAATGAGGTAAAGTCTGCGTAAACAGGATGTCTGGGCAGATTCGTAGGGCAGAATGGAATGCGTAAGGGCCCTGGTGACGTCGATTAAAATGGCAGCTCCACGTGGACTAAAAAATGCGGCGCAATTGTTTACAGCAGGGCAGCTAGGCACATGCCATTCCCCTAAGCTAACATGCCCCAGGTAGTCATGAACTGGGATGGAACATTTTGAGGCGATCCCCTCAGCGCTGTTGATTCGTATAGGGGAACAAATAAACAGAGATCACGTGCATTATAGTAAGATGACCTGCTAGGCAGGTTTAACAATTCTACTTCTGACAGTCAGGAAGGCAAGTTAAGAACGGGACAAATAAACACATAATATGCAGCAACAAGGAAAGGCAAGGCAGGCAACAAAGCAGTTATGGCCAACAAGACATTCACAAAAATTGCTTTGGACTTCTGTATTGCGGTGACAGAGATGTGAGTACTGACATCCAACACCCATGCTTAGCTACTTTGCTGATTCAGCACAATTCGAGTTGTTACCAATGGCCCAACCCATACATGTACATACCCTACTTGCTAGCTATAGTATTATTGCAGGCATGTGTGATACTGGTAAGGCTCACCTGTAACATGAAGATGGGTTATTGAACAGTTGTCCTTGACTCCGTTTAGTATAGGGAGTAGGGTGCTGTCAGCAAACAGCTTAAATCTCTTCAGCCGACAGTGAGCAGCCATCTTTTCTAGAACACTGCTGTCCTGCATCTACAGAAATGCCAGTGATGTAAAGCGATGCATCTCAAACTGATTCACACATTTCACCTCATAGTGGGGAGTAAAACGGCACATGTTAGTAGCTAGCTACATAAATAGGAGGAAGCCACACAGTATAGATTCACGAAAAGTGGTCCTTCAGAGTCCACACCACATAACCATAAAGTATACCAGATGAACATGCATTACTTACTTCAACAACACTGAGGAGGGTAAGAACCAACTCCTCCAATGGTCTGTAGCCAAAGACCTCAGCGATTGCATCTGAAGTGCAGCTTCCTTTCACCCTCAGCTTCAACTTCTTCAGTGACCCAGCAGCCTCACACAAAACTCTGGCATCTACGTGAATAAGGGAACAAGGGAGAATGGAGGAACACAACCACATCTGGCACAGACTACATATGTACTAAAGTGAACAAAAGTGTATGGGTGACTTGTATATATAGTTTATACAATTACGATTAAAAGAGACACTGATGAAGTGGCACATGCACAAATCCTCACAGCATGGATAATTATAACAACAAAGAGTGTGGTCCCATTGACTCACCTTCAGCGGAGAACTGGACCACACTTAGTGACAGTGACTGTAAAGCAGGATTAGAGCTCACAACTGAACATACATGACGGAAACTGGTGGGGGATAAGGAATGCAATCTGACTGTTGGCGTGTGTAGTTCAGTCAGGTGCTTGCACTTGGTGAGGCAGTGGCAAAGTGCCATGGTGTCAAAAGGAGTGAGGTACAAATAAAAGGTGAGACAACTGTTCAACTGAGTTACAATGCTCTGGGTGAGAGACTCATTCTGAGACTCAAACAAAGCGTGAAATACATACAAAAGATTAGGACTGTCAATGTTACATTCTGATGGCAGGTCATCACCTGTGGCAAAGATGGCCTCGTTGACCTCTGCTGACTTGAGTCGTGTTAGACCGGCAAAGAATTTCAGAACCACTGCAAACTTGGGATTGTGGCGGTTCTTCCTCCAGAAGGCAGCTTGTTCTGCCTCGGGCAACAGGGAGAGATGATAGGCAGCGAAGTACTCCTGCTTCGTGGTGTGGCTGAAGTTAAGCGTAGTTGAAGAGCCATCCTGGTTGGGGTGCAAATGAAGTAGGCCCAGAAAAGATGAATCCTCCAGGATCTCGTCATGTTTGACTGTGGCATGGAAGACACGATGCACTTCATCTTATTGGAAGATATAGTCAGGCGGTTCCTGGGTCAGACCATTGAAGACGAGGATACCGAAGGATGACGACAGGTGCTTAACATCAGGTGGGAGGTCGGTGAGAGATGAGTCAATTCGGTATGCTTTCTTCACTTTCTGTTTCTCTCGAGTGATGGTCATTGCAACAGAGGATTTATAGCACTCTGTCATTGTTGCAGGGAATGTTGACCTGCCTGCAACGCCATGCTCATAGACAGAACACAAGATTAGTAAGTTCATTGGTATATAAGCACCTCCCATGAGGTCTGGACGGGCCCTCAGATCGGACAACATAGTTTCCCCTTTGCCCAGTTCACTCTTGAAGAAGTCATTCACGTACGACTCCACTGCTGCCTCATCAAATCCGAGAATCTCGTAGAAGACAGTCCTGTGCTCTTGTAGTAGGGGACAACCACCGGGACGAGTAGACACTATGAAGTGTGCTTGAGGAAGAAGCCGGCCTTCCAGGAGTGCTCCTAGGAGGGATCCCTCGGGGCTGGCCATCAGGCCACGGACCTCATCTGCTCCGTCAAAAATCATCAACATATTCTGCCCTTCACTCTCCAACAGTGCTTCTGTTGAGGCAGAGCATTTATTCCCTCTAATGTAATACTGAAGAAGTTGTTCCAAGTTGGCATCACTGTCATGTTTCAGTGCTTCTGACACGGCCTTGTCACGCAGAGGGAAGAACAGGACGAGGGAATAGTCGCTTGGTTCGTCGCTGGCCACTTTTTGACAAAGGTGCTTAAGGAAAGTGGTTTTACCTGTACCGGGCTGCCCAAAAATGATCCTGGTTTGCTGAGGTCCTTTCTTAAGGAAATCACTGACTGTCAATTGTTCAGTTATTCCCTCTGACAGTCGTAAGCCACAATTGCGATATTGTTTCAGAAACTCGCTCGGGTCAACGTCTCCCTTCTTTCTTGGTTGAGGGTCATTCTGCAGTACAGCTACTTTTGTAAACTGTAGCTCACGTGGCCCTTCTGTGAGGGGCAGCCGCTGGTACCTGCTGTAGGCAAGTCTCCTTGCATGCTGGAGTGGCTCTGGGAGGACAGGACACACCTCCACCTACAGGGGGAGGGGAGGGGGAGGGGAATGAAATTTTCAGCGAGGATGCAAAATTAATGCACAAAACAGAATTAGCTTCCCTAGCAAGAAGTATTGCATGACATTGCATAGGCACATTACTACATCATTGAACTGAAAGAAAGGCATTGTCAAGCAATTTCACATAGAATACTGTAGAAGTAAATGAAACAGAACATTTCAGCCGTGGAGATCTACTTCAGCTGTCAGCAAAAACAGTTGAAGGCCTCTACAGATATGTACAGTGTGGGGCATGTAAAGTGTGAGGTGTGTACAATGTGGGGTGTGTACAATGTGGGGTGTGTACAGTGTGGGGTGTGTACAGTGTGGGGCGTGTACAGTGTGGGGCGTGTACAGTGTGGGGTGTGTACAGTGTGGGGCGTGTACAGTGTGGGGCGTGTACAGTGTGGGGCGTGTACAGAGTGGGGTGTGTACAGTGTGGGGTGTGTACAGTGTGGGGCGTGTACAGTGTGGGGCGTGTACAGTGTGGGGTGTGTACAGAGTGGGGTGTGTACAGTGTGGGGCGTGTACAGTGTGGGGTGTGTACAGAGTGGGGTGTGTACAGTGTGGGGCGTGCACAGTGTGGGGCGTGCACAGTGTGGGGCGTGCACAGTGTGGGGCGTGTACACACATCATCTTTGTACAAGAGAGTGAATTGCACAGTCAACAGACTTCAATGGCACACTACAGCCACACCAACACTGCAGGTAGTTATCAAAACTCACTTGGGACAGCTGGGAGTCCCCTCCACTGCCTTGCCCTGCTGCAACAACCACATTGATCTTGATACACCTGCCTTCGGTGAGTGTGCTCCCAGCAATGACGACTGGAGACACATCATGGGAAGGCTCTGTGTAAGGGACAGCACACACACAGAGAGAGAGAGAGAGAGAGAAAGAGAGAGAGAATGAGACAGAGAAGATGAGCTATGCTTTCAATACTGCAAGAGTTACAATACAGTACAGTAATTATACAGTTGTCTGTTATCAGAGAAAGAACACAACTACACTTGCTGCATGATGAAGCCATTCCTTAAGAGAACAAAGTGTGCAATATCAAGACACAATACAAAGTGTGCAATATTATATCACTTGGGTGTGCATTTGCCTTCTAAGAGCACCCAGCCCATCTAAGAGCCCCCTTCTAGGCATATATAACAATCCCACTGCATACAACTAATTGCTTTGAAAATTCTTTGAAAAATCAAGGTGGGAAACTAGTGGCTGCATACTCACTTAACATACAAGTAAGAAATTTCCCTAAAAGTCAGTTTGACCAACTCCCAGTGTTCTGTCCTAATCACAGAAGCCAGCATGAAGCACAGCCCGTTGGGCAGCTACCCAATTCAGTCCTTCCCAATGCATCACCCACGTTTTCCATGTCTTTGGTGCCAATTATAAGGTAAGTGCGCACAGCTGGGGCGCTTAGCTCTTTTATAGCTCTTGGGTACTTCATACCCTTGTGCAATAAATGAGCCAGCACCGTTGTGGCCATGTTATATATACAACCAACAGGGAACTGTCAGCTGTCAGTCTATTATTAAGTATACATGAAAGGAGGTGCTGAGTGGCCGCTACAAGTTCAGTCCACTATTCAGCTAGCACTCAACGAACCTTTTCCCTGTGTCTCCATTCTGTCCACTCTCTGACAGAGAGAGTCCTGTCCTCTCTGAAGGTCTTGGATGGCTGTGCTCTGTGAGTCCTGCCTTCTCTGAAGGTCCTCCACTTTCATTTCAACGCATTTCAGCCTCTTCACAACAGCTATTGATGAAGGACAAGCAGATATGAAGGGAACATCCTACAGCACTGAGACTGACACAGTACTCACAAAGCACTCACACGTATTATGTACAGTATAGTGTGTAAGTATAGGATCACACACATATAAAAGAATCATTATGCACACACAGAACTGAGTCTTACATGTCAACTCAGTCTCCAAGTGTTTCATCTCTCTCAAGAGCTCCTCTCTTTGCTGACCCAACTCTTGACACAACTCATCAACTTCCCCTAATTCTGCAATAGATCAAACAAAACACAGGGCAACAAGTGCACACACTCAAGCAGCAGGCATATTAGCGTACACACACACACACACACACACACACACACACACACACACACACACACACACACACACACACACACACACACACACACACACACACACACACACACACACACACACACACACACACACACAGGCCTCACCCAGCCACTCACTCATATGGTAGCACACCCTCCCAAACAAACACCATACTCAAGCATAACCAATACATCCCACATATACTCGATACCCACAAAACACCATATAATACGTATACTGCACACATGCACACAGTGCACCTACCCACACAAATACCACCCACACAATTATCACCAATCTTGCACAGCCAGACTGTCTGTTAGTCTAGCGCGCTAGCCCCACTTCGCCCCTAGGCGCTTGCGCCCAAAGCTAAGCGCCCCCAGGCGGAGAGGGGCTAGCTTGCTAGACTAACTGTCTGTTCACTCTGACCTGAGCAAAATGGCAGCCTGCCTACATGAGACTACCCCTCCTGCACAATACTAATATTCACGCCAAATACACTCCTGTGCACAATACCTTTATAATATGCACACTTGGACGCCACCCTACACGGTGTTAAGCACACAAGTAAACCCCTCCTATACACACTTACATGTACACACATATTCATACACACCTTCCATTGCATGCTTCAATTCGTCCAGTGCCTTCTGGAACAGCTCTAGCACAGCTCTTTCATCAGAGAACCTTCTTCTGAAGTCTTCAGCTGAAGTGAGGAGACACACACATTGCCCTACTTTAGACAGACAGCATGTCCAACATTGACTGCACAGTGTAACGCACAGAAGAGTAGGCACTGAGAGAGCTACTCGGATCAAGCGTCTTGACCAGCTACACACACTATATACTACGTACCTGCAAACTACATAGCATAAGCTGTGAGGTGAGTGTGAGCAGGTGTTCATTGTACACATGTCACAAGATGTTCATGTTCATAATAGCTTCAGCCTTAATCCTGGTAAAAGTATTCTTGCACAACCAGACGGCCATTTTGTTGACTCTGCTGAGTCAGCACCAAACAGTGGTCTGCTTATGCTGAAACACAAACACCATCAGTTCAACTTGGATTAGCTGTGAGCACACTTTGGGAGACATTCACATAGGAACACATAAGCTTATTGTCTTCCACAGAGTGTTCTGTTGATACCTTAATGTGTTCCACAGCAATGTACTCTATGTTTATATATTATAGCAATTTGGAGTGTATTGAATTTGTCACCCTAGCATGAGGGTGTGAAGCTCCCAAGGGCAAGTGTGACAAACCAGGTACACTCCAAATTGCTATGATATGAATGGCTTGTATCCAGGTCACACAACACATCTTTTTTTGATGTGCTGCATGTATTTGAACTAAGGTGCAAGATTACGTACAGGTTTCATATACCATGAGGCATGGGAGAGCAGTCAAGCCTCAACTATTCTACAATTGACCCGTTACTAGCAAATAAATTTGTCAATTACATTCCTACTAATATAGCAAAGAGCACGATATTTGAGGCAAATGTGCCCTAATGATAATCCAGCAGTGTACCATTCACAGATCGCTGAAGGGCTTGTGTCTGTATCAATGTGCTTCTAAGAAACAGCAGGAAGGCCTGCCCAGTATTCTATCTGGACAAGTGGCAATGCCACAACAGCATGCAGTCTAGTTCCAGTGTACAACTCGCAGTGCTGCAGAAGCAGCTCAAATTCAACCCCTGAAGTAGCCATATCTAGCTTCTTTGAATCAATCACCAATTTTCACATTAATATTCAAGTCTTCACTGGGCACCTGGGTGCTTGGGGTGATATCACACATCAGGTGCCATGGTACAACTACTCGTTTGGGTACTTATAGTATGCCACATGACTGGGCATCAGATTCGCCCTGCTGTTGGTGCCTTTGATGAGTCACATATTCAGGACACAACACAGCTTATGCTATCTATATAACCCTCCGTAACCTCCCATGGAATTAGTGGAACTCACTGCAAGCTGCTTCCTTCAGTTTGGTCAAATAGCCGTCAGAGTCCTCTTTGGGACAGTAGGGGCGTAGAGCTTGCTCTATCAGACACTGTACAGCCGCCGCACATTGTGTGAATTCATCATACGACACCTCTGTCTTTGACCGATGATAGAGTGAGTTCCTTGATTGCCTCACTTTAACAATGTCTGCCACCTCTGGCTGTGGAAGGTAAACGGGGTGAGGTTTGGCTGCCATGTACTTTGCAATCTTGTTTGGCAGATCTCGGTCATTGGCCATCGCTCTATTCACTGCAACAACCCGGGTGTCACTGAGTGCTTCTGTTACAACACACTCCACTACCCCCTCAGCAGGTGATGCTCGCATGACATTGACACTGAACCCCTCCCAAGTCTTGCAGTCAGTTCTCTCCGACACACTCACGTCAAAGTAGTCTATGCCACTGCCCTTTCTGCTGCACCCTTGGGTCACTGTGGCTTCACATGGAGCATGTGAAGGCTCCATGACCGCTGACAGTGCTGCGCTCAAGTTGGTGACGTCCCACTCTGTGGCAGGTTTCCGTTTCACTGCTGTGCAGGAGAAATCCTGGACTCGTGGATTCTTCTCCATCACAGTGGCTAACCATCTTCTGTGATCCCGACCACCGTCCCATGGCTTACTGCCAAACCTCTTTTGAAAACCCTTGTTCAGTGCAATGTGGTGTGTTAGCACATCCAGCAGGATCTTGGGCACCAGGTCAGTGAAGATGCACACAAGCTGGAGGAAGCGAACCCTGAACAAGAGACAGGAGAAGAGAATGAGGTGAAACTGTTACAATGGTTGTATAAAAACTACTTGGAGGCTGTCTACCATAGGACCTTGCCCTGAGATACATACCAGATCATGCAAATTTACACTCCACTGGAGGCCAGTGCAGTTTGGCTACACAAGACTAGACCATTGTACAACTTTGCTGACTGTTAGTCACTACTTAACTGTACTAAATGAAGAAACTGTACAGTGGCCTCTGATCTCCTACATCCACAATTCAAGGGAATATGCAAGAGTACGATCGTCAACACTTCCAGCTCCATACATGTACACCCTCACAGCTTCCCTGACAACAAGGTCCTGTACTCCAAGCCTACACTCACGAAAACACTGTATATATCGTCGTGCTTGCGCGTGCATGCTCCTTAACTACATCGCGTAGATCGTCTAAACAGTCCGCTCAATAGCTACACACAGAAACAAGTGAAGGACCACGTGATACCCGCTAACAATTAAGCGCTGTTCAAACGTATATAAAGTAAGACGCCTCTTACGTTTCGTCCTTGAGGGCCGTTCTTTCCAATGAGGGGCGAGAAGGCTCAGGATCAAAAGACATCAGTTCAGCTTCTTTGTACGCCATTGCAGCGTTGGCTAAAAACAGATATGATGTCATAGCAAGGGAAATCCCATCAAAGTGTCATGGGCGGTGGACACGATTTGTAACATTTGCAACTCATTAAAATGATGACCACAGCTAACGTGCACATGCAAGCGAAATGAATTGTCAGTGAATCTAGACTATACACAAATCCAAACGCATTGATGGTGAGTATATACCTTGACACACATTTGTCCATCTGCAGATGTTTTGAGCAATAGCTAGCTAGCTAGCTTAGATAGCTACATGGATGGGCAAGTAGCCAGAGTCACTGAGTATAGAGATGCACAGCTAGCTATTTTAGCTGCAAGAGGGTAAACCTCATCTGTAGTCTGGAAAATGATGCTGAGTAGTGAGGGGGAGGAGGTATATGAGGAGTGTGTGTTCACATCAAATGTAGCTAGCTAGCTATATGTTGACTGTAGTTTCATCATGCAAGGAAAGCAACAAGGTGGTCGACAATTGCCTTGCTGGATATTGAGAGGATTCAATTGAGTTACAAGACTTAGTACAACATAAACTTATATATAGAAATGTGATGATAGATTGTACATTGACTAGTATTCAGTCAGAGCTCAAAGACAGAATGCAATGCCATGCTAAAATATGAATTTGTACAAAGGTAGACCTACAGTATGTTGACAGTTAGTGCAGTGTTTGTGCACAGTGTTCCTCTCACTGACTCCACTAACTCTTTTGGTACCTGCCCCAGTGTCACTTCCCTGAGTACTGAGTTTCTACTGAACCCAGCAGCCAGGGCTTTGCTAGCTCTGGCCCTGCCCCACACATCCACCTCCACCTTGACTACTTGAACACAACTGGCTGCCTCCTCTAGCTGTGCCCAGTCTTCTTCACTTAACCACTTCTGTAGGTACAAAACACAACACATGTACAGGGGTACTGAGGTGACACCTTACAAGAACAACAAACAATGCAACACTGCACTATTGGTATGACTTCAGGGGATACGTAGGTTATTGATGGAAGTAAAATGGCCGGCCAACAGGCACATGAGATGGGTGGGGTACATGCACCTACTTTGGGTGAAGTCCACATCTACACATGCATGTGATGCCATCATTCAGTGAGCACAGTGAATGTATATGTACTATAACAAAGAAATTGCGACAAATTACAGCCCAGTAATATTCCATCACCAGCATACACATTAACATCATGTCATCATTGGCATCACCAACTGTGACAAACAGCCTAGGCCCCTACACTCTAGCACTGTGTCATCACTCCTGACTGTCCTTCCTGCTCACACAGAGCAATGTTGTAGTCAGTCAATGTGTGCACGAGGATACAGTGAATGGAGCTTGAGGCTGGCAACCACATGCAGCCAGCTCCCACTAATGTGGACAAGTGGGACAAAGTGGCATATGAAATGGATGTTGGAAAGTGGGATCGAGTGGGACGTTGATCTGTGCAGGAGAAACATTTGGGTTCCTATTTTCGTCCAAGAAGTGGACTAAGGGGATTGTGGCCTGGGGAGTCCTCTTCAGGGGGACCACTTTAGGGAGAGAGTCTGTCAAAGCACCAGATACTGTGATGTACGTCTTGTTGGGGCACCTTAAGGGTGGTCTATAGGGAGTGGGGCAATAGCAGTGCTGCAATCGGACATGCCAGCTCTTGACATGAAACACCACTCATCCTACTTAGCTACAACTAGCTACTGACTGAGAAAATGGCCACTTACGACACTATTGTGAACAGTCATCTACTGAGACCACCAAAGTCACTCACTGATGACACACAATGACAAAAGAGGTTGGTGGTGACATTGGTGACACACAATGACAATAGACACACATACTGCAGTGTACTAACAGAAAACAAGCACAAACACTACACATAACATGTGCACTGACAACACACAATGACAAAGACACATACGTACTGTAGTAATGTACCAACACCACATGGGGGTGCTGGTGGTCTGGAACATAGGCAAGCACCAGATTGAAGGGCAAAGCTATTGGGATGACCTATTTGACACACACATGGAGATGTAGTACAGTGATTACTGTACTACGTCTCCATGTGTGTGTATCAAATACGTAAATAAGCAGTTAGAATAGGTGTAGCTACACTGTACATACCCATGGTGGGAAAAACACATTCACACTTTGCAGACGTGAGACTCGGCATGCCATTGCTTGGAATGCTGGAACAGGGTCCACCCCATGGATGGCAAGTGTCCTCAACTGTGACATGTTCTGAACACAAGTGGCCACAGCTGAAGGTGTCAGATCACCACTAGGTATTGACAAATCTAAGATATAGCAAAACACAGCATTGATAGACACAACTGAAATGGTTGACATTGAAGGTCTAATCACTAGATGACCAAGGTATTTGATTGATGAATAGCATATCGAATGTATAGTAAAAAAACAGCAATTACTGTTCGCTAAAGTTATCGTGTTATTCCAAATTAAGTCATTAGCAGTGCACGATTGGTCCAGCAGCCATTGATTATGTACACAACCAAAACATGTCGAGGGCCATAAGGGAGGCAAGGGAAGGGGCAGTGCATGCCTCCAATTATGAGCATGACTTGTTTTGGTGGTTTAACAGATCCATATCTAGCAGTCATGAAGGCAAGGTAGGATCAGGACATGTAGTCTAAACACATAAGCAGCAACAAGGGAGAGGGAGGTGGCATGCAAACAACGAAGCAATTATGACCAGAAAGACATTCACAAGATTGCTCTCCACTTCTGTACTGTGGTGAGATGTGAGCACTGACGTCTAACACCCACACCCATACTCCTTCATTACAGTCACCCACCACCCACCCTCAGCTACACAACAAGTATATCTGAGGGTGGGTGGTGCTGCATGCAAGGGAGATTTCAAAGCTTGCTGAATTTACACAATTTGAGTTGTTACTGATGGCCTAATACATATACATACATGTACATACTCTAAATGATATAGAATAATTGCAGGCATGTATAGTGACGGGCTCACTTTTAACATGAATATGGGCTATTGAACAGTTGTCCTTGACTCCATTCAGTATAGGGACTAGTTTGCTGTAACCAACCAGCTCAAGTCCCTTCAGCCGGCAGTGAGCAGCCATCGTCTCCAGGATACTGCTGTCACCCTGCATGTATACAAATGTCCATGATGTAATGTGATGCATCTCAAACTGATCCACACATTTCACCTCAGAGTGGGGAGGAAAATGGCACATGTTATTTACTCAACTAACTCAAGTGCAGAAAGTAGCACATAAATAGGAGGAAGCCACACAGTGGATTCATGTAAACTGGTCCTTCAGAGTCCACACCACATAACTATATACCAAGTGAACACGCACTACTTACTTCAACAGCACTGTAGAGAGAGAGATTCAATTCCTCCAATGGTCTGTGGTCAAAGACCTCAGACAGTGCCTGTGAAGTGCAGCTTCTCAGCACTTTGAGTTTCAACTTCTTCATTGACCCAGCAGCCTCACACAATGTCCTGGCATCTATGTGAACATGGGAAGAGGAACAAGGGAGAATGGAGGAACACAAGACATATCTGGCAGCTACACAAAGGGATACAAGGGGAATAAATTAGTGGTTAAGACATAGGCACCAGGGTGTCATGGCACATAAAATACACTCACACTAGGGCACCTGTCATAATGACTGAATGCCCATGTCCAAACCAGTAAAATGGGCAACAGATACAATGAGGCACTTAGCACATGCTATATGCACCATTATTATCACCACCGACTATTTTGTGTACTAAATAGATCCTGTTGCCATAGTAATGTGCGTCTAAGCGATGATTCAAAATCTCTAAGAAGTATTCCAATTGCTTCACGTGTGATTCTAAGTATGTTGTTGGCAGAGTGCGGGTGCTTATAAATCCCATATAAGCATCTGTGGGCACTCTGTGGGGGCATTTATCATCGTAATATGATGTCATTTAAGTGTACATTGTCAAGAAACAACAGGAGCATGAAATGATTGGATATCCGAACAGATTTCAATCTATAAGACTTAAATGGCAACCAATTGGTGTCTCTATGAGATTTAGACCACTCAGCACTCGGGTGCTTTGTGCCCTGGAGCCTCGTGCTCTAAATTGTGCAGACACGTCTTGGTCACCATTTAACTATTACATAATACATAGCATTGCATAAATAATCACTTGTACATAATTTATACTTAAAATTGAAAATGGGACACTGATGACTGAGGTGACACATGCACAACCTCCTTACAATAGGGATGACATCAACAGTTATATAGTGTGGTCCATTTACTCACCTTCAGTGGAGAACTTGACAACTCGTAGTGAAAGTGACTGCAAAAGAGGATTGGAGCTCACAACTGAACATACATGATGGAAACTGGCGGGGGATAAGTAGTATGGGTATACTGAAGAGTGTATATATAGTTCAGTCAGGTGGTTGCACTTGGTGAGGCAGTGGCAAAGCGCCATGGTGTCATAAGAAGTGAGGTACAAATCAAAGGTGAGACAACTGTTCAACTGAGTTACAATGCTCTGCGTGAAAGACTCATTCTGAGACTCAAACAAAGTGTGAAATACATACAAAAGATGAGGTTTGTCAGTGTTACATTTTGATGGTAGGCCACCACCTGTGGCAAAGATGGCCTTGTTGACCTCTGCTAACTTGAGCCGCGTTAGATCAGCAAAGAATTTCAGAACCACTGCGAATATGAGATTGTGGCGGTGCTTCCTCCAGAAGGCAACTTGTTCTGCCTTGGGCAACAGGGAGAGATGGTAGGCAGTGAAGTACTCCTGCTTGGTGGTGTGGCTGAAGTTGAGTGTACTTGAAGAGCCATCCTGGTTGGGGTGCAAGTGAAGTAAACCTATAAAGGATGAATCCTCCAGGATCTCGTCACATTTGACTGTGGAACGGAAGGCATGGCGCACTTCATATTCTTGGAAAATATAGTCAGGTGGTTCCTGGGTCAGACCTTTGAAAGCGAGGACACCGAGGGATGATAACAGGTGCTCAACATCGGGTGGGAGGTCAAAAAGAGATGGATCAATTCGAGAAGCTTTCTTCACCTTCTTTTTCTCTCGATTGATAGTCATTGCAACAGAGGATTCATAGCACTCCGTCATTGTTGCAGGGAACGCTGACCTGCCTGCAATGTTGCAACCATAGATGGAACAGAAGATCTCCAGATTCATTGGGATGTAAGCGCCTCCCATGAGATCTCGACGGGACCGCAGATCAGTCAACATGGCCTCCCCTTTGTCTGGCTCACTCTTGAAAAAGTCCTTGACATACGACTTCACTGCTGCCTCATCAAATCCGAGGATCTCATAGAATACAGTCCTGTGCTCTTGTAGTAGGGGACAACCACCGGGACGTGTCGACACTATGAAGTGTGCTTGGGGAAGCAGCCGGCCTCCCAGGAGTGCTCCTAGGAGGTTTCCCTCGAGGTTGGCCATAAGTCCACGTGCTTCATCTGCACCGTCAAAAATCATTAGCACTTTCTCCCCTTCACTCTCCAGCAGTGCTTCAGTTGAGGCAGAGCACTTCTTCCCTGGGATGTAGTACCGTAGAAGTTCCTCTAGCCCAGCTTCACCGTTGTCTTTCAGTGCTTGTGATACAGTTTTGTCACGCAGAGGGTAGAACAAGACGAGGGAGAAGTCACTCAGTTCATTGTTGGCCACTTTCTGACTAAGATGTTTGAGGAAAGTGGTTTTACCTGTGCCAGGTTGTCCATGAATTATTCTAGTTTGCTGGGGTCCTTTCTTAAGGAAATGATCGACAGTCATTTGTTCAGTTACTCCCTCTGCCAGTCGTAAGCCACAGCTGCGATATCGCTTCAGGAGTTCGCTCTGGTCTACATCTCTCTTGTTTCTCAGTTGAGGGTTATTCTGCAGTACAGCTACTTTTGTAAACTGTAGCTCACGTGGCCCTTCTGTGAGGGGCATTCGCTGATACCTGCTGTAGGCAAGTCTCCTTGCATGCTGGAGTGGCTCTGGGAGGACAGGACACACCTCCACCTACACGCGGTGGGGAGGAAAGAGAGGTGATAAAAGCAAGTGCAGAATATGCATAATTTAGTACACTTGAAACCATAAAACTTCCCTGACAAAATTTAGAAGATTGAATTTTGTAACAGAATTATGGAATGATAGACAAATGATATACAACGTATACAGTTGCTGAAAGGGGCCAGTTGCTTGCAGTGAGACACTAATACCAGACTGGTAGGTGCAATGCACAGTGATTAATGTCAATCAATCTAGCCTCTGTTGTACTAGTCGGCTAGTATTCCTCTGGGAGATCTTACACAGTGTAACATTCACACTCTGCACCCAGCTAGTTATGAGGTTAAAATGGCAGCACACCCAACACACAACATGATCACAGCCACTTTGAAACCCATGTACCACCACAAAAGATAAAGTTGAGGGGTGCCTGGTTTAACACTTCAATCAGGAACACTTAGGGTCCATCTTGTGTCTATTCAAGACTCATAATGCTGTGCCTGATTGTGCACCACAGACATGACCAGAGGACTAGGTAAGCTGACCAGGAGAAGGCTCTGTCTCTGCTACACCCCACACTGTACACACCACCCTCTGTACACACCCCACCTGCACACACCCTACACTGCACATGCTCAACACTGACATATAGATGGATAGACAGCTAGATATTGTTATTTATCAACAGGGAGCTGCATTGATTCACTGAAGTAGGTTTCATGCAGGCCCTGGAAGTACATCACAGCAAACACGAAGACAAACATAAGATATAGCATGCAAATTGACAATGGATGGAAATAATGAAATTCATGGAGGTGTCAATTTGGAAACTCTAAGAGCATGCCTAAATGTGGAGAGAGATGATTTAGAGCGGATGTCTTCAGACAGATGGTTGCAATAATTATGGGAACCCTGGAATTCAAATGACATCTTAAATTGAGCTTGCTTGTACGGGGAAAGGGGAGATGGAGCTTCTTGGCTCCATGCATTGATGCTTGATATGTTGAATTTATAGTGAATTTTCTTGCAAGGTATGGGGGGCAATCTGGAGCATGCATTTATGCACCTGACACAACATGCCCCTGTGCTGCATCGCTACCAGAGTGTGCACCAGCCAAGCTGATGCCTAAGAGGAGCACTGGGTGTTCAAGCAGGCTGGTGGAGGATGACTCTCATGGCATAGTTCCGCACCTATTCAATACGGTCGGAAAGAGCCTGACTGCAGGAGGAGTGCCACATAGTGGAGCAATAGTCAAGGTGGGAAGAACCAATAATAGGTACAGCATTTTCCTTGTTTTCACAGGAAGATATAGCTGCTGGTCTTGTGAATACTGGCTAGTGCAGCAAAGGCTCTCCTACGGATACTGGTCATGCATGTGACTTCCAGTTTAGGTCGTGGTCAGTGGTGACTGTGTCAGTCTTGGGAGTTGCTGTACCATCAATGAGACATTAATGTCACTCTTCTTTGACCTTTCACCAAGGGTTATGAGCTGGGTTTTACTGATGTTCATTCTCAGTCTGTTTGCTTCAATCCATGTTGCAGTTCGCTGTAGGTCAGCATTGAGTGCTGCAGAGACTGTGCCTGCATCTTTACTGGCACAGTAGATGGTCACATTTTCTGCATAAAGACTCACAGAGCCACTCAGCTACTACCGCTGGAAGCTCGTTCACATAAAGAAGAAACAGAAGTGGACCAAGAACGAACCCTTGTGGGACACCCTGTCTCACTTGTGCCCATTCAGAGAAGTGGTCGTCTACCACAACTCTCTGCTTGCATCTTGAGAGATAGTCAGAAAAACAGATAAACTCTATACCTTTGATCCTGAAGGATTTCAGCTTACAGAGGAGCACACTACGGTCAATGCTATCAAATGTTTTGCTCAGGTCAACTAATACTGTACCAGTGCAATTCCCTGTGTCTAGTGCCTTGAGCCAGTCATCAACAGTTTTGAGCAGGACATCTTGAGTGCCATGACTGGGTCGAAAACCAGATTGGCTAGGATGGAGTAGGGAGTTTTTGACTAGGTAAGAGTATAGCATGCAGCTTGCCCATGCAGACACATACACATTAGTGATCACCAGAAGTACAAATATTTGTCTAAGCTGTGATGGAAGGTAATTAGCTGATGAGGACTTAGGATTAGGTGTGATAGTGGCCAGTGATGTCAGGGGTGTGGCCACTTGCAATGCAATATGGTTGATCAGAGATACTTGAGGAAATTCACAGGTGCAGCAATTTTGAGGAGACGGGCTGAGATTTCATCAGCTCCTGTGGCTTACCCTATGTCTAGAAATTGAAGAACTGCCAGAACTTCTTTTTCCTCAAATGGCAGAAACTTAAACGATTTGCTACTTGAGGTAACTGAGGGTGGGCTAGCCACCTGTGGGAGTGGAGATGGGCATAGGGACACAAAGGAATGGTTGAGATGGGTGACTACCACCTTCAGGCCCTGAAAAATTCATTGAACTGATGATGTCCAGGTTAATCTTCTTTCTGCTGATCTTACGACCTAGGGCTGCATTCAATTTTCTAGACTCTTTTGAATTGGGCACGCATGTCTTTACACAGATCTCGAGATTCAAAACAAACTTGCTTGTTATCTTTCAGCCTCTTCTTCACTGCATTCCTCAGCTCTCGCAACTCATCCCCGTCTGCAGGTTCCCTTCTCTTCCCAATTTTGTTCAAGTAGTAGTTTCAAGACTGCATTAGCCATCTTGTTTCATCAGATACCCAATGGTAACCATGCTGCTTAGTGCGATTTTGGGTTCTGATGATTGGGGCATGTTTGTTAACATTAAGAGGGTCTTCCAGTAGCTCCATTAGTCACAAACGATATCAAAGGTATCCTTGGTGCTCCAGGGGAAATTTCAATGAGCAAGGACTAGAGACATAGCAATGGTCGATTATGAGGGTTTGGAATTTAGCAGTTATCCTTGTTGGTTCCGTGATTAGATGGGTAAGTTGTTGTTCTCCCATGATGGACAATAAATGGTTAGTTGTTGGATCAGGTGCCAGGACATCACAATTTATGTCACCCATGACAATAATCAGTTTGTTTCTTTTTACTGCACACACCTCACGCTGTACACACCCCACACTGCACACATTCCACACACCTCACACTGCACACGCCCCACACTGCACACACTCCGCACTGTACACACCCCACACTGTGCACGCCCCCCACTGTATATGACTTCACACTGTACACACCCCACACTGTACACACCACACAGTACACACCCCACACTGTACACGCCCCACAATGTACACGCCCCACACAGTACACACCCCATACCGTACACACCCCACACTGTACACACCCCACACTGTACACACCCCACACTGCACACACCCCACACTGTACACGCCCCACACTGTACACACCCCACACTGTACACACCCCACACCGTACACACCCCACACTGTACACACCCCACACTGTACACACCCCACACCGTACACACCCCACACCGTACACACCCCACACTGTACACACCACACAGTACACACCCCACACTGTACACGCCCCACAATGTACACGCCCCACACAGTACACACCCCATACCGTACACACCCCACACTGCACACGCCCCACACTGTACACACCCCACACCGTACACACCCCATACTGTACACGCCCCACACTGTACACACCCCACACCGTACACACCCCATACTGTACACGCCCCACACTGTACACACCCCATACTGTACACGCCCCACACTATACATATCCACACTGCACACTAGCCACCCTACCAACAGACCCCCCTCTCCCGACACATCACCTACTCACAGTAGCAACATCTATTGGCTTCCTCTTCAGCAGGTCTTCAACATGGTTCCTAAGCCCCGCCTCCTTCATTGCCTCCAGAAGGGTGCTCCATGTCACTTCCTCTGAGGTGTTGCCAGCATGCCAGTAGCATAGAGCTTGGAAGAACACTTCCTCAACATTGTGTGGGTTGCTCCCAAGCAGACACTCCACGTTTGCATTGGGTATGCCCAGGTACGTGCAAATGGAGCGCCACTTTTGGCCAGCCACAGAACACACATGACGGCGAAGGTCTGCCTCGCTTGGCTTAGACCTCAGGAACACTGCAGTGCAAGAGAAGGCACATGGTACCGTGTGCTAAAGACCACTCAGCACCTCTCTAATACATGACACCAACTGGCAATGTGTGCCTGCTTGAGAACAAAAATATGCCAGACACCCATGGTGTACATATGTGCATGTGTGTGACCATACACTAACAAGTACACAGCACAACACAAAGTGCTACAAACACTGATATTCCATAAATGGATGTCTGATATAACACACCTTGAACAGGGTCGGCTTGTGGGTGTGGCTTGGGGGGCAGATCCACTTCAATAGGTAGGTCAGCTTGTGAGAGAACAGGACTCTCCTCCACCTGCAGGTATGATAACAGGTAGTAGGACATCAGTAGGAGGCTGAGAGACATATATACCATGCAAGCTTTCTGTTGTAGTAAAGGGCAGCAAAGGACAGACAAAAGACTGGCTGAACAATAGAATGCCAGCCAAAGCGCTTGCAAACATGGAATGACCAGCTGTGGTGCTATGGAGTTTTCCCACAAATGCACCGTTTCAGGGTTGTGGGTTCAGAAAAAGCCAGATGCGCACGAAGAGCTGCTCCTTGAAAGTTGTCTGCCAAACGCTTCCTGCACCCAGCCAAGTCACTCATGCTTGCCAAATGTCCAGACACTATAACAAGCTAGCAAGAGCCACGTTCACAGTACTATGTCACCCAGCAGCTACCAATCAGATTTTCCAGCCACAATCAGCTTTGCTCCATGAGAAGTACCACACGCAATGATAACTGCTTTCCATCAGTTGCACAACCTGTCTACTTCTCACAATGCATTTTTCTTTGCCTTCTTGAAGACTTCCTCATGTTCTCAGGCACACGTACACTCTAAATTCTGCAGCTGTCCAGCGAGGTTGCTTGCAGTTTGAATGTATGCCCTAGTATATATTACTTCTGTGTAGTCAAGGCTACTACTATACATGAGGTGGAGGTGCACCATCAAACACAACTAGCAGAGAATTGGAAAACATTCCTCACTAAACACTATCCCTGTCTCCTGCTACAACTGCAGTGCTGGACTCACAGGAGGCAGGTCTGCTTGTGGGTGTGACACAGGGTGTGTGTCAGTCTCAACAGGTCCATATCTGGTTGAAGTCCTTTCCCCTCCTCTCCTCGACCACCACCTGCTGATGCGTCCACCCATTGCTGTGTGACAGTTGGTGGAGAGAACAGTGAGAGTACACACACTCCACGTCAGGCCACCTTTACATTACCAAGTCAACCAGTGACCACAAGTGTACCCTCCAGTACTGGTATATGGAACACAGCTTGACTCAGGGACAGAACATGGTGCAGGTTGATTTGGGGCACTGGGCTATAAGTTACACATCTCTAGCTCACTTCACAGACATCACTCCACTCCAATGGATGTGGTGTGTATATTCTGAGACACCATCAATACCTAGTCGCATGCGCTGTCTATATTTTGCTACACAAGATCAACATGATGTCAACACAGCCTAGGGTGAATTAGCATCTACAAGTGTTGGTTCAATCTGCCCAAGTCTCTTACACCATCAATGAGATGTAAAGCCTCAGACCAAAGGTGACCAGTCAGGAAGTGGAGACTAGCAGAGTACATGGGAGACCATATGAATTCAATCGTCATATCTCAACCAAGCCGGAGGAGTGTACTCAAATCTTGACTCTTGGACCATTTGTTGAACACAAGAATGCAACAAGGTAGCTAGCTACACTACGCTAGGCTTGGATGTGCCCTTTCGCTTGCAAGTTGAAAATGAGTTATTCTGCAAAATACAAAGAGTCCGAAGTTACGTAGATCTATATGAATTCAGACGGACTACATCTAGAGAAGCCTTGTAGATGCAGGGACTGGTCTCACTGATATTGATATTGATATTGTACGATGTAAAAGTGAACGTACGTGCTAGCGGCGCGATGTACCATGCAACTGTCGCCTGAAAACATGTATAATTATAGTCTGTTCGAATTCATATATGAGCTGAGGGTAGATCTGGCAGTGCCAGACTCTACCCTCAGCTCTGCCGTCCCACCTCTAAGTTTAGCTAAGATCCATCTGAGGCTCTTCCTCCCTACCTGCACACACCTCGACTTACACCCTCTTCTCATAAGCCTCTGTAACACCCCCCGCTTCGATCTTTCATTTGCCTCTGATACCCACTCTTTCCTTACTTCTCTTCACGCACAATCTTTCAACATCTGACTAACTTCGCTCCCTGACACTACTCCCTTCAGCTTCTCAGCCACCTCACTTGTCCATCCAACCTACTCCATATCCCTACACTTACCTAATGCAGTCGTAGTGGATGGATCTTTAACAGGTGGAAAAGAGAAGGCCTTGGGAGAACTCCAAGCGCTCAAGTCACAGGACGATGGCGTTCATGCAACTACTAATATAGAAAGAGAGAAGCTGAACTCCAACTTGGGAATCTCTCCGTATTAGTAGGTGAATAATATTCATAGCTGTCTTGAACACCATCGTCCCGTGACTTGAGCGGTCTAGTCACGGGACGATAGTGTTTCAACAACTATGAATATTATGGCTGTATATAGCTAAGGCCTGCAACAGCAGAGGTACATGTAGTGTCATCTCTCACAGCATGACACTGCATATGGAGTGGCTGCAATAGAGAAGTTTGTATTGCAGTATAGTATGAGAGGTTTGTAGTAATAGCTACAGTGTGACTTACTGCCACTCATCAGTTGTTGGCACACCAACGATTGCTCTAGAGTAAATGTGTTCAATTTTTTTTGTGATACTGATCTGAGAAGAGGAATAAGTGTTTGAAATGCAGTGATTGCCTCTGTCTCCTCCCCTCCTCCCTGGCCCCTCCCCCTCCTGCTCAGGTGATACATGTGAGTGATGTGGGTGGAGTTGTCTGTGATGTCATGTACTACTACAAACTGCACTTGTATGAACAACACAGTGGGAGGGACATGTGACAGGTTAACAGATTGCGGGTGGGTGGACATGTGAGGGGTGTGCATGCACCGAGTATCACTGCGCCAGTTGGTGGGTGTGTTTCAATGTGTAGATCTCCACCTTTACCTATCAGTACAGTGCAAGAGGCACAATCTCACTGAAAGTGATGTAAACATGTAGATGCTATAGATGTATGATGTATCCCTCCCACTACTAGTTCCTCTCACTCAGGAGAGCCTGCTGTATGCTCCAGCAACATGCACACCCCTTCCCCTCTCTCTCTCTTCCTGTAGCCTGTGTGTGTGTGGCTGAGGGTGAGGTGTGTGACACCAGAAGTGCAGTTAGTGCAGCCGTTCAGTGAATGTTGAAGGGCGGAGTTGTGATGAGTGTGTGCTCTCATGAGCCACCTGGCATGCACCAGAACTACTGGATGGATGCCAGGTGGGCTCAGGCACTTGTTGGAATGTGGATTGGGACTGTGACCAGTGTATATAGCAGCCATGTACCCTGACATCCTGATTTGACAGCACACAACACCAGACACTACATGACAACCACTTGTAGGGTCTGTCAAAGTGAGCCCACATTCCTGGTGCAGTGATGTCATGGTCACATGCTATGGTCACATGACTAGCTAGCCCCACCTCCTTCTGGTGTTGTATTGCGTGGAGCTTTCTCCATGTTACATAAGGGCCCTTGAGTACTTCACGTTTATGTATGTGCATGCGTGTCTGTGTGTTAGTTTATCTGGTCTTGAGTATGCTACTGGACTTGGGTTTGTCTGTCTGTACCTGTGTGTCCCTGTTCTCTCTTGCAGTCAGCTTACCACTTGGCAAAGCCTGAGGTCCTTTCAGAGCAGCTCCAGACACTTGGACTCCATTAAGATAAGGTAAGATGTGTGTGCAGGTGTGAGTGCATGTGGTCCTCTCTCCCTCGTTTCTATCACCTTATACACCTCTACCCCTCTTTCCTCTCCAATCCCCTCCTTCTCCTCCGTTCCCAATGCAGGCCTCCCTCTTCTCTCAGTCTTGGGCTAGCCGGGTCGTGCAGTGGTAGAGAGAGACTAAGTGGGAGAACCTCCTCCCCAGCACAGCTGGATGGCTTCAACTGGAGACTGAACCTGCCCATGGCCCAAGCCAGCCACTCCAAGATGAAGTTACCCAACGCTCCGTTTGAGTTTGGCATAAAGACAGGAGAGGTGACAGCTGGCTGCCCTAATTAGCCTCTAATGCAATGTGCATACTATTGGCCACTTTTAGTGTGAGAATATGGTTGTATGTCAATGCTTATATTTTACATTTATATTGAATGTATTGGTCGAAGTATTGGGTATATGGAATTTATATTGTCTGCCATTTTAATCCGCCGGAAGTGGACCATGTGTGAGACCAAGGAACTGTCACAGAAATTTTGGGCCGGCAAAAAATTGGTCCGCCGGACCAATATTCCAGGAAAAATGGCCCTAGCAGGTCTATTTTCCTGAAAATATTGGTCTGAGATTGGAATATTGGTTGATTGATTAGGGAAACCTCACTAGCCCGTTGAGAAACATTCCAGACCTTTTGGCCCAATCTAGGACCTTCATCATGCAGTGAAATTGATACTTACAAACCGAGATAATAGACTTTATTGAATATAAGGCAGGAATGAATGTGATGCTAAGGGGTGACACTTGCATATGCATAAAATAAGGTCTGTGCGTAAAAAATGAAATAAAATGGAGCAATGGATTACTGCTGTGTAACAAAGCTAGTGGGGAATGTAGGCGTGACAGGTGAATTAGTGCATGGGTTGTACACTGAATGGGAGGGGACCCTCATCGCAGTTCATTGTGTGTCACTCGATCAGCAAATTGAATGAGAAAGATGTGCTCACCTGCACTGGTAAACGAAACTCTTGACTCTCACGTAATATGATTCCTAAACAACAAACTGAGTTATTTCTTCAACTGCCCTTATTCAACTAGGAAGCACTCAAATGTGCATTCAGTTCACAGTTTAGAATGCACAGTCTGTAAGCTATGTCATTTCAGTTTCAACTAGGAAACCTATGCAACTATACTTGTGTATCCCCGTTTTGTAACATAGCTAGCTACCTTGCGTACACTGCATTCATGGGAACAACAATGGGGGACTGTGTGTGTGTCATGCTTACCTATCGTAAATGGCAGAGCAGCGACTGAAGGGAGCAAGTATTTTGAGTTGGGGTGGCAGTCCCACGAGTTTTTTTTTACTCAAAATACTTCTTATTTATACAAGTAGCAGTGTTTGCTGCTGCTGCTATTGTACACAGCTGTGTGTCAATGATGAATGGAAGTCCTCTTGAGTAGACTGCACACAACTGTATTGCAGTTGATAGAGAGCTTCAGGTCAAAATGGCCTCCATCTTTTGCAAGCTAAGCTGTGTAATCTGCTTAAGTTCATCTCTGTCTCCCCCCCCCATGTCATGTTTTAGTCATTCCTACTCGTGTAGTGCTGCATTGGACACTTCTGTTGTAGTGTGCTTTGTACATGGTGCATGGAATTGGAGGTGAGGTGATTTGATATTGATTGGCCTACTCATCCCCCTTCATAGTGCAGTCCCTAATTGTAGTGCACCACACTTGCAGGATGTGTTCAGAATGAATGTTTTCTTCCATGTGTATCTCTCCTTTGTACACAGCTGGAGTCCATTCAGGAGCAGTTGGATGGTCTGAGCAGCTAAACACACACTCACTGGACACACACCATGCACATGTAGAGCTCAAGTATATAGGATCCTTGTAGGCAGACTTTCTATACATTGCACTGTGTTTCCGATGTGAATGTCAACATTGTGTACTGTATATTTGTTGTGAATTGAATGTTCATGCATGTCACTGTGAAGTGTGGTTACGTTAAAATGTTGTGGCTGTTGCAGTAGTTTTATATTTCTTAATTGTCCTGATAGAATATTACTGCACATGTGTGCATGCAACAACTCAAATATATGTGCCATGTGATATATGCCATTACCATATATCATTCATGCATGAACACGCATGTTTCTCTCATCTTCTATAAGTACGTACAGTGGTGTTCTTGGGGGGGAATATAGGCAACAGAGCAAAGATCTATCCATCAACATTAAGTCCATGGCATCATAGTTAATCGTATGCAGTGGACTAGAGATGTGCATGTCCATCCATAGCATGGGAAAAAGGGATTTGGTAGGTGAAATCCACAAATGAGTGTAAACTGCAGGTATGCATGTCTTGCATTGTGTGTGAGCTAAGGCAAGCGCTGGCCATAGGATCAGGGCAGTATATAGTTGGAGGTTTGCGCGTAACATATGTTAATATATTGTACCAGTGCCTCAAGGAAAGTTATGAGGTGACAACTGCCTCACTTAATATTGAAAAGACTCAAGTTGCATGCACAGTACAACATGAATTAATAGAAGTGTGATAATGAACGCTACACTGACTAGAATTGCATGAGTCTGAGAATAACAGAATTCATGCTACTACAAAGTGGACCTGACATTGGCAGTTAGTGCATGCAGTGTTTGTACTCAGTGTTCCTCTCACTGACACCACTAACTCTCTTGAGGTACCCTTTTCAGTGTCACTTCTCTGAGTACTGAGTTTCTACTGAACCCAGCAGCCAGGGCTCTGCTAGCTCTGGCATTGTACATCACATACACCGTCACCTTGACTACTTGAGCACAACTGGCTGCCTCCTCCAGCTGTGCCCAGTCTTCTTCACCCACCTTCCACTGTAGGTACAAAACACAACACAGGGGTACTGAGGTGACACCTTACAAGAACAACAAACACTGCACTATAGGTATGGCTTCAGAGGGAGGTTGCTGGTGGACACAAAATGGCCGTCCAACAGGCACATGAGATGGGTGGGGTACATGCACCTACTGTGGGCTAAGTTCACATCTCCACACTCCAACAATTAATGGGCGCAGTCACAAAGGAAGAGTTGCAAATCACAGTCCTTTATAGGTGACCACTTTAGGGAGGGAGTCTGCAAACAGACCACACATTGTGGTGTCTCTTATGGGGCACTTTAAAGGTGATCTTTAGGTTGTGGGACATGTAATATCAGTGCTGCAGTATTGGACATGACAGCTGTTGATATGAAACATCACTCGACCTACTTACAACTACCGACTGATAAAATGGCCACTCACAGCACCATTGTGAACAGCCTCACTGGTGCACACAATGACAAAAGAGGTTGGGGGTGTCACTGGTGACACACAATGGCAATAGACACACATGCTGCAGTGTACCAACAGAAAACAAGCACAAACACTACACACAACATGTGCACTGACAACACACAATGACAAAGACACATACGTACTGTAGTAATGTACCAACCCACGTGTGGGTGCTGGTGGTCTGGAACACAGGCAAGCACAATATTGAAGGACAAAGCTATTGGGATGACCTATTTGACACACACATGGAGATGTAGTACAGTGATTACTGCACTATGACTCTATTTGGGTGTACAGTACATGTGTCAAATAGTTAAGCAACTAGCAGTGATGCAGCATATGAATAGGTGTACACTGTGCATACCATTGGTCGATGCACATCAGCACTTTGCAGTGGTGAGACTCGGCATGTCATTGCTCTGAACACTGGAACAGGGTCCACTTGAAAGATGACCCATGTCCTCAACTGCGACATGTTCTGAACACAAGTGGCCACAGCTGTAAATCCATCCAAAACCTGGCTAGTCGTTAAGGAATGTCATCTCAACTCTGCCAGAGAACTCTTCAAGGACACTGGTGTTCAGGTCACAACCGAGGGGAAAGTAATTCTGGGATCCTTCATTGGCCCAGATGACAAGAAGGATCTGTTTGTGCAAGACAAGTTTGACAGCTGGTTAGGAGAGCTTGAAGAACTTTCCTCCATTGCCATCACCCAGCCTCATGCCGCTTTTTGTGCCTTCACACACGGAGTGATGAATAAATGGCGGTATCTGTTCGGGACTACCGGAGAGATTGCAGACAGTCTAGCTATAGAGCCCTTAGAAGAAGCCATCAGGTACAAGTTTGCCCGTGCTGTAACGGGACGTCCAGCATTCAGTGAGAATGAAAGAGATATTCTATCACTCCCAGCAAAAATGGGAGGGCTAGACCTTTGCAAACCAATGGAATCAGCCCAAGAAGAATACATGAACTCGTGTACTGCAACGGCACCCCTAGTTCAAGCTGCCTGTCAACAGGAAAGAGCACAGATGCACGAATGTTCAGCTGAAGTAGCAACCGTCAAGAATGAGCTTAAAGCCCAGAAGAGAAAACACCAAAAGAAAAAGCGGAAGCCATACGACACAATGCCTCAAATGACATGAAGCTTGCCTGAGAAGGGGGCATCTAGCTGGCTCAGTGTTCTTCTGATTGAGGAGTTTGGCTTCCTCTTACATAAGGGAGCATTCCGGGATGCCGTTGCCTTGCGGTACAGATGGCAGCCACCCAATCTCCCAAATGTGTGTGTTTGTGGCAAGAACCTGACTGTGAATCATGCCTTCACCTGACCCACAGGTGGACTACCAACACTGAGGGATAACGACATCAGGGACCTTACGGCTGACCTCATGGCAGAGGTCTGCAACAATGTCTGCACAGAACCAGAGCTACAGCCCCTGTCTGGCAAAGCACTGCAAAGAAGATCTGCCAACTGTCAAGACGGTGCCAGAGTGGACATCAGAGCTGAGGGGTTCTGGGAGTGGTCACAGAATGCATTCTTTGACGTAAGGGTGTTCAATCCCTTCGCACCAAGTAACCGTTCCCGAAGCCTTTCTGCCACATACCAACAGCATGAGAAGCTAAAGAGAAGAGAATATGAACAGAGGATCCGAGAAGTGGATCACGGTTCCTTTACACCCATTGTCTTGGCAGCAACAGGAGGGATGGGCAGTGTGGCACAAGTGACATTCAAGAGAATGATGTCAATGCTTGCAGCAAAACGTGAACAGCCCTATAACAAAGTGATTAACGTGGTACGATGCATGCTCAATTTCTCGTTGATCAAGTCCCAAATCAGATGCATCAGGGGCTCAAGATCAACCGTGGGTTGTGTGGTCAAGACCCTGATTTGCATAATTGCCAGTGAGGGGCGTGTCCCCTCAATCTAACTTGTCATCCTATGACCCAATTAACTGCGATCCATATTCCCTTAACATTTTCCCTTTCTTTTCCCAATGTATATATGTTATGTATGGGCAGTGCGCATGTGTGCCTATTACTGTTATCACTGGGAAAAAAGTAGTATTAGTAGTAGTAGTAGTAGTAGTAGTAGTAGTAGTAGTAGTAGTAGTAGTAGTAGTAGTAGTAGTAGTAGTAGTAGTAGTAGTAGTAGTAGTAGTAGTAGTAGTAGTAGTAGTAGTAGTAGTAGTAGTAGTAGTAGTAGTAGTAGTAGTAGTAGTAGTAGTAGTAGTAGTAGTAGTAGTAGTAGTAGTAGTAGTAGTAGTAGTAGTAGTAGTAGTAGTAGTAGTAGTAGTAGTAGTAGTAGTAGTAGTAGTAGTAGTAGTAGTAGTAGTAGTAGTAGTAGTAGTAGTCCTGTACTTTTTTTTATTAATCAATCAAATACAATATACTGGGCAACATACATGTGGTAATAGTAATGTTTTAGTCTGTGAATTGGGGGGGGAGGAGTGAATGTGTTATGAGAGTAATGATTTAGTCCATCTGGAGTCTGGATTCCACAACAGCGACATCAGGAGTGCTGTCGTGGAGTGCGCGGCCTGTTGACGATCTTGTTCCACGGATGCACATCACTACTGATCGTAGCAGACTGAAATTCAGCCTGGCCCGCAGCCAGTCAATGGTTTTAAGTAGTAGTAGTAGTAGTGTAGTAGTAGTAGTAGTAGTAGTAGTATTTACACCTGCTGCATGCCGGTCATGAATGTCACTTTGCCACAAACCACACAGTATGCCTATGTACATGTGAATTTTATGTTATACAAGCAGTCAATAATTTATATTAAACAAGTAGAAGTGTCAGCTGCTGCTATTGCACACAGCTGTGTGTCAATGATGAATGGAACAGGACTTCCATTCTTGAGTAGACTGCACACAACTGCATTGCAGTTGATAAGAGCTTTAGGTCAAAACGGCCTCCATCTTTTGCAAGCTAAGCTGTGTAATCTGCTCAAGAATTTGTTGTTTTGTTCATCTCTGTCTCCCCCCATGTCATGTGTTGGTCATTCCTACTCATGTGTAGTGCTGCATGGGACACTTCTGTTATAGTGTGCTTTGTACATGGTGCATGGAATTGGAGGTGAAGTGATTTGATATTGATTGGCCTACTCATCCCCCTTCATAGTGCAGTCCCTAATTGTAGTGCACCACACTTGTAGGATGTGTTCAGAATGAATGTTTTCTTCCATGTATATCTCTCCTTTGTACACAGCTGGAGTCCATTCAGGAGCAGTTGGATGGTCTGAGCAGCTAAACACAGTCTCACTGGACACACACCACAGGAGGAGTAAAGGATACTTGTGCATGGGCAGACTTTATACATTATGCTGTGTGCTACTTATACATAATTATGTCAACATTGTGTACTGTAAATGGTATGAATTACTGTATGGTGTGCATGTCACTGTGACATGTGCCAATAGCTGTTTGCTATGCACTTATATATTATTATACTGCTGTATGTATATGGCTGTGCATGCATAACAATTCATGACATGGGAAAGGGGGCTATTACCATTCGATTGGAATACTTATGTCTTATTTGAGTGTGAGAATATATAGGATAGCTAGCTGCACAGTCATACAGGGGCAGCTGCCATGCGAAAGCACAGATTCATGCAATCTCTTGTCATTCTCTTTGAAATTTAGCTATTATAAAAAAACGTGTTCGTAATTTGTTGCAGAGTTGCGCAGTATGGTTTGCATAACTATATAAACATATTGCACAGGTTGGAGGTATGCGCGTAACATATATTGACTGCCTCAAGGAAAGCTACGGGGTAAGGACGTTCTAGCTGCCTAACAGGATCTCGAGGGAATTCACATTGCTGGAGTAAGTATACACTACTATACAACTTGAAAGTCATGAATTAATAGAAATGATACAATGAAAAGGACATTAATTGACTAAAATAGAATCTGAGTTAATTCATAAACAGAATTCATGCTACTACAAAGTGGACCTAACATTGACAGTTAGTGCAGTGTTTGTACACAGTGTTCCTCTCACTGACTCCACTGACGTCTTCGGTACCCCATTCAGTGTCACTTCTCTGAGTACAGAGTTTCTACTGAACCCAGCAGCCAGAGATCTGCTAGCTCTGGCCCTATACGACACTGCCACCTCCACCTTGACTACTTGAGCACAACTGGCTGCCTCTTCCAGCTGTGCATGGTACTCTTCACTCTGCCCCCTCTGTAGGTAAAAACACAACACAGGAGTACTGAGGTGACACCTTACATGAACAACAAACACTGCACGTTTAGTTTTGCTTCAGGGAGTAGACACAAAATGGTCATCCAACAGGCACATGAGATGGGTGGGGTACATGCACTATACTTTGGGTGAAGTCCACATTTACACACATGTGATGCCAACAATCAATGGGCACAGTGAGTGTAACATATATATGCAATCACAAAGGAAGGGTGACAAATCACAGCCCTATAACATTGCATCATCAGCATACCCATTTACGTAATCATGTCAATATTGGCATCATCAACTGTGACACACAGTCTTGCCTTTACACTCTAGCACTGTGTCATCACTCCTGACTGTCTTTCCTGCTCACACAGAGCAATGTTGTAGTCATGCAGTGAATGTGTGCACGAGAATACAGTGAACAAAGCTTGAGGCTGGCAACCACATGCAGCCAGCCCCCATGAAATGGATGTTGCCAATTGGGAGTGGGACATTGATCAGTGCAGGGAAAGCATATAGGCTGCTATTTTGGTCCAAACTAAGGTGATCGAGGTTTAGGGACTTGCCCTCTTCTGGGGTCCACATCAGACAGGGAGTCCATCAATTAAGGACCACAAATTGTGGTATATTTTATGGGGGACTTCAAGGGTGATTTTAGGGGGTGGGGCAACAGCAATGCTGTGGTTATAGGACATGACAGTTCTTCACATGAAACATCACTCGACCTACTTACAACTACTGACTGATAAAATGGCCACTCACAGCACCATTGTGAACAGAACCTATTCTGAGACCACTTGTGTCATTCACTGGTGACATACAATGACAAAGATGTAGGTGATGACACTAGTGACACACAATAACAATAGAAACACATACTGCAGTGTACCAACAGAAAACAAGCACAAGCACTGTGCACAACAATTACATGTATGTGCACTGACAACACACAATGACAAAGACACATACGTACTGTAGTAATGTACCAACACCACGTGGGGGTGCTGGTGATCTGGAACACAGGCAAGCACCAGATTGAAGGGCAAAGCTATTGGGATGACCTATTTGACACACACATGGAGATGTATAGTACAGTGATGTATATACTGCACTATGTCTCCATGCATGTGTGCATGTGTCAAAATTAATAGTTAATAAGCAACTGTGGCAGTCGAGAATAGAAATCAAAACTTATGCAACGTGTTAGTTTTCAGAAAATGGTGCCGAAACATTCGTGTCCTAATGTAGCAGGAATGGTGCACCGTGGCCATGAGTGGCTAATACGAACGTGTTTGGGGCTCTTTGGCTATCTCTCTGTATATATTTGAAAGCCGTACAAGCTTGCCCTGCAGAGAAAAAGCTCCAAATTTGCAGTCATGTCTGTGGGGTCGCCACATATCACCAAGTTTATGTCTTCGGAAACCGTCTGCAGCACTCACTGTACTACTGAAGTGGTCATAAATACAACCCAGAAACTCACTGACTTGGTGTCAAGGTCGCTGCAAGGAAAAAACGTCATCGACTTGAGAATTTCTTTGCAGGGAAGTCAAGATGGATTTATGGCCTATCACCCACACTGGAGGGACGTATATCAAGCTCAATAAGCTCAGAAACAAATGAGGAAGGCATGGAAAGCATGGAACAGCGTTGTAACCATGGATGTATATGGAGCAAATGCTTGAAATTTAACAATGGTTGTCTTCCCTGGTGGCCATTTTATGCCCTCATTAATATTCAAAATGTTGAATATTGTGCCACATAATGATCTTCTACAGGCCATATCTTCTTTGCAGAGAAGAATTCAGCTCTAGCGCTTGGTACACAGCTAGCTTAAGAGCCATTCTACACATTCATGTAAAAATTGCAATTTCAGTTGTGTGGCCTAATTATTTATTTCTAACCTCGACTGCCACAACTACCAATGATGCAGCATTTGAATACGTAAGTGTACTGTACATACCAATTGTGGGAACAGCACATCTACACTTTGTAAAGGTGAGATTCGGCGTGACATTGCTTGGAATACTGGAGCAGGGTCCACCTGTTGCATGACAAGCGTCCTTAACTGTGACATGCTCTGAACACAAGTGGCTACGGCTGAAGATGGCAGACCAACACCTAATGATTAAGGTAGAATGCACAGCATTTATTGACACGACTGAATGTGGCTTACATTGGGGGCCAATCACTACATAGATGACCAATGTATGCGTAGCTGATTGTGGAATGCCACATCTAAAGTATTCAAAACATAGCAATCATACTTCTGTAACATTACTGTGTTATTGCAAATTAAGCATAGTTATATAGTGTTGCCCAATCAACACAGCAGACACTGATTACAGTACGTATGTACACAACCAAAACATGTCGACAGTGTAAGGGTGGCAAGGGGAGGGGCAGTGCTTTCAATTACTATAGCATGATGTGTTCTTCTGGTTGAACAAATTCATTTCTAGCAGTCATGAAGGCAAGTTAGGATCAGGACAAGTAAACACATAAGCAATAACAAGGGAGAGGGAGGTGGTAGGCAAAGAAGAAGTCGCAAGATTGCTCTCCATTTCTGTACTGTGGTGAGATTCGTACGTAAGATAGACAAGTCAGTTGCAACTATGTCGGGTCTAATGCAATTCACGACTCAATATAAAGATATCGTATTAGGCTGTATAGAGGCCAGGCTGGAATAGAGGCTGGGGCTCAAATAGTGGCAAGGGGTCAGGAGGCCAGTTCATTAATAGTGGTCAAGTCTTGAATAGTGGCCGGGTTTGCTACAATCGACACAGAATGCAACTGCAAGTCGCTTGTCACACTTCACAGTTGCCAAGGATCATCAGAGTTGCAAGAGCGATGTCTAAGAGAATATCGTACGATGTCTCCTTCAAGTTGAAAGCCGTTGAATGCGCAGAGAAGACGACCAAGGAAGCCGCTGCAACCTTATACACGTGGTGGCCTCTAACAATGCTCTCTTCCACGACAGAACTAGTCGCATGTGAATCTTGATTTGCAGTCATTCTCCCCCATGCGCGGAGACACAATACTATACACCACTGATTTTATATTGGAAACATGGCCAAGTATTATGAAAATAATTATAAAATTTTAATAGAAGCCGGGCTCAAATAGAGGCTGGGTCAAAACTCCCGGGAAAGAAATAGAGGACCGGGCCTCTATTCTGACAAAAACGGTAGGTGAGCCCAACCCATACATGTACATATACCCTATACATGGTGTAGTGTAATTGCAGGCATGCAGTGATAGGCTCACCGCAAACATGAAGATGGGTTATTGAACAGTTGTCCTTGACTCCATTCAGTATAGGGAGTAGTGGGCTGTCACTAAGCAGCTCAAGTCTCTTCAGCCGGCAGTGAGCAGCCATCTTATCCAGGATACTGCTGTCACCCTGCATCTATAGAAATGTCCATGATGTAATATGATGCATCTCAAACTCATTCACACATTTCACCTCAGAGTGGGGAGTAAAACAGCACATGGTATGCACTCAAAACAACTCAAGTGTAGAAAGTAGCAGCATAAATTGGAGAAAGCCACACAGTGTATTCATGTAAACTGGTCCTTCAGAGTCCACACTACTTAACTATATACCAGGTGAACACACACTACTTACTTCAACAGCATCGAAGAAGGAAAGATTCAACTCCTCCAATGGCCTGTGGCCAAAGACCTCAGCCAGTGCCTCTGAAGTGCAGCTACTCTTCACTGTCAGCTTCAACTTCTTCAGTGACCCAGCAGCCTCACACAATGTCCTGGCATCTATGTGAATAGGGAAGAGGAACAAGGGAGAATGGAGGAACACAAGACACATCTGGCAGCTATACAAAGGAATACAGGGGGAATTAATTAATGGTTAAGACATGGACACTAAGGTGTCATGGCATATAAAATACACTCACACTAGGGCACTTCTCATAATGACTGAATGCCCATGTCCTAACCAGTGTAGCCTTCATTGCCATGGGCAGTGGATACAAGGAGGTACTTAACACATGCTATATGCACCACACAAGCAACACAGACTATTTATGTACTAAATAATGCATAGCATGGTATACAATAAGTGCATGTGTCTCTTGTACATATTATATACTGGTGAGACACTGAGGAAGTGACACTTCCTTATAATAAGGATGGCAACAACAGTTAGTGTGGTTAGTATAATCCCATTCACTCACCTTCAGTGGAGAAGCAGACCACGCTTAGCAACAGTGACTGCACAAGAGGATTGGAGCTCACAGCTGAACATACATGATGGAAACTGGTGGGGGACAAGGCATGTTGGAGTTTTGGTATGTGCAGTTCAGTCAGGTGCTTGCACTTGGTGAGGCAGTGGCAAAGTGCCAGGGTGTCAAAAGGAGTGAGGTGCAAATTAAAGGTGAGACAACTGTTCAATTGAGTGACCATGCTCTGGGTAAGAGACTCATTCTGAGACTCAAACAAAGTGTGAAATACATACAAAAGATAAGGATTGCCATTGCTACATTTTGATGGCAAGTTGCCGCCTGTGGCAAAGATGGCCTCATTGATCTCTGCTGATTTCAACTGCGTAAGACCAGCAAAGAGTTTCAGAACCACTGCAAACCCGGGATTGTGGCGGTTCTCCTTCCAGAAGGCAGCTTGTTCTGCCTTGGGCAACAGGGAGAGATGATAGGCAGCGAAGTACTCCTGCTTTGTGGTGTGGCTGAAGTTGAGTGTACTTGAAGAGCCATCCTGGTTGGGGTGCAAGTGAAGGAGGCCACAAAAGAGTGAATCCTCCAGGATCTCGTCATGTTTGACTGTGGCATGGAAGACATGGCGTACTTCATCTTCTCGGAAGATATAGTCAGGTGGTTCCTGGGTCAGACCTTGGAAGGCAAGCACACCGAGGGATGACAACAGGTGCTTAACATCTGGTGGGAGGTCGGTGAGCGATGGGTTGATTCGGGAAGCTTTCTTCACTTTCTGTTTCTCTCGAGTGATGGTCATCGCAACAGAGGAATTATAGCACTCTGTCATTGTTGCAGGGAATGCTGGCCTGCCTGCAACATCATCATTGTAGATGGAACAGAAGATTGCTAAGTTCATCGGTATATAAGCACCTCCCATGAGATCTGGACGAGCCCTCAGATCACACAGCATGGCCTCCCCTTTGCCTGGCTCACTCTTGAAGAAGTCCTTCACGTAAGACTCCACTGCTGCCTCATCAAATCCAAGGATCTCATAGAAGACAGTTTTGTGCTCTTGTAGTAGGGGACAACCACCGGGACGAGTAGACACTATGAAGTGTGCTTGGGGAAGAAGTCGTCCTCCCAGGAGTGCTCCTAGGAGGGATCCCTCGGGGCTGGCAATCAGGCCACGCGCTTCGTCGGCACCATCTAGGATAACCAGCACATTCTCCCCTTCACTCTCCAATAGTGCTTCGGCAGAGGCAGAGCATTTATTCCCTCTAATGTAATATCGCAAAAGTTGTTCTAAGTTTGCATCACTGTCGTCTTTCAGTGCTTGAGACACGGCCTTGTCACGCAGAGGGAAGAACAGGACGAGGGAGAAGTCACTCGGTTCATCCTTGGCCACTTTCTGACAAAGGTGTTTGAGGAAAGTGGTTTTACCTGTGCCAGGCTGCCCGTAAATGATTCTAGTTTGCTGGGTACCCTTGTGAAGGAAGTGAGTGACTGTCACTTGTTGAGATGCTCCCTCTGACAGTCGTATGCCACAGTCCCGAAATCGCTTTAGGAACTCTTTCTGGTCTACGTCTCCCTTCTTTCTCAGTTGAGGGTCATTCTGCAGTACAACTACTTTGGTATACTTCAGCTCATGTGGCCCTTCCGTGATGGGCAACCGCTGGTAACTGATGTAGGCAAGTCTCCTTGCATGTTGGAGTGGCTCTGGGAGGACAGGACACACCCTCACCTACAGGAGGAGGGGAGGGGGACTTGGATGCAAATTATTATAAGTTTACTTGACAAAATCAATTTCACTAATAACAATCAGAAAGCAATGGGGTAATAAAAGTTGGATGCAAAATAATTATACTCACCAAATTAGTTTTGCTGCCAATAATCAGAATGAAATATATCAATCACTGCGTATTACACCTACCAGCCGGCTACACTAGTATTAGTGTATCATGAGGGGAACAAGGCCCCATTGATGGCAATCAGTGATCACCTTCATTCATCAAACAAAGAACATCAGCCACAGACAACTGCATGGCCTTATTGGGGCTCATCAGTGTGGGAATACTGATGGCTGATGATGGATGACCGACTGTTTCTACGTATCTCGACAACAACTTAAACACTTGTGGTTTTAACAAGAGCAGACAAGGGAAAGCTGCAATCAACAAGACTGGCCAGTTGTTGAAAGGGCCACCTGTTTGCAGTGAGACACTAATACCAGTGTAGCAGGCTGATAGGTGCAATGCACAGTGATTACTGTCAATGGATCTAGCTTCTGCTGTACTAGTGGGCTAGTACTCTTCTGGGAGATCTTACACAGTACAACATTCACACCCTGCACCCAGCTAGTTATGAGGTTAAAATGGCAGCACACCCATACTCACAACATGTTCACACTTTGAGACTTTCTGGCCCAAAGACAAAGTTGAGGAGTGCCTGGTTTAACACTTCAATCAGGAACAATTAGGGTCCATCTTGTGTCTATTCAAGACTTGTAATGCTGTGCCTGATTGTGCACCACAGACATGACCAGAGGACTATAGGTAAGCTGACCAGGAGAAGGCTCTGTCTCTGCTACACCCAACACTGTACACACGCCACACTGTACACGCCCAACACTGTACACACCCCACACTGTACATGCCCAACACTGTACACACCCCACACTGTACACGCCCAACACTGTACACACCCCACACTGTACACAGACCACAATGTACACACCCCACAAAGTACGCGTCATACTGTACATGTTCCACATGCATGGTACATGTCTCACACAACCAACAGACTCCCCCTTCCCCAACACACTGCACACTCACTGTAGCAACTTCCATTGGCCTCCTCTTCAGCAGGTCTTCAACATGGTTCCTAAGCCCCGCCTCCTTCATTGCCTCCAGAAGGGTGCTCCATGTCACTTCCTCTGAGGTGTTGCCAGCATGCCAGTAGCACAGGGCTTGGAAGAACACTTCCTCAACATTGTGTGGGTTGTTCCCAAGCAGAGACTCCATTTTTGCATTGGGTATGCCCAGGTACGTGCAAATGGAGCGCCACTTTTGGCCGGCCTCAGAACACACATAACGGCGAAGGTCTGCCTCGCTTGGCTTAGACCTCAGGAACACTACAGTGCAAGGGAAGGCCACTCAGCACCTCTCTAGTACATGACACCAGCTGGCAATGTGTGCATGCATGTTTGTGTTCAGAGCCCTTATGGTGTACATGTAATGAACACATGCATGCATGCCTTGTAGTTGTGTTGAGTTGATATTATTTCCTGTATATATCACATTACTTTACAACCACTTCCTGCACGCAGAATCATTCACTTCCTGTTTACGCATCATGTGCCTTATCCACACAATACCCTATTATTTCGTTGTTCCATTGTTGTACGCATGGATATATTCACATGTATGCTTGTAATAATGGTTCTACTCCTATGATTGGTATACGCGAGAAGTACCTACCGTCATATATTGGTGACCCTGACGTGATACATGCACCGCATCAGGCCCCATTTACAATACCAAGTCAACCAGTGACCACAAGTTTGTCCTCCAGTACTGGTGTATGGAACATTACTTTAACATAGGGACTAAAATCTAACAGCAGATCCTTGCCCAATATTTGTCAGTCTGTTCCAAGGGCATAAATTGGTGTCTGATGAAGTGTACTGCAGCTGTGTGTATGTAAAGCATAGTCTCCACAAAATAGGCTTAGAAGATCATATACGTACCAACCAATTCATTATTGGCTGTGCGCGTGTTTCATGTCAGCTTTGTGTCCATAACACACACTGCATGCAACAAGCAGGGACAGCAAAGTCCACATACTTTGACAACTAAAAGTGGCCACAAGTGGAGCCGAGTGATGGTCCTCACTACATGGACAAGGGACTCTGAAGAATCACACAGTGATTGGCATCTGGACATGCTCACTTGATGAGGCAGTGGCGAAGTGCCAGGGTGTCAAAAGGAGTGAGGTGCAAATTAAAGGTGAAACAACTGTTCAATTGAGTGACCTGGCTCTGAAATGATGCATGTTGTCTAAAGTTACTTTCCACTACAATGTGCACAGTGAAGCCATGTGAGGAAGTGTACTTTGATTTACCATGCATATGAGAGTCATCTGAATGAGGCTCTGACGGAAGCTGAGTCTGTGGTTGTGGCTCATGGTCATCTTGTGGGTGTGGGTTGATGGCATGTGACTCATCCTTGGTTGGAGTTTCTTCCTTCTTACAAATCTTGCTAGAGTGTCCTTCAATTGATGTGTGAACACTGCTATGTGAGAAAGTTAAGAAAGAACAAAGAAAAGTAGTAGATGTTCATTGCTGCGTAGTATTGTTGATAAAAGGGAATTACTGGAGCAAATCACAGCAGAATAATATTCAATAGAGCAAGACATTTTGATTCATAGATACAACCGATAAAGATCTACGGATCGAAACATCTTGCCCCATTGACTGTTTTTCCTGCTGTGATCTGCTCCAGTAATTCCCTATTATCAAAGAAATGTAAAAGTAGTAGTAACTACGAAAGAGTAACTAACAAAGTAAAGAAAGGGCATTTCACTGCAATTGTGCATGGGTGACTCATGTGCAAGTAGACAACTACGATCTAGACTCATGTAGCCCGGTCATCGGTCAGGAAGGAGATCCTGTCTTCCCAATTGTGCAATAGCGGAAACGGAGGAAAGGGTCTTAGCTGTACGAGACTATACTGGACCACTCAGTACAGCAATCACAGAAATGGTTGGAAAACTACACTGTATACAAGAGTACAATATCATGTGTGTACGTAGCTTTATAGGCATAGCATCTAGCTATGTACACCTGTACATGTTCTTGGGTGTGTGTACAGAGGCCATTTGCCACAGGTCGTGGCCAAGCCAATGACAGACAAAGTGAACCGAACCTTAACATGACTCACAGTGCATGGTCTAGAGTAGAAGTGGCTTTGACTTTGACTCATTGTAGCTGTAGCTAAGTGTAGCCAATGGACAGGGCATTCTACTTGGACCGTTAAAAGGCGTGCGGCACTCTGTTCAATGACACACACAATGACTGATTTGCGGACGCACGTGAACATATGAGCAGACGGGAGAAAACGGTGTCTGTTCCATGAAAAGACGTCGTAAATGTTGACTAATCCCTCCATACTTTGATAGCTATAGGCCTACATTCCACATGAACAGTAGCATTCTCCCCCGTGCAACTATGATGCAACTAAAGATTGGCAAGATCGGCAATACCACAGAGTTCATCACAGCACTTACTGGTCTCGCATAGCCGGCCGCTTTCTTCCCTCGAGCTCCATGACGCTGATGATACTGGTAGTCTATACGTTCTCCTGAGAGATGGCTTGGGAAAGGGAGGATAGAATTATTATTCTAGAAACTGACAGCTCAGCGGCCTCACCGGGTCCCGCGGTCAGTATCAAGCGGTGAGGGGAAGGCCGGGACCACGGCAGAATACAGCTGTGCACCACGCCCACGTAAGTGTTTATACAGGTGCAGGTTCATTGTACCACGCCCACGCAACCTCTGCTGGCCCATGGTACCAAGGCCCTTTAATACATTAGGCAATACCCCAAGCCACTCAGAAAATCTCCATTGGGACCGTTCGGCTTCAATTCATTGTCTCCAACTCCTGCAAAGTCTTGCAAATGACCACATAACCGGACAGTGCTGACTCTTCTCGGACAGACGCCACGCTAAGGCTTAGCTGCGTGCTCGACATGACACGTGCTACTCTGTCGCGTTTCTGTTATTGCTGTTGATGATGCATGGATATTCGACAGAGCTGAAGAGTTATGTGAGTAGTTTCAACAACTCCTTGTCCTCTTTGTGTTTAGTAGTCCCCAGAGCAGAGCTCTTCTCTCTGCATGCCCTGGTCTGTGCTGTGACCACTTCACTGTACGGGACTAATACTTTGGTATACATAGGAGTTGTGTGTAATCAGTAGACTGGAGTGGTGGACTGGACTGCTGTGACAAGCTGCTGGAGGGGGATAATTTAGTAGTAGCAGATGGCTGCATCAGTGTCCTTACTGACCATGTGGTACCCTCCCTCCTTCCCTGCCTCTCTCTCTGCTGCAGGGTCTGGAGCTCTCCCAGGTCCCAGTTCTCCCCCTGGAGGTGTCCCTCACCTGCCTACCTCTACTGCAGTGAGTGTGTGTGGTGCTCTGTGACCACTGGTAGATAGAAGGCCTGGAGAGGTACAAGTGGTGTCATCTCTTACAGCTGAGCTCAACAGCATGACACTGCATGTGGAGTGGCTGCAATAGAGGAGTTTGTAGTGCATTATAGTATGAGAGGTTTGTAGTAATAGTGTGACCTACTGCCACTCATCAGTTGTTGGCACACCACTGATTGCTCTAGAGTAAATGTGTGCAGCTTATATGTAATTATGCTCTGCCAAGAGGTGTAAGTGTTTGAAATGCAGTGTGTATGTGTGTCCAGCTCCTCCTTCATCCACTCCTCTACTTGACTCCTCCCCCTCTCTCTTCCCTTCACCCTCCTCCCTGGCCCCTCTTCTTCCTCCTCAGGTGGTGCATATGATGTGGGTGGAGCTGTCTGTGATGTCATGACACTACTACAAACTGCACTTGTATGAACAACACAGTGGGAGGGACATGTGACAGGTAACAGACTGTGGGTGGATGGACACGTGAGGGGTGTGCATGCACTGAGTATCACTGCACCTGTGGGTATGTTTTAATGTGCTGGTGATGCTGTCTAGTCTATGTCCTTCCTATGTAAACAGTGAAGGAATGAGTGGTCCTCTACATAGTGGTTAGCACCACATGTGTGCAGAGCATGTGCAGTGTTTGGATGTGGTGGTGGTGGTACATCCATCAACCAAGTGGCCACCACTTGCAGTCTGCTTACATTTCTTCAAGACATCTTCAAATATGACCATCTGCTCATGAAGTGCATGCAAATGAAACAGAAGCACATTGCCTACTAATGTTAGCCACATTTTCAACAAACTTGACAAGACACTACATGACATTCACTTGTAGGGTCTGTCAAAGTGAGCCCACATTCCTGGTGCAGTGATGTCATGTTCACATGCTATGGTCACATGACTAGCTAGCCACACCTCCTCCAGGAGATGGTAGAATGCATTTCCTCCAACTTGTAGTAGTGCTAGTGTTGTACTGTGTGGAACCTTCTCCAGTGACATAGCTCCTGGAGTAGTTCATGCCTTCGTGTGTGCATGCTTATGTGTGTGCCACTGTGCATGTGTATTGTTTACACTTGCTTCCGGTCATAAATGACTGGCAAACCACACAGTATGACTATGTACATGTATTTTTAATGTTGCAAACAGTCAGTAATTATTTATATTGTACAAGTAGCAGTGTTTGCTGCTGCTATTGTACACAGCTGTGTGTCAATAATGAATGGGACAAGACTTCTATTCTTGAGTAAACTGCACACAACTGTATTGTAGTTGATAAAGAGCTTCAGATCAAAACAGCCTCTATCTTTTGCAAGCTAAGCTGTGTAATCTGCTCAAGAGTTTGTTGTTTTGTTCATCTCTGTCTCCCCCCATGTCATGTGTTGGTCATTCCTACTCATGTGTAGTGCTGTATGGGACACTTCTGTTATAGTGTGCTTTGTACATGGTGCATGGAATTGGAGGTGAAGTGATTTGATATTGATTGGCCTACTCATCCCCCTTCATAGTGCATGTCCCTAATTGTAGTGCACCACACTTGTAGGATGTGTTCAGAATGAATGCTTTCTTCCATGTATATCTCTCCTTTGTACACAGCTGGAGTCCATTCAGGAGCAGTTGGATGATTGACTGAGCAGCTAAACACACTTTCACTGGACACACACCACAGGAGGAGTATAGGATACTTGTGCATGGGCAGACTTTATACATTACACTGTGTGCTACTTATGTGAATGCGAACATTTTGTACATATATTTTATGCCTGCATGCTTAATCAAGTTTGCATGCTTGTATATGTACACATGGACATATAATTTGCTTAATTATTTTATGAATACATGACCACAGTGTTTTTCTATTAATTTTATAATAATTATGAAAACCAGGGCACCCCTGAACATGAACTACTTGCTAGCAATCTCCACATGAATGTTCAGTAGTTCAGAAAGTTGGGGATACAGCAATGCTGATGGCCTGAAATATACATCAAGATGCAATAGACTGTTGGGTTTGCCAGTTTCAAGTCACCAGAACAGCCACACACAAGCACGCACGCACACACACACACACACACACACACACACACACACACACACACACACACACACACACACACACACACACACGCGTCAGCTAGCAAGGTCTGCATGTTGTCAACGGAGGAACATCTCCTGCCCATGGTGTAATTTCGATACCTCTAGGAGTACTAACCTTTGTACACTTCGGTGCCATGATTTCCTGAAGTGCGCTGCGCTGTTCCGCTGTCTCAACGAACCCCATACATACATACATATAAGATTATTCATAGTCCATTACGAACATGAAGCCATACGAATACCTAAGAGTAAAAACAATATAGGGGCGCCCCAAAACAGATCTATGAACAGACTGTGAGAAGAGAAGGCCAGGAAGAAGTCCAAGGGCTCATGTCAGACGATGGGTTCAACTATGAATATCATTAGTGCCACGCCCACGTAGTATCTGCTGTAGAAAAATGGCGTCAGAATCTGATATAGTCGCTGACCCATTGATCCGGAGGCCCTTAGCGTTATGCAATGCTACAAGCCAAGGCCTTCAGCTGCAGAGGTACATTTGGTGTCATCTCTCACAGCTGAGCTCAACATCATGACACTGCATGTGGAGTGGCTGCAACAGAGGAGTTTGTAGTGCATTATAGTATGAGAGGTTTGTAGTAATAGTGTGACCTACTGCCACTCATCATCTTTTAGTGCTACTGCTCTGCAAGAGGTATAAGTGCTTGAAATGCGATATTTGTGTACTTCCCTTCTCCCTCCCTCCCTCACTCCTACCCCCTCCCCTCTCTTCCTCCTCCCTCTCCTCCCTAGTCCCTCTTCCTCCTTCCTGGCACACCACTCCCCTCCCTTCCCTCTTTCTCTCCCTTTCCATGCGTGTGTCAGCTAGGGAGCCTCCTTGCACAGTCTCCTTCATTGCCCTCCATCCATCTGTCCTGCCCCTCCTCCCTCCTCTCCTAGACCTCCTCCTGTGACCCACTGAGTACTGCTGTCTGTGGCAATGTGATTGGTGACTGTCAGTGATGTCCTTTGGTGTCAGGGAGCCTCTGTGACGTGTCCAACTGTGCCGCAGACAAGCTAACTGCCAATGGATGTGTTGCGGATGGCCATGTGGTTCCAAATTCGCCAACAAGGGACTCTGCACATGCAAGGTATTCAGTCTACCACACTCCAGTGTATGTACATGTCATGTGATTTGCCCATGAGCAGTTATTGTACTGAGGGCAGGAGTTTGACAACGTGGGGTACATATGTAAATACGTACGTACCTGGCTAAGTGGTGACTGCTACTGTGTAGAGTTATGCCAAACTTGCCTACTACATTAAACTCAGCATCAACTCCAATTGCTCCCAGCCTCTAAGTTCAGTGTTGTATAGGTTCGTATGGCGTAGCACTACTAGTGATAACTTAGCCAGTCACTGTACTGCCGAGCCGAAAGGCGAGGCAAGTAATCTTGACACCCAGTCATCTCGTGCTTGTATTTATATATATATATATATATCCATCACAGTCAATTTGCGACACTTTGATTACACAATTACCGCGTTTGCACTCTTCAGTGGGTGCACAATACACTCCTATGCTTGTACACGTACATCCGTCACACTTGCACAATACTTGCGCAAGAATGAGCCCAAAATATGTTTCCATGGTCAATTTCAGGCCCCTTCCATGGCTTGAGCCAACCTTGCACAGCAAGTGCCGATTTGCAAGCAATTTCACCACTTGGCTTACAGCAGTCCCAGTGACATTCTGGTGAGTAGTGCAAAGGACTACAGCATGCCAGGTAATTAAGGCCTCCTTCTGCGTACTATCCTTGCGGGATTGGCAGTAAAGGCCAATGGGCTGTTGAAGTAGACCGCACAAGCTTCGAAGATGAATGTGCACATGGCAGGCTTTTCTTTACTCTGGCACGCTGCCTATATCAGCTGAAGATGTCTTTTCCTCGACACGAATTACCTACAGATCGCCATTTTGACTGACTACGTATGTCTGTTTATGGCTTGGGTAGACATTATGTTCATCAGTGGCTGCCTTAGCGAGGCCTATTGCATTCTTATGTATGCCCTAGTTATATTTACATGCACAGTATACACTGGAATGCATATGAATGTACGTATGTACATACTCTGTCAATATGTAATGTGCTGCTATATGTAGGTGAATCGATATTTGCTCTATACTGTGGCTCCCTGTTACTAATTTAGTACTCAATCAGTGTTGTCACAGTTTGGGTGTCTGTTCTCCTTACAACAACCTCCTACTATTGTCTTTAATAATTATATTCTGAGTCAGCCCTTCACTGCTTACACCTGCTTACAGGTATAGACATTTTGGTACATGAGCATCAATTAGGCTGTGTGTGTCAGTAGCTGCCTGACTTGTATGAATACACCGTTTACGTATGTGCCGAAGTTGTTGAATGGTATTTACTGGGTATTTCGCCAAATCTATCAACTACACCAGTATTGGTATCTCAGTTGGTAGGTTTGGCGTAATACCCAGTGATTACCATTCAATCTTTTGCCTCGCAGTGGCTAACTGCAAGCAATTATCCCCTCTCAACATTGCTTCAGTCATGATGACTGTAGCCTCCCTGGTTGCCAACTCAATAGGGCTTCATGCCTCCCTACCAACGGAGACACCAATACTGGTGTAGTTGGTAGGTTTGGCATAATACCCAGTGAGTACCATTCAATCTTTTGCCTTGCAGTGGTTAACTGCAAACAATCGCCCCCTCTTGAAATAGCTGTGTTGATTTTTTAATACACTACTTCTGCCCACCTGTGCTGTGAGCAGTACATGCAGTGCTTGAGTTTCACGTACTAAACTACATTCTGTACAAACCATGTGTGCACTTGTCCAGATTTTATTCTGGAAATTTACGGTTCATATCTCAGCACAACTCCTATGTATGCTCATTGAGACCATATTAGACCATGCTGTTGTCATTACTTCTGCCAAATATCATGACTGGACTTCTTTGACATTGATGCCAATTGCTCCAAAATGAATCATGAATGCCTGATAGTTCTTTCTACGTATCCCTTCATTGTCAATTTCTTTGCATAAAACCATATGCACTAACGTTTTCATGGGGTTTATGTTTTGCAAACATCATCATTTATGCGTTTTCATGTTCTTGAATTTGCTGATGCTGGATTCTGTACACTGCATACCTATACTGGTGTCTGAATAATTGCAGACAAAAGGTTCACGGATGGTTGCTGATCCGCAAAACTGCAAACATTAAATCTCGTGAAATTAAGCACATACAGTACGTTACTTCCTTCTTTTGGCACTGAACTTTATGTTTTACGTATGTGATTTCCTATAGAATAGTCAGCCTTTTTAATTTGATGACTCGATCGTTCATGATGTCAAAGAAGTCCAAACATTGTGATTTTCAGACTGCTACAAGTCAGATCAAGTCCCCATGTAATGAATCAGCCAGTACCCTTGTGGCCATGACTTACAACTCTACATGTTGTCCCTGGACATGCAGCTCCCTACCAGTGTGTACATGCAGTGTGCATAGAGCCAGATACTTTGCATATTTGTTGCACTCGGTAATAAGTAGTACAGATGAAAGAATACTGTTGATGTGAGAAAATCAGTATTGCATGCATGTAATCACTGAGTAAGTCTACCACTTAGCTATGAAAATGTTGATACATTGTGGGTCCTGTATACGGGAAAGAGTTATTGTTTGTCTGATATTGCAGCCAAGGAGTTGTCTCAACAGAGCTCACTGCAGCGAGCACCGTTGTCACACAGCCACTGGCATATCGTGTAGAATCTTTCCCTGGTGATACGGACAGCAAAGTTGTAGCTGCTGCTCTCATGGCTATGCACTCCCCAGGCATATCCGGTGTTAGTCACCATGGGAGAGCCTGGAGCGTTGAAATTGTCACATGTGCTCCTCATCCTTGTGTTGTAAGTTATGCGATAGGACAAGATGTTAATCACCTCAAGTTGGGCATAGCAGTGACTGCAGTAATAGCAGGGATATATGCCAGTGTATCTCTTATCGCCATGGTACCCACATGTTTCAACATGTGTTGTGGGCATTGGATCTCTGTATCCATATCCAATCCAGCAAGGAGCAGTGAACGTACTAGTCAGCCGGATGAAGGCCATGTTTGATCTTGCATTCCCATTAACATCCAAGACCCATGCACGACTCCAGTCAGCAAACCTACCATAGGAATAGCAGTCACGCCCCACGTACATTCCTATGTTGGTTTTCCACCTTCTGTTAGTGAAATCGTAAACACAATGTCCTGTTGTTATAGCATGGCGAGGACCAACGAGGAATGCTGTGCAACCATTCTGCATATAGGCAAGTGCACAGGTTCTACCTCTCAGCCCATAGCGCGGATACTTGTAGCGACTATCCAATCCAATGATAGATCTCTTTTCCTTTCCAGTCACCTGATCGACCTCGTCCTCTGTGAGGTTGCTGGATTCACTGAAACGAACTGGTGAATTGTCAAGCCGTGCATATTCCAATATTCTTATCACTTCTTCATCAGTCTCTTTTATCTCTTCTCCATCACGGCTCACGGAAATCCAGCGGGTCCTTTCTATGTCTTCCGAACTGTAGTGGTATACCTCTTCACCCAAGTCCAATGGTTCTAATGGGTCAACTTTGTCAAGAGTCGAGGAGGTTTCTTCAAGGGTAGCTTCAGTTGTCTTGTTGTCTTTGTCAACAGGGCTTCCCACTATCAAAGTGAGCGACACAACCAGGACGGCTGCCAGGAAGAAAAACTTGTAGGCCATGATTATCATCTAACAGCTTTGCAACGATTGCTGCTCTGGCTGCAGTACTGACTCCTTTTATAGAAATTGAGGAACCTCTCGCATTGTTGATGGGGGGATGAACCTAAACCCCTATATGATGTCATCATTCCCTTTATACTGTATATATGCTGCAGATAATGTATGGTATTTTAACTGAGTTATGGACACGGACAGAATATGTAAATTGAATTTTACTACTGGGCAGCCCCTATGTAGGCACTTGTGATGTATCCTCTAGCTGCATACTTTGTTAATGCAGCATTTGCATGACTGAATGTGCTGATTTACAACATTTATTTGTTGAAAAAAGCATAGTGTACTATAATTATAGCACAGGTAGTGATGA